>JARHVA010008112.1:0-553185 GCA_037957365.1 Torreya grandis
TCATTTCTTGACTAATACATAATAGGGTATAAGGCAAAGTTGCCTTTATTTGAGTTTATTTTGCTTTGAAATGCTTATTCAACCACAAAGGGGTCTATAGGGTGCTTAACACATTAAAATTACGTTCCAAAATTAAGGTTCTTGTTTTATCCACTTAAAACAATTGTTAAAACCTTCCTTCTTGATTGTAAATTGCATTCTTCCCAAATCTTTAGACACACATAGAGTTTATGCATATATGTAGCCTTCAAGGCTCACCTGAAACAATGTGAATGTCCATATAAATTGAGTGGGAAATAATATAATGATCAACTTATCTTTATTCATTAAATGGACATTTATTAAAATATAGTCCACAAATGGACTTGATCATCTTTCTTGAGGGTTTTTGAACATTTTCTCATTCTCAATTTTCCTCCCTCTCTTTGGAGATCACTCTCTCTCTCCCTATTATCTCCTCTCTCACATTATACTCATTATAATGACATACAACTTCACATGCATCTAACTCCAATAATGGTTAAGGTGGTTACAAGTTAAAACTCCTTTACATGACACTTTCAATGTGAGGTTTTGAGAGTTACTTTATTCTATTTGATTCTCAATTAATATCACCTGAATGACTTAAACATTTTATGACTTCAACATATACTTAACATGACTTCTTGGACATCTTCATTCACCTAACCACTTTAAACCATGCATTTGGCCCTCTTAGCCTTACTTACAATATTTGAATTTTCAATTTCCTTATTTTAGAGGGAAAACTCCTAGAAGATATATGTCACACCTTGAGGACTCAAAATGTAATCTAAGATAATAAATGTACTTTAAAAGGTTCCAGACTCACATTGACACTCAAACTTTGACTAATTTTAACCTCTATTAACAATAACAAAAAATGAAGTTTTCTAGCTTAATGCTCATGCATCAAATAACCTAATCAAAGAAAGATGTAATTCAATCCATTAGTTTCTACAACATATAATTATCAAAATATTAAGGTATAAGAGTATACTTACCTTACTGAAGTGAAACCGTCATGCTTCAATCTTTCCTTTGGTCAATGGTATTTTGTAAGAGGTTATTGTGGATTGTAAGGATCACAAGGATAGATTAGCTTTATACTACAACACTTATTCTATGTATACAATACCTATAAAATACAAGTACTACTACTTCAAGGCAAAAACTTAATCAATGAAACCTCTAATTGATAATATAAGAAAATTTTTGAGCTATAATGATGCACAATTGAATGGCCCTCTATATAAAAATTAAGTTGAGAGGATATTTATAACCAAGGATTGATCCTAAACCCTCTCAAAAATTTAACTGACAAGGTCAATCAGGTTAAACTTATTTGGAGGAAAATAGAGCTATTATGACTTAAACTATTTCATCTTATGTTGATAGAGATACTTAACATGTGTTAAATTTTTAATAAGTTCAATTGGGTTAACGTAGTATAAAAATTAGATAAAAATGGTGTTTACTTTGATAGGGGCTATTTATGATAGTTAATTGCTTATGGGAGTGTATAAATGAATTTTTATTACTTCGGGAATTGAATAAGAATAGATTGTATTAATTTTAAGTAATGGTATAGAGGCCAACAATCCTACAAAGCACCAAAGGTATGCCAACTCCTTTCTTGATGCACTCTTTAATACATGTACTCAAAGATATTTAGAATCAATGGGTATTACAAAAAAAAAGTATTAGTAATTAATAAATTTTAAAAATAATGTGTGCATATAATAACTAGATAGGTGGGACCCACTTATAAAGGTAAATAAATCCCACTAAGAATTTATTGTGAGGTCCCATCAAATGCTCTAACTGATTTGATCTAAGGATGAAAATCATGATTTGTATAGCCCAAATTCATAAATAATGTCATGGTACAAATATTTATGATTTCACCATTGTCAATCATAACATTATTTATAGGCTGGTGGTCAAAGTATACTCAAATGAATAAGGTATGAATATTTAAGTCATCATCATAATGTCACTGTCATCAAAGGTAATGGAGGTTCTTTGAACCATAAGAAGTGTATGTGATATATAGGTACTAATAATCCCATCCAATAGTTGTTCATGATGAGATGGAGAAGGGTGTGCATTATATGCCATTTTCACTTATGGATCCTTATTTGAATGATCTTATAAAGGATTTTTAAATATTTTTTGTTTGAGGTGCTCACAAGGTTATGAACCTGATTCTTTTGGAGGATCATCAAATACAATTTTATATCATCTATGAGGTCTTAGATCTTATATTTAAGGTAAAACATATATTCATAGATTACCCAAGGCCTTGATGACAATCACGAAAAGCATTTGCATCAAACCCTTTGGGTAGAGGTCTAATCATATCAACTACTATAGGATGAGGGAAAGATATAAGATGACACTCTACAAGCTATAGGAATAATGAAGTGAGGGAATTGGGTAAGCATTTAAATTATCTTTGTGGTACATTGGGTAAGACAAAATTATTAGGTTGTTGTGACACCACATTAATCATGGTAGTTATTTATTTTTTAGGCTCATAAGGTTTGACCTTATAACTTATTTTGATAGTAAAATTATTATTATATATAGATGTATTTGGTATATTCGTTACATAAGTATTTTCAATGACATAAGTTTCATTTCATGATCACGAACAATGTTTCATAAGTCGTCTAAACATTTAAAGTTTTTGAACACAATGGACTCATGTAAAGGAGCAAGCAAACTTTGCTTGAAAATATCTTAAATATGTTTATCTACCATAAAATTTATCATATTAACTAACATTGTTTTATATCTTAAGACATATTCATAGCTAAGCTATCGATTCCTTATTTGATTTTTAAAATTTGGGCATATGAAAATTTTTTGGTAATGTTAATAGAGAAGTGTACCAAAAAATGATCCATAAGAGGTTTGAATGTATTTACTCATTGAGTTGGTAAATTATAGAACCACCTTAAATCATAATCTTTTAAGCCCCTTGAAAATAATTTTGTCAAAATTTTATCATTAAAGGCTTCATCAATGCATGCCACATAAAAAGATTGAAGATGTTATTTAGGATCACCCTTGTCATCATAAAATGTGAACTTAGGTGAAAAAAATTAATTGGAAAGAGGTGCAAAGATATCTCTAGTGCAAGAGGATTATGCAACACCTCTTTTAAATTAATAGCATAAAGAGATTTAATATATTTTTTTTCAATATTTTTAACCTTAGTTTGTAAAAGTTTTATAGTTTGGATAAGATCTTGCACTTTTTGGTATTTTAAGTTGGACATTTGAGAAGTCACCAAAGGAGATGTACTCATAGGTTGGGTACAAATAGACATTAGAAATAGTATTTGAGTTTAAATATTTAGGTTTTCCATGATAGATGTAACAATAATAGTTTCATGAAATAAAGGTTGAAATACACATCACATGCCCCCATTAGAAGTATGAAGTGGTACTGTGCTCACGAGGAGGGTTGTTGGTATATCATGATGGCCCATAGCTCAAATGGCATGATCAATAAATGGACCTACTTATACATCTACACTTTTACTTTTTAGTTTCTAATATGTTTCTTTTGATTTCATCAAGATCTTCAAAGTTTTTACAAATACACTCATGAAATAATGCAATTGTTTTCACTTGCTCATGATCTATTTACTTGTGTTCATCAGTGTATTTAGACTCATAGTTTTCATTATCATATTATTCTTCTATGATAACATCATCAGTATGTTTTTCATTCTCAACATTAGTATCATCATGATCCATAATATTAGGTTTATCATTGATTTTATAATCTTAGGCGGTAGGAGAGGATGTTGAATGTGTTCAATAGACACACCTCCTAATCTAGGGCTACCCTAGGTTACATGCAAAATAACATAAACATGAAATAGAAAAATATATTAATCTAAAACCTAGTTAACTAAAAACTCTAAGAATTAAAAAAAAAATACATTCATATGAATTGGGTTCACCAAATGTTTAACCCTAAAATATAGATTAAAGATATTCTAGGGTTAAATGGGTAGAGATAACCTAGGGTACAAGTATGATAGACTATCTTTAAAATAGGTTAATTATTTATAAAACTTAGATAAAACACATACTCAATTTATTATGATTATATGCTAAAGATAAAAAGTACAATTATGTTAGATATTTAAATGATAAAAAAAATAAGATACTTGACTAGTTGTGATGTTAATACAGATCTAGATCTGGAATAAGTAGAAAGTGAAATCTAGATTTTGAAATAGTCATCTAATTATAGAAATTGTACTTTTATAACTATAGACACTTGCATTAAATTGGGATAGTTTCATCAATGTTACTATCTAAACTAGAGGCAGGTGTCTAATATGGAGTACTTACTAAAATTGGATGTAATCACCTAGAAGTTTTTAGGTTCTATATTACTTTTGTTCTGGTACATTTAGATATGGGTCATAGACTACCATTCTTTTTCAAATAATAAAATCTAAATTTTTTATCTTTATAATATTTTTTAAAAAAATAGGTTAGTGAGCACATGATGTCAATTTACCCCAATGACCCCTCTATCAATAAGTGTTATCTACATAACCAATACTTTGAAGAAAATCTCATACGTATGTAGTTATCCCCTGCGTGGCTTATGTATGAATCATGCAATATATGATAAGAAAGTATAATATTAATCTAAATTTTAACTTAGAAAATATAGCTCTTAGGCTACTCCTTCAATACTTCAAACCTATTGTCCTTATAACTAATATGAAAATAGGTGAAAGTGTGAAATTTTTTGCTCACTTGACTGATTGGTAAAATATTTTTATAAGTTTTCTTATAATTTTTTTAAGTATTTCTAAGTGATTAATAAATGAGGGTTGATCTTGTATTTATAGCAATCCTTTTGGATAATATATTGCATTAAAGCACTTAGGCTAACCATAAGAATATATTTTGTTTACAAATTAGATGAATTTAAAGTACTAGACACTTATTGGGATAGGATAATTATGTCGATATAGGATTCTAATTGGGATCCAAGTGTTCAGGCAACTAAAAAATAGATGTTGGTTCAGAAGTTGGAAAAATAAAAGATAAATAGGTTTACAGTATTTTAATCAAGATATAAGGTTTAAATCATCAAAATAATATTGGTCAGACTAAGATATAAGTAATTAAACATAGAGAGATAGTGTATTCGATCATTTTGGTAGTGAAAAAGATTTAGAAGTTGAAAGAACATCTATGATATGTATTTAGAAGGGTACAAGACTGAGGTGTTATATTATTTATAAATAGTGTCTATAGTAGGCCATAGATCATGGTTCTACCACTTCAACTATTTTATAGATTAATCTATACACTAAAATGAGAGTCAGAGAATTCAATCTTTCCAATTGAAAAGCATTCAAAGGTATTCAAACTAATACTTGATCACTCTCAATTGTTTATGGTTCAGCACTTCTCAAAATGTCCCAACAAAGGGGCATATATACCTCACCATATCCAAATTATAGGATAATTATATTAATTACTCTCTTTTCTATTTTTTAAAATAAATATTACTTTCATTGGCATTGTTATAAGTTTTTTCATTAAGTCATCTTGCACAATCAATCTTTGCATTAAATAACAAAGTGTGTATACACACTCAATTTGCATCTATTTTATTCTATTAATTTCACTTTGTGCATCATTACAATAAAGTGGGGGCAATGTAAACACAAAAAATTAATTATTAAATGTTTGACAATACTTAGTTTTTACATCCTTACCCTTACTTGGTCTAATATTTATTTCACTATCTCACAATCTATAAGAGAGTCTTCATTAACTTGTAAACACTATAAATATCATATAAACATTCTTATTTTAGTAGAATTCATCCCTATTCAATCCATAGGTTCATATCAGACTTATCCCAATAGTTTTTTATCTTCTAAAACAAGTTTGCACTTGCTAGATAAGATAGCATTATGGTATTATCCCCTAGTGCGGCCTAGTCTTCCACACTCCAATAGTTACTTTTTCAAATTGATATGTTTCACAATGACTCTCTCGTACATTTGGTAAGGTAAATTAGTGAAATTATTATAAAAAAATTTATATAAAATCACATCAAGGATACTCATTGTACCCCCAATGAATCTCTCTATCAAAATCACTACACACTATAAAAAAGAGTACTATTTTTTTAATTTCAACTTTGTAGCATTCTAACAGTCAGTAGCCAAGTCTGAGTAGTATTTTATCATAATTCAAGGGCATATTTTTTTAAGCATTTTAAATAACTATATAGCTAAAATAATTTGATTTGCATCATCACAGATCACATAATAACTTTAAAAGAGATAACTACATCAATATATGGCCCATTTAGAATATATAGGTAATGCTCAACTACAACGATTTTTATGCTAGCTTGGCTATATTTACTAATCTATTTTTCATTTTTTGTTATATAATTACTATATAGTGCATGTCTGAAACTAGAGTTGATTTTTTAAGTCTTTCACATGGCATATTTATACACAGATATTCACACTCATATATGCCCAAATCTAAAAATTAAAAATACAATCAACCAAGATGTTGCCACCATAACAAATAAGGTCACAATGCATCCATGTCCACCTCCTGTGGACTTATCCTAGGAAAATATGAATCCCTATTTTTTATATAACTTTGTCTACAGGGTAGTTTAACATAATTTTTACTTACATAAATATTACAAGTTAGATTTACTATTATTTTGAGGGATACCCTTTAACCCTACATTAATTGCATAAAAATATTAAATTCTTGATTTCAATTAAATTTTGTAATTTAGTATAGATTACAGTGTTTTCATATCATATTAGTACATATCATAATTTCAATTTCAATAGTTTAATTTAATTATTTTAATACATATTAAATTAAAAAGGTTATATAGAACGATCTTGAATTGAAAAGAGTGTATGCTTCAACTCTCATTTGACCATGTAGAGTACTCTATAAAATAATTGAAAAGGTGAAATCACCAACTGTGACTTGCTTCATAGAAAAAGTGCAACCATATATGTTGAGTGTCTCTAGATTCTAGTGTGGCTTGCTTTCAATAAAAAGATGAATCACACCATTATATATGGATCTCTATTATATTTAAAACTTTAAAATTTTAAAACTTTAGAACTTGAGAAATTTGAAATTGCAATGTGGTAACCTGAACATGAATGAGTAGCATGCCCCTGTCCTATGATAAATTAATATTGAATGTCATTTGAATTAAGAAACTATTTAAACTTATAATTATATGAAACTTTTCACTTGTAACTATAAGAATTGAGTGCACATGCATGTCATATGCCTCCATAATCAAAAAATTATGAATCATGTTGTAATTTTTGAAACTATATAGTGTCATAAATTTAAAATTTACTCATGAGGACTTGACTTCTCAAGACAAATCCATTGTGATGTCTTGTTTTAAGATGAGAGACATAGCCTACAAGTAACTTATAGAATCATGTAATAGAATTTGAACTTTTGAATGTATTACATCATAATATTTAAATAAAATAGTGAATTTATATATGAAATATGTATTAGATAAATAAATCATTAAATCACATAAGCATGATGTACATGATATGCATCATAGCACTAAAGTAAGAATAAAGAGTAGTAATAATCTATGATATGAAACATGAAACCATAGTAATAAATAATGAACATACAATCAATGTCATACAGTGTCACATAATTTGTATGATATGTTATACATAAGGCTCAAAGGCTACATATAATGTACATGTGAATGTCGCATAAACACACAAATCTAAAGTCCACACACAAATAGCATAATGATGCCATATAAGTAAAAAAAATCACATACAAATCCATAGGTCATAGACAATAAGTAATTTATAACTTATAATGTAGTAAAGTAAAAAAAAAAGCATAAATCTTATCATATTAAGTTACATCCACCATATGTATTAATATCATTGTTAGCAAGTGGCATTTTCATGTAATACATGTATAGTATGAGTGATTAGCAAAACATTTGTATGATATGTATTTCAGCATGGTAAATTTTTTTTAAATAAATACAACTTATTGAATTGTTCATAGAGAATGAAGATATGCTCCAAACTTAGCAAAAATGTTGGGTAACAAGAGAAACTTGACATCAAATGAGCATATTAAATTATGTCTTGTATCACACTCAAGTACCTCATAAAAAATAATGTGTATTGATAATTAAAATATTTTAACTACCTAACTTAGAATAAATAACATATGTAAATAAGTAAGCTACCAACATTTGAAAAAAAATGTAGGTTCTGATTATTTTAATTTTTGAAGTATTTCCATGTATTTTAATTTTGATCATATTTGAATTTTTGAAATAATTAAATTAAAATTGCTTAAGAAGTAAAGCTAAAAAAATATAGAAAATGGAAGGAATCTAAATAATATTTAAGAAGGTAATAAAACATAGTATGATAAGAAGGAAGGTAAGCCCTATGCCCCCAATGTATGTGTAAATGAATCATAGCAGTGTAACTCAAATGACTAAGATAGGTAAGAATGTACATGCTTCTCAATGGGTAAGAGATAAATGTGATAATAGAAGTAAAATAAAATCAGTGGTATGATGGAGATGCAATAGTAATAAAGAATGAGTATTGGAAACATTTTTAATATAGTTATGTTGAATTGTTCAAATTGATTTGAAAATCAAGAGGAAAAGTGCCCAAAGTAAAATATAAAGCCAAGGTCTAGAATGACGATCATTTAAGGGATAGAATAATTAAAGAGGAAGTGAAATTAAATAAGCTATATACAAAGGGAATGTGTAGTAACTTAACCCATAACTTGATTATAGGAAATTTCCCATGGGTTCCTACGTAAAGGGTATATCCACCTGATTTAGTTTGTGATCAACCATCAATTGGAATAGGTTATCATTGTGTAGATCTATTTTATCCATTATACATCATATCATTCATAACTATATCATAGATATTTTTTGGAGTATGCCTTGTTGTGTTATTGTGTTGTTATTATATTATCCTATGAAATTATCACCATTAAACTATCTTGTTGAATGTTAGAGAATCATAATTAGTGTTGAGTGTATCTCCAATTAATTTTTTCTATGATCTCCATAGGATTGCATTGCATTTCTAGAAATTATAATCAATGTGAAATAATTTTAAACATTATTTGTGACCAAGAGTGATTAGTAACATAATAGACACAACGCAATGCTTAGGTTATGTAACTTAATGGAGATGTGTGTCATACCCAAGATATTTGAGAAAATATAGACCAAATATATTTACTTATTTTAAGAACATGACCACAACATTAGTTTATTGTTTTCCATTCATTATTAGTTTGATAACGAGAGGCTTTACATAAAAATAATGTGGCTTTGTTGCCTTTTTTTAACCATATTTTTAGGAGCATCCCTAGATATGGACTCTTGTTTTGAAAATCCTTTATTGAGAAATCATCTTTTAAAATTACTTTTATTTTTCTTTGGTAATTTTATCTTTGAATGTAGCTCTATGTGAGTCCTTGATTGTTTAATTTTTACCTTCTCTTTGGAATATGTGGTCATTGTGTTAGAAGTATTCAAGTTGATCAATTATGAAATAGTATTACAATTGTTTGAGATATTTTATAAATACATGTTATTTTAAATGGGTGTCTTGCCCTTATTTTATATAAAAGAGATATCTCTATATTCACCCATTCTAACATATGCAAATAAATAATGAAATAAGTAGTCATCTTCATCTATGGGAATGAAATTTAGCTTGCCTAGTTGATCATATGTTAGTTCTTGTGTATCTTCATCATCACTACTATAGTAATCTTTAATCATTGAGAATTAATGGTAGTTCCTCAATATGATTTGTTATTACTATGAAAATTGGTGATTTTTTCATCTCTTCTTTGATAGATTCATCCATTTTTTAAGAATTTATTATTTTGGCATAACTTCCTTAATAGGCTCTTCTATTTACTTAGGATTTTTCTCTTTTGGCATAATTTTCTTGATAGGGTCGTCTGTTTGTTTAGGAATTTAAGAACTTTTTGTGATATCATTTACATTTATTGATTCACCCACTTCTTAAGTATTTTTTTATACCATTGTAAATAGTGGTTTAGGTGGGATGATAAAGACTTTATCAGATTGTGATTATGTAATTTTGTAACAGTGAAAAGGTGCATCATCAGCTAGAGTTTTATACTCATGTATCATGTTAAAAAATTATGAATATATAATATTTAGAGTGTATAACTTTTATTTCATGAATCCAAGGCCTCTCCAAGATGATATCATATTTTAGTTGATCGGGTGTGACTTGAAAAATAGTAGGTCTCATTTTTGGACCTAGTAGTAAATCTAATGTGATAGTTTCCAATATTTTCTTTGGAGTGTTATCAAATCCATAGATAAGTTGTTATGATATGTAAACACTATCCTCTTATTTAAACCCAATTTTATTAAGAAGTCGTAGCTAAAAATATGTATCTCAAAACCATTGCCAACTAATGCACATTTTACTAACTTTTCATGTATTTGAATGAATAATGGAAGATTTTTCTCAATGATATGCTTAGGAGGTACATCTTATTGTAAATATCCTTGAATTTATTCATGATATAATCAAATAATGTTGGTTGTGTATCCATAAGAAGAGTGGTATCTCATAACATTACATATAAAATATCCTTATAAGTGGTCCTTCCTTCAATAGATATAGAATAGAAATTTTTGTTGGAGTATTACATAGTTGGTCAAATATATCATACCCATTAGATTGAGGAACGTACCTTGGATGAGGTGGAAGAGGAACATTGTGATTAGTATGATTGGGTGGTTGAGGTAAAGGTATCTTACCTCTTCTAGTTTGAATAGCATGGACAAAGGCATCTAATATGAGCCTCAAAAGAATAATAGGAATAGACTAACTATTATAATTAGATTGAGGGAGAAGAGGCGGAAGCACAAAGGTTGTGTAAATGTTCTTTGGAATTTATTTTTGATATAAATTAACTTAGCTTGGATATTATAATAAATAATATTAATATGAGATGGCATAGGTTGTCTATGTCTACATGGGGTAGACTCTTATTTATATCCAAGACCTCTTCTTTCAATATTATGTGGAAGGTACGTGCACTCTTTCCCAAAAATAGTGATAGAACTCTTGTGTGGTGTTATTAATTTTGAAAAATACTTATTATAAAAGGTAACATTGCAACAATAAGAATTAAAATGTACTTGAATTTCTATTTTATAAATTTTATCCTCTTTATTTTATTGATTTTTTTATCCATTTTCTAACATAATTAATAACAATTTGAAAGGGAATACAAGATAAAATAATTAATTTTATAATCATATGCAACGTATTATAAATATACATTCATTCATCCCATTATGAATAAAATATTAATCAAGCAATGGTAATATCTATGAATACAATACAAGAAAAGATAAAAATATAAGGGTAATCTAGAAAAATATTTGAATGATTATGTGGGTTCAAAATATACTTGCTCATTCATTGATTAGTGTCAGATCAATATTTTATAGCACTAACTACAAAGGTAAAATTGTGCATGTATCGCATTAATTTCATTTTTTAGGGTACAGTGAAAGTAACTTTCATTGGTGATACATTCATCTCAAGTGCACCACAAATCAAGTAACTATAAAAGGCTACTTATTATATAAACAAGGGATCCTATGTATTTTTGATATATCATGAGGTATGTGGAAACTAAATTTTATATTTAGTGTTGTACTATGGCTATTAATATTTAGAGAAATCCCTCACACCATGATATCTATAAATAAAGTACCATGTAGTCTTTCACAATAATCACTAAGTAGTTTTAGAACTATCAAAACCTAGTTTTCGAAAAAATACAAGTAAAGTAAAAAAATTAAGAAAAAATTAAATTGAATTTTTTTTGTGTATACATATCAACAAATTTCAACTCAAGGTTGAGAGAAAGAGCTTCTATGTCAAATTTATCCAAGGAGACAAGACAAACTTCTTCATCATTAGATTAAATCTAAGGTCAAAGAAATTAAATTTTTATTTATCCAATTTTATCTAATATTGAATGTTGTTTTCTTTCAGTGTCAATAATTTATGAAAATATATATGAAATATTAGAACAAAAATCAAGTAAACAGTAAATAATATTCTAAGAATTACAAGTTCACCAAAATATATAAATTATTTTTGAATTCAATGAACTTGAATGAATAGATATAGATTATTGAAATCGATTCATAAGAATACACAACAAAATAGTAAAAAATAGAATTGTTAGAATTAACAATTTACTAAAAATACTAAATAAGCCTACAAATATGCAAACCTCTTTCCAATAAATCTTATGTTGATTATGTGGGATAACTATGAATGAAAACTACTTGAAATTATATATCCATTGTGTCGCAACCGAATGTATAAGTTAAACTATGATTAGATAAGTTCACAAAAAGAGGACAGGGTTATACTATGGCCTTATCTATTAATTATGGTTGCATCTTAGTTAATTGTATGACTAATTTTTTTATCTAAATTTATGTGACTATGTGCAAGAGTTAACTGGTTAATTCTATGTACTGATATTTCATGTGGAAGACCTGTAAAACACAAACTCTTTTCTTTCATAAAAAACACAATAAAGATAAAATGAAAAAGAGATAAATAGTGTTAGGGGAATAGTCTAGCAACCTTCAAAAAACATTGTGTAATTTGAGTGTTTCTTACATATTCCAAATGGGCCTAAGGTCTATGCATTTCTCCCTCCTATGATAATTTTGTGATCATCAATTGTGCAATTATATGAATGTAGCTAAAATATTGATTGAAATGTTTGAAAATGAATGTCATTGATCTAAAAAAAACAATATTTATACATGGATTATAAGTCTTATAATATAATAAAACTAAAATTAGAAAAAATGATATTATTTTGCTCAGTGTGCAGTACATTTTCTAAGTGATTGTTAGATGTATTTGGAGAATCCTTGATATGATTATATAGGGGAATATTTATAAAAATTTTTTCTAAATAACTTTACAAAATATGTGGGATAACCATTTTAAAAGGTCTTGATTTGAAAAATCAACCATTAGGGTGTAAGGGATAAGGTCGCAGTGTGGCCATTTCTAACTTAGCATGGTCATGTCTCAGAAAGATAGATACTACTAAAAAATGTTTACTAAGAGCCTGTAGCTTGAATAGAGATGAATGGGGTTAAAATAGGGTTGCATATATAATATTTTAAATGTTTGAAAGAGAATAGATTATCTCTTATATATGTTGGGTTATCAAAATGGCAAATAGAATAAGGTAAAGATATCAATATTAAACATTATTAACCATTTAATAGTTAATTTATGTGTATACACTCCTTATGGTGTGTATAAAACTCACATCAATAGAAGATAAATATTATGTTAGGAGGAGGGCCTAAAATTTAATAGTATAATTAATAACCATGATAACTAAGTAGTTATTTAGCCCTGAAGCAAACTAGATACCCTCATGCATCACTAGGTTAGTCTCCCTAATATTCCCACTTTGATAGTGACAAAGTCATGAATTTGAGAAAGAATTGAATTTCAAAGGGAATGGTTTCACTATAAATGATATATGACATGGATAGCTTAATTGAAAGGTCTAAACAACCAAAATTCACAAGACATTAGTCCAAACCATAAACCTAAGATCAATAAATGGCCCTTGTAATGTCATCATCAATCTTGACTAAATTGATTCTATGATGAAAGAGTTAAAACAATTAATCCTAAAATATAAATATCTAATTATATATAATCAAAAATGTATCATGTCTATAAATCAATTGTAACTCAGAAAATAGATCATACTTACACTTTTGATTAGAGATACATTAGATAATCGAGAACATTACCAATATGGGGATCCACTATACCCAATTAGAGGATATCTTACCACAATAAATAATTATAGGGAGAGTTTCATAGCCTTCAGTCAAGTACAATCATGCAATAACCCTAGATAGGTCCTATGTTTTCATATTTTAGTTAACTAATAACAAGTAAAGTCTGATCTAGTGCTCACTAAAGTTTGTGACATAAAGTGAGGGTAATAAATAATAAAAGTAAACATGCATAAGAGACATATACTTATGTCAATTTATATGTAAGTTTAATGCATGGAAGTGAAGTAAAAATGCATATCTATCTACTCTTACAAAGGAGGAACAAAGTTAAGAATACTTACCTTTGAAGATGAATTTGTCGAGCTTCAATCTCTACCTTGGCCAAGGTGTTTCACAAGAGGTTGTTATGATATGTAAAGATGAAAAGGATAAATCATATTTAGACTACACACCCTATCAATACATCTAAAAGACTTTTCCATGAAATAAGATCTGTATCTCTAAATAAAATATGAAACCCTAAGCTTGTTTGTCAAATAGAATGGTGGATAAGTAGATTCATAATAACTCTTAATTCTTATTCTCTTCTTTAAATAATGGTGAAATGATCTTGTATATATAGGTAGATTTAACCCTAAGTTATTCTAAAATTTTCAATCAATAGGTTCAACTCAGTTGACTTAGTACAGTTATGAACAAAAATTCACTAGATCATGGGCTAGGTTGGCAAAGAGCCGACCTAAACCCTAAATAAATTTTACCCAAAATAGTACATGTTCAACTTAGTCAACCTAGTAGAATGAACAATCAAAAAAGGCTTAAGGCTAGGAAAAAAAGAATAAAAATAGAAAATGACTACAGAGCATGCAATAGAAAATAACAAGCTTAAAGATATAGTTTTTAGGAGACAAGTGTGTAGATAACAAGTGGTAAAAGAGACAACAATTCTATGAAGCACTAATAATCTGTCCACCCTTTTTTTGGTACACTTTTTAAGGCATGCACTTAGAGAGATTGAGACTTAATAGATTTTAGAAAGATAAAAAATTTCGATAAATAATAAAAGTTTAAAAATATTATGTGTATACATATGTCCCATTCAAAATTTATCACATGTCACGTAAGTGCAACATGGGATGGTGCTTTGTGAATAGAACGTGATGATAATAACATTGATGCTAATTAAAATATAGTAAGGAGCAAATAAGATAAATGAAAGGATAGAATTTAAAAATACATACCTTTACTTACCTTAATGTTATAGATAAAAAAGAGACTGCAAGAGAAGTGAAGGTGTCCAATGTGAAAAACATTGGGTGAACCTCTAGAGATTAGTGCAAAAAATAGAAAAAAATTAGAACATAGGCATATAGTAGTGGAAAAGATTTTTTATGGCATCATGATTCCAAAGCTTTTTATGTTTCAAAAAATGGGTTAATAAAAATAAAGATATGATCAAAATAAAGAATCTGATCGTAAATATTTGAAAGGTAAAAAATTATGAAATGTAAGTTTAAATAGGGTGAAAGGTAAGTCATTTGCTTATAGTTTGACTTGCTTGTGAGAGAAAAATAGAGAGATCTGAGAGATCAAATAAAAGGCAATAAAGCTAAGATGGTGAGGAGATGATATCTAAGATGAAAGGGATGCCTAGAAACTGTAGCAGGGGTCGCATAGGTAGGCAACTAAGAACTTCAAAGTTGTTTTTAAATATTTTATTAAAAATTTAAGTATTTTATAAAAATTTGTAATTTAGAGCAATTCTATGAACCATAATGAGCCCAAGAAAGTTACTAAGGATAGTAGAGGCCAAAAGGGGAAATGGCTTGAAAATAATCAGAGTAATAATTATCAAATGCATTTATTACAAGTAGGGAAAGGGTTCAACAGTTAGAACCAACTAAGTCGACTCAATCAACTTAGTAGGCTAAAATTTTGAAATTCACACTACCAACTTAGTAGGTGTGTGTTGACTTAGTTTGTTTTGCATGCTATCAACTTAATACCTCACTACCGACTTAGTAGAGTAATCCACTCTTCTGACTTAGTACTAAGAGGGGTAAAAGTAAAGGGTTGAATTAGTTTTTTAAGTCTTCCTGGTCAAAATAAGGATAATTTGGTCAACTTAGTGTTTGATTAAGTGACTGAAATAGTATATAAATGTGTGAAATAAGTTGAAATAGTGTTATAAAGGCCCAGAATGTTTGACTGAGTACTAAAATAACCAAGTATGTTAAAAATAGGTCAAATTGGTCAAAAATAAATAGATTAAATCAAATTAGGCTTGTTTTTATTAAAAATTAAAAGAATGTATTTAATTATAAGTGGCATGGAGAGCTAATACATCTTTTGTTGTTTTATGGTTGCAGGGGCATCTAATATTTTGGAAATTAGTAGATATAGCATGGCTCCCAGACCTTTTGGAGTGATTGATAGTTGAAGATTGATCTAAGTTAGTTATATTAGGTCCAAAAGGAATTATGGATATGTGTCAAATACCATTGAATGTTAATCTGATAGTCATGTTTCTAGGAGCCTAGGAATGATTGGCTAACAAATTTAGATGGGAGGTGTATGGGGGTACCATCAAGGTGGGTATCACCCTAGAGGATGTCTATGCAATTCTTGGATTACCAATAGGAGGTACATCCATGATTATAGGGGTATCGAATGAATAGGAGGAGAGGAAAGCCTTAGCCTTATAGGTGATAGGCTTGGATAGGATATATCCCAAGCTGAGAGTTAACCTCTTTGATGTATATACAACTCAAATTTTGGATATCTAGAAGACAGTTATAAGACTTGTGATATCCCAAGTGTTATATCACAAGTCAGATGGCAAGGTACTGTTATATGTAATAGCCTTATGCCAATTCATTTTGAAGCACAAGACACTCTATTATTTAGGTTTTATCATCTAAGTCTAGCTTATACATGACATGTATGGGATGTTATCCAGAGGGTAGAAGACTATGGGGCCAGTTATTTTGTTAAGTTATTGAATATATGAGAGGTTCTTGATGTATCGACTAGTTGGGTTACCCCATGTGGTTAATGATTAGTTGCCTTGAGTGAGAGGTGGAAATAGGATCAGATAGCACAAGCCATACCCCGTGTGTCAGTGCTATAAATAGTCATGCAAATAAACATCATGTGGTAGTTGTATAGGCACATCACTAAAGTATGGCTGAGTTGGAGAATAGTGGCACCAGTATTGGAATGAGCATACACTATAGGCCACTACAGCTAGTGGATAGAGCTATATCTGGTAGCATGCATACCAAGATAGATGGGACTTACTCATCTAGTGGCTCTGATAGTGGTGCCCACATTTTTTATGAGACATGTGAGAGAGTTGAGGGGGAAAGGAGGAGTGGGACCGCTAGTTACTAAACCAAAGATTAGACCATGGCATGAGAGATCATGGATAGGTTGATCATGATGGCCATCAAATTGAGAGGAGATAGATGTGGATGTAAGAGTGCCATAGGTACCATAGCTATCACCACAGTAGGAGTGATAACCACCTTGATCTCATTAGTGACAAAGACATCGATAATGGGAGAGAGTAGAGAGGGTGGTCATCCCAGATGACACATCAAGTATCCCAAGATAGATTTGGTTGATAAATGTACCATTTAGGTGTAGCTTGAGATAGCCATGGGTGGTGACCCCCCAGATTTGCATTATTTGGTTGACATCCTATGGATGAGGTATGTGGAGGATAACTTGATGGAGAGACCATGTTCGGTGGTCATGCAGATGAGGTGATGGTAGTAGGCAACACTTAGACAAGTAATATATAAATGGTTTGAAATATGCTTAAGTTTATTGAGATAGATTATAGATAGATAGATTTTTGAGATATATTTATGATCTAATATCTATTTGGTTTTAATTTTGTAGATCCTATTTAAGATGATCCTAGAAGGAGATCCCAAATAAGAGGAGCACTCCATGAGATCTTAGATGAGGCGTTGATGTCATATGACCCTACTACACTAGATGATCATGTGATAGTAACTACCTTAGGGAATTGGTTCAAACTAGTAGGAAAGGCTGTGAGATGAGTACGGACATGTAGGAAGGATCCACATCCATAGATATGGGTGAGACCAGGAGAGGTATAGGCATGGAAGATGTTGGATTAATAGAGAATTGTGCATATAAATATCATGACTTAGCTAGCACAGGTACATTCCCAGGTCGCCAACCTACAAAGATAGGTGGTAAGTTTAAAATTTTGGGTGGCCTTTGTAGCATACTATTCAAAGGGGACTATTTAAAGCATCTATGAGTAGCATGGCTAGGCCACGAGATAGATATGATAGAGCCCAACCTTAGAGTTGGAGTGATGTATTTTTGTACTTTGTATCAAAAATACATTATATATAGAGAGATATTATTTTGATAGTTGGATATTGATCTTATGTATTTATATTATGGTTGTAGTTATGGATGCATGGAGATATTTCTTTCTAACACATGTATTTAGATTTTGTTGTATATGTCATAGAAAATATATGAGTTATAGTTTTTTTTCTAGAATTATGTAGGACATATGCATGGTTTAAAATAAATAGGCAAAAAAAAATTAGCTAAGTATAATCAATTAAAAATAAATGTACTACACACTATTTCATGTTGAGAAATGTGTAATAACAAGAAAGTGAATAAGTATAAGAAACCAAAAGATGGTAAACAAGAAGGTAAAAAAATTATTTTTAAAATAAGAGAAAGATTAGCACCAAATTAAAATAAGTAAGATCACACTAAATCATGTTGAGAAGTATGAACATAATGTAATTAATTGGAAAACATGTAAAAAAATAAAATGGAATAAAAATAAATCAATTAAGTCAATCAATCATACTAAATAACATTGAGTAGTATAAAAAAAATGGCAAAATTGATCTTTAAATTTATCACACTAAGTTAAACTGAGAAGTTTGAAAAAATCAAGAAATGGTTGGATTCTTATATGCGATCAGAAAATAAGAAGATAAAAGTAAAAGAGTAAAAAATTAAATATAAAACATACTAAATCAAGATGGGAAGCATGTCAATAATGTGTAACTTCATAATCAATCAAATTTTATCTCATAGTTGACACATGTAATATTTATTGTGACTTGGATTATTAGAAAATTTTATGAGAAAGGCCAGGTCCTATTTGTGGTCTTACACTACAAATCAACTTACAAATTGAACACCAATGAGGTTTCATAAATGTAAAAATATGATAAAAAATGGATGTTGGTGATAAGAATCTAAATTTTTAGTAATTTGTGAGGAAGACTAGGTCCCATCCATGGTCTTACAATGCAACTCACAAATGAAATCTCTAGGGGAGTGATCAGTGAACAACACAATAATTTTTAAGAGAAAATATGAGGATTGTAGGGAGTGAAAAATGGAATTTAAAAAGTATAACTTAGGCATTTTATGAGAATAACTTAGAATACATGAGGCATACAAAGGACATGAGAAGACATTAAGTGACTAATGACCATCAATCTATAAAAGAAATTTATTTGCAATAGACATAAAGCTATGTAAGTAAATAATCATGCTACTAAAATCAACTCATGAAGGTAGATTGGTACAAAAAAATTAAAATAGACTTACATTTTCACAACATGTTCTCCATTCTTCAAGATGTATTACAGAGTTGTTGATCTACTACAAAGATTGGGTACTTACATGAATAAGTAGATAGCACTACAAGATTTGTTTATTCTCTTTTTCTAATCTACTAGCATGCCACACCCCAATGGACCTCGGATATATCAAAAGTCCAATTGTGTATTTGAGTTTCAATTAGAAGGATATGTGATTGAAATCATGTCTTTTAGTGTGATTTAATTTTTAAGAACTTTTTTCGCTATTTGAATCATAGTCTTCTATTAAATGATTTGGATTTTGAATATTTTTATGGATTTTAAGAATCTTCCTCTATATGAACTTGGAATGACCAATCATGAGAGATAGATTGATACACACAAATGAGCTTTAGGCTTTGGCTAAAGAAAGCTAAGTGACTAAAAATAAGACTGGCTAGGACACATAGGCTTAACAATGAACCAGCATGTTATCTCAAGTCTCAACCATGTATATGCTTAATTTGTGAAAAGAAATAAAGGAAAAAATAAGATCCAAAAAAGACTAGTAATAAAAGATTATAATGATTTGAATTGTTTGCTAACTGATCACTTGCTAGAGAAGGGATAGCTAAAAGGGAATAAAGCTTGTATAACAAAGTCATAATAATAATTATCTATGCAAATAGAGATAATAAAGTAAACAATCATGAAAATAGAACAAGTGAGGTTTTTAAGAAAGAAACTCAAGAAGAAAAAGAAGGCAATGATAAAGAAGATATCTATAAGCAAATATAAATGAAATTATAAGCTATATAAGTGTGAAATTAAAGTCACCATGTAAGATAAATAATAATTGGACATAATGTCAAATGATATAACAAATAGAAAAAGATAAGATTAGATTACACATCCAATCCAAATGAAAATTTAAGAACACCGTGAATGTGCTCATAAGTATTAATAGATTTGTCTACACACATTATCCAAAACATCTGATAAGTATCTATGAAGTGAAATGTGAGTTGTAGCTAATGTCTTATCTATCTTCAATGAAAAATTAGAAAATACTTCACATCTAATCTCCTCAATAGAAAAGGTGGGAATTATTAATGGATAATGTTGAGGAGAGATATTAGGCAAGGGATGTTCAAGAGAATGCACAAGAATGGACTCTACAAGAGATGAAGGGATCACTAGTGGGGAAATATCTACAAGTGAGGGACTCACAGATGGAGAAGGATCCACAGGTGAGGGAAGGTCCACGGGTGAAAGATTCATAGGTGGAAGAACATGAGGTGAATAAGGGACCACATGAGGTGATGGAACCATAGGAGGTGGAACCATGGGGAAAGAAGGAGGATCCTTCTTACAAGAATAACCTATGAAAGGAATTGTAGAAGATGTGGAAATAATAAAAAGGTGATCTTTAAGATGCTGTTAAAGGATGTAGTAACGATCGATGTGATACATGTCACATTAGTGCCAAAAACAATACACCTCTCTATACTTAGGAATATATTTAGGTAGTACCTTTGGGGGAGGTATGGCCTTGTTTGAGGACTAAGGGATAGTAGGATTTAGAGTATCAATATGTTATTATAGATTACAATAATATGTAGAAGAATGGTTATATGTGTCATGGAAGCAATAGATATGTATGTGAGTAGCCTTGGAAGGTGTAATCATAGGAGGAGGTGTAATAAAAGTGAAAGGAGTTTAGCAAGGTTCATCAGCCCATTTGGTGGGTGAAGGAGCTAGGTGTGGTAAAGGAATCAAACCATCATTGAGAGAAGGTGGTGTTGGTGAAGGGACTAGACTAGGCTTGATAGAAGGATTGATGGGATCAAAATTAGGAATAGACTTGGCTAGAGTAGGAGCAAGAATAGGATCTGAATTGAGCTCTATTGAGGGAGGGGTGGGGTCTATATAAGGTTGAAGGAGAGTTTTATGCATATCAAGGATAAAAATGTTATAGGGGTTATGGTACCTATCAAAGTGATAAGGCCCAGTCATAGCATGATCCATAAGCATACTCCTATGAGGTTCTTCAGAAACTAGAGGTGTCCACACCATTTCTACCCTGTGATAAAAAAAATCTTAAAATTAGTAATGATATATAATAGAATATGAAAAGATACATTAAATTTCTTAAGCAAAAAGGTATGATAACAGATAATTTCAACATCATGAGCTTGACCAAGACCTCTTAGAAATAGATCATCTAAGGTATAACGATCATCATAATCAGGTGTATGAAGATCAATGATATAGATAGGGATGACATTATCACCTGATGAGGTGTGATGAATGGAATGTCAAGTCTTAGTTAAGATAATGGGGATGTCATTATAAGGTGGTTGGAAAGAATGAGGTTGTAAAGAAGCAAGAAGCTGAGAAGTGAGATGAAGTGAGAGATTAGAAGTTTTAATATTGAGATCGATCTCATCGTTCTCATTATTATAATAATTTAGGAGGTTAGAGTGAATACTCCTAATGAGTTTAGGATGACCATTGTAACCTCGAGTGGAATTGATAGGAAATTTAAATCATTGAGACTCAAAAAATGGAACATTGGGCAAAGGTTCAAGAGTAGGAATCTTGAATACACGTCGGTATTAGAATTGTTTAAAAATATAAATATTGGTGTCACCCTAAATCATATATATGGCTCCATTATGAGTAAATTTAACACATTGGTAGGCATAAAAAGCCACTGCTCTCATATGGTGAGTCCATAACCTACCAAGCAGAATGTTATAAAATAGCAGAAGGTTAAATATCATCACTTTCACATGAACAGTGACAGGTGGGATGGTAATGGGAAGCCACACATAACCTAAAGGATTCATTTGTCTTCAATCATATCCCTAACATGTGTTTCTGTGGATTTAAGATTGCATTTAGAATATCTAAGGGTTTTGGTAAAATAGAGAGAAACCACACAAGTGTTGAAACCCTCATCAATCAAGGCACACTTAACTTGGATATTACTAATTTGGACACTAATGAATAGAGGAGGATCATATGCATAAATTATAATCTCATTATGAATCATAGAATCAATGGAAAACTTGAGTAAAAGATAAGTGTCCATTGTATTAACAACATGGATGGACATTTCTTTGCATTGTTGTGATATGCTATCTTCATATATAAATAAGGTTACTTCACGTCCTACTAGGGGAGGATGAGGGATGTTCATTTTGAATAAAAGTTACATAAGATGGTTATAATGATGTGGAGAGGTCCTCATAAAAATGGGATTTGGGATGGGATATTAGTGAGCTTTATGATACGATCTCATTCATCATAACCCATAAGAAGATTGTTAGAAAGAGGTGTGTAGTGTTGAAGGAGGTCCTAAAAAGGAGAAGCCAAAGTACATTGGAATTTATGTTGATAAGAGGCAAAAGGTTTAGAATAAGGTGGTAAATTATATTGAGAATATGAATCAATTAGTGTAGGTGTGGGCTGAGAATTGCTAGAAGTGTTGATAGAATCTTGAGTATCATTGGTGTTAGGTAAAGAAGATGGAGGGATGATAGAAATAGTATGGGAAGTACTATCCAAGGGAGGATTTGGAATTAGTTCATCAAAATTTATAAGGTCATCTTTCCCTAATTTTTTTAAGTGATTTGGATAAGAATCTTGGATAACATGAAATATGCAAGATAATGAAGGTGTGTAGATAGGTTAAGGATCAATGAAAGTGACCATCCTTCACATGATAGTCATATTAACCACATTCTCTTTAGAATTTAGGTCAATAAAACTATCAACATTATTGGTAGAAGAGGTGGGCTTGTCTTGGGTATCTTGGTGATTTAGAAGAGGATATTTATAAATGGCTAAATGACTATTAGCTTGATTCAAATCTTGAGAATTAGAATTTGTTTTATAGGCTTTGAAAGTGTTGGGTGAATATTTTGTCATCAACTAACTGATGACAAAATGGGTATATCAATCACAGCATAGGGAGATTTACACCACAAAAGTGTGAATTTACCAGATCTGGACGAGGTAAATCTCTCCTCTCATCAAGGGGAGGTTTCTTAAGAATATTTATACACTGGATATATATATATATATATATATATATATATATATATATATAATTAAGCAGAAAGTAACACATGGGGTGGTATAATAGTATCCACCTCTCTTTTTTCAGAGGTGATGTACAAGGAGTAAGAGGGAGAAATCTTGGTCATGAGCCAAAAACATTCCTCTTCTTTCAAGAACGGTATCCAATGTAGAGCAGAAAATCACCTGAAATAAATAATAAAAATTCACAAAGAAACTCACGTAAGCTCAAAGTCTTCTGTAGCCTCTTTCACCGATTCGGAACAAGCGTAACCGTAAAATGAAATGAAGCACAAAGTCTTCGCCTGAAACTACAAAAGATAACTAAATCATAAAGATAAAAATAGCTCAAAGTCTATCTTCTACCTTTTAGAAACGTTCTCAGATAATATTAACACACCCACTTTGCTTATTAAATCAGATAAACAAGATATTACCAAGAAAATGAACATAAAAACTGTTTCCTGAATAACACAGATAATTTCAACACAAAGTCTAAAATAAACCTGCTTCTCATTCATTTAACAAAATATGATTTACAACTTTGAGCACAAAGTCTCAAAAAGTATTTCAATTTTGGTAGAGTTTTTGCTCTCTATTATCCAAAATCCATTTACAAAAGAAGTCTCCACTATATATAGGGAGAAACTCTCAAAATTAAAAAGATTATAATATAAAAATATCTAAGTCAAAGATGAGTCATCTTTGACTTAGATATTTTTATATTATAATCTTTTTAATTTTGAGAGTTTCTCCCTATATATAGTGGAGACCTCTTTTGTAAATAGATTTTGGATAATCTTTGACTTTTTGAGATATTTTTCCATAATTTTTACATGTAATTACACATTACAAAATTGCATGTGAAAATGTCCCAAGACAATTACAAAGTGCATTTTGAATAAAGCACGAAAGAACAACTTTAATCTTTATTTTTAGTCTTCTTCATGGTCTTCAATTTCTTCAGAGAAACTTCAGTGATCTGGAAGATTTTTTGTTGAAAAGACGTTGATAATCACGAGTTAGGAAAATCAGAGAGAAGATATGTAGGGGCGGCAAAAATTATCGCCCTTGCATATTGAAGAAGTTCAGGTGCATAGGTGGTAAAAATTGTCGTCTGTGCACGTCAGGGAGTGTCAGCGAAGAACGTGTAAGGGCGGCAAAATTTGGCACCATTACACCTGGAGAAGAGAAAACAAGAATGCAAGGGCGGCAAAAATTGTCTCTCTTGCATAGAAGGATGCAAGGGTGGCAAAAATTGCCACTCCTACATAGAACGATGCAAGGGCGGCAAAAATTTTTGCTCTTGCATAGAAGGATGCAAGGGCGGCAAAAATTATCGCTCCTGCATGATGGATGAAAACAGTCTCACGTTTTGCTGAGTCGTGACGTATTCCTCTGCACTTTGTCTTTTTCAATCAGGTGCTTTTCGTAAGCTTTTCTCTTCAGTCGGGCTTGGTTCTTCCATTGACTGAGGCTACCTTTTGTCCTTTCCAGCTTTGTCTCTTTCTGCTATGATTTCAACTATCAGGCTGCATTCCCAGCTCTACTTGCTCTGTCGACACTTTATGTTGCTCTTGCACACTACAGATGCAAAGGCAGTGATTTTTGTCGCCTAAGCATCTGCACAGGTGGGAATCTCTGCCACTCTTGCACACTTTCGGCTTTCTTGAAAATGACCCTTTCGAAGGGCACTTTGATCGATTAAGTTGCATTGACTTGTCCTTCGGGAAGCTTCCTTTTGCATTGAACCAAACATTTGAACTTCCCTTTGAACCATGTCTTTGAACCAAAACTTTGAACCTGCGGTTGATACTTGCCGATGGAAATTTCTATTCAAACCAAGGCGATGAACCAATTCCAAAAATAACCAAATGTTAGAAACCGATTCTTTTGATTGAACCCACCTGCAGAAGTCGTGAAGCCCGTTGAACCGGTAGAAATGAGCCTGTTTGCAGAGTTCATAGTTTTCTCTAACCTTGAAAGAGTTCGTAGATTTCAATCTGTAAAATCCCATTGAACTTGACCTGCTGAGTCTGTAGATTTTTGAGAAGCTTGAAAAATGAGGAATTTAAATGCCCAGAATAATTTTTTTTTAAATGGAAGAGACAATTTTGATCTGTAGGTTGTCCCAAAAATGAGTGGCATTTTTCGTGGACAATAGAAAGCAATGTCATAGCTTGTTGGAATTTTTAAATGATAGAATCATGGTTAAAATTGGGACCAAAAATAAAATCCATAACCAAATTATGAAGTTGTCTATAGGTCTCATGAGAATGACCCCAACTATCATGAAACCATAAAAATTTATTAGGATCATACCAAGATTTCATAGGATGAGTGGGATCAAGTTCTTGTGAGATAGGCCTAGGTAATCATTTTAGTAATTTGGCTAAGGATAAAGGTTTGAGAACATTGATGTTCTTAGATGAATATAAATGAGGATTGGTAAATTGGTTACAAGGGAAAGTTTGTTCCAAAGATTAGTTAGGAACAACTTGAATAGTATGAATAGTATCATAAGATTCCATGACACCATCATTGGTAGCATGATGATTTTTGTTTTTAAGTAATATTATAGTACCTATAGAAGGTTGGGATGGCTTGAACTGATGCATAGGGAAATCTTGACATCTAGCTTGGTCAATAGCCTCCTCCAAGGTATGTGGAGAGAGAGTTCGGACCCGATATTGCAACTTGGGAAAAAGATCATTGGTAAAGAGATGGAAAAGGTTATCATTGGCCATGTTATGTTCAAATTTATTGGAAAATGTCTTCCATCATTTAAAAAAATCTTAGAAAGTTTCATTTTTAAGTTGATTATAACTGATAACATGGGCCAAGGTATTCTTAAGAAGATCACTTGTTTTAAATTCTTGGACTAGCGCATTTACTAAATCTTTCAAATTTATAATAGAATGAGTTGTAAGTTGGTTGTACCAATCTAAAGCATCACTCATAATAATTTTGGCTAATAGCTTGGTAATGGTAAAGGTATTTAATTTGACCCAATTTTTATATAGATTTTGAAATGTTTTTAGATGAAGAGTAGGATCAATTGACCCACTATAAAAAATAGTAGGGATGATACCTCCTATATCAATATTAGTAGTTTGAGATGTAAGAGGCTCATTTTGGATATGCTTGATTATCTTGTTGACAAAGGAGGTTAAGGGATAAGATTACCATAGAAATCCCAAAGAGAAGGTGACGGAATATTTTGATTAGCCATGCCCCATGGCATTTATTGAGGGTGGTTTTGAAGATGGATTAAGTGGTTTTGCATTTGCATCATTTGATATGCATTATGAGCTTAAAAAGCATTCATTTGGTTAAGAGTTTGTAATAAAATTTGGTGGGTTTGAGTTGCATTGTTGGTATTATTTGAATAATTAGAATTGGAAGTAGTGGCTCGGGTACCACCATAAGTGTTCGTAAGAGTTTGAGAAGATCTATTAGAATGTGAGGCACTAGTGGCATAATTTACTTATGTGTCAAAATATGGACTAGTGAAGGGATGAGAAGAGGAAGCACTAGAATCATGATTACCATGGGTATCAAATGATGCACTAGTGGAAGAGTTGATGAGAGTGGGTCTTGGAAGAGACCACTATATCTAGAACCTACCATGTTAGTGAAAATACTAGGCATGGAGGTAGAGGAAATTAAAGAAGACAAAGTCATGGTATGAGAAGGGGTCAAAATATAGGGAAGAGGTTGAGACGCAAAGAAACTATCATCTCCAAATCCATGTGAGAACATGTGAGAAGGTGAATGAGGATCTTAAGCTTGACCACTAATCATAAAATGGTAAATGGTAGATAGATCTTTTTCTTGATATTGAAGAAATTCATAGATAAAGACGAGCATTTTAGGGGTATGTTGTAATTCAAGTTGATCTTCAAGTTAGAAGAGAGGATTTCAAAGTGAATAAGAATGAAGAGAGGTCCCACAATTTATTGTATGAGTGGATATATGAACATTAATCTCATGCAAGAGAGGATCCCTAATCTGCTTATGAGAGACCCTATGAGGGTTGGTAAGACTCATCATATCCTTTAAATTCAACTCAATGTTATCTTCAAACAAGAAGTTCATGATGGAGAAGGATTATATACGGCAAAGATGATGCAAAATCAAGGAGATACGATGAGATAAATAAGAGTATAGAGTCAATTGGGTTGACTTGGTACTAAAAATAGGGTCTAAATTTGAGAAAATAAGGATACAGAGTTGATAGGGTTAACCTAGTTCTATAACCTAGACAAAATTTAAGAAGAAAAAGATACAAAGTTAACAGGATCGACCTAGTATTGTATTCTAAGAGGTAGAAAATAATACTATGTTAATAAAGTTGACTCGGTACTATAAATAGGAGAAACAAGCAGTCTGTAAGAGACTGTGTCAAACAGAATGATTGTGCACTAAAAAAAATTAAAGTAATTTTGAAATCAAGAAGTGAAAATAAACACACAATCAATTGGGTCAATAAGGGTGATCCAATTGAGGCACATAACATAGAACCTTGCACTAACACTAGCTAATACAAGTTTTTATAATACAACATACAATTAAGTAAAGAGCAAGTAGTCAACATAGAAAGTAAATGTTAACTAAGTAGTCATCTTGAATGTTGTTAGATTATTAGAGTTTAATTTTAAGTGTGATATGAAGTTGGCTATAAGTAAATAACTAAAAATCTTGGGTTTAAAATGTTTAAACTAAAAAAAAATTGTGTATGCAATGGTACTGGCTTGGTATTGGGGCTTACCCCCTTACTTCACACACTATAGTGATAAGGGTGTCAAATGTTGTTTTAATATATAGCATCAACTATATGTTTATATTTGGCCAAAAAAATAAGTTGGCTTCCTCCTTGATGATGAAATTAAAGTAAGTAGGCTTTGGATAGATAATTATTTAAATGCATTTTAAGATTATGTGATTTGGTAGTATGTGCATAAAAGATAAAAATAGTGTAAGTAAATGGTACATTAAAAAATTACCTAGTTAGACTATGTGATCTATTCTAATCATGTAAGCAACTGAAAATGAAAGTGTGAGCTAATTATTAACATATAAGTGTTAAATCCAACTTTAAAACACAATATAATGTTAGTTTAGATGATAGTATATGTATAGATTACAAAACAAAGTCAATAGCATCACTATTATACTTCTAAAGTAAGGGTTTGTTAAATAACTATATCAATAATATTTACCTAGTCTTCTAAACAGAAGACAAAATACAAAACTAGGTCGATAGAGTGGACCTAATTTGTTCTATAGGGGTAGATTTAAAGACTAAAAACTATAACAAACATAATTGTAATGAATAATATAAATTATAGAGAAAGATATGAATGAACCTTGGTGGGTTGGAGGATGTAGAGGAAAGTGATATTTTTGTTAAAGTGCCTTGAATTTTACCTACAAATTTTGCTAACTATGTCGACTGGGTCGACCTGGTTAAAAACTATAAATAATATTATGCTAGCAGTGTCAACTTAGTATATTTTTTGAAATTGATTTAAAACTATTTTGATAGGGTCAACCTAGTTTATTATCTGAAAGTGAAGAAGAATTCTATGTCGACCTATTTGATCCAATAACTTATATCTGATAATGACCTACATAGAAATAATGGAGTCATCTTTATATGATTGTGTGTTAAATATGCAGACAAAATTTATAAACTATACTGACCCTATCAACCTAGTATCTCAAATATAGAAAAATAATAAATAAAATAATAAAAAATGTGAATAAAACATGTAAGTATTAGATTCACATTGGGTTCATTAGAATATATGCAATCATAAATGCATCATATCTATAAATTAATTTTAAATCAGAGAAGATAGATCATACTTACACTTCTGATTAGGAATGCATTAGATAATCAAGAACATGACCAATATGAAGATCCGCTAGACCCAATTAGGAGATATCTTACCATAAAAAACAATGTTAGGGAGGGTTCTAAAGCCTCCAATCAAGCACAATCATGCAATAACCCTAGCTAGGTCTTATGTTTCAATATTTCACTAAATTAATAACAAGTAAAGTCTAATCTAGTGCTCACCAAAGCTTGTGGTATAAAAGAGGGGTAATAAAAAATAAAAGTACACATGCATAAGAGACATTACTCATGTCAATGTATATGAAATCTTAATACATAAAAAATAAGTACAAATACATATCTATCTACTCTTACAAATGAGGAACAAAGTTATAAATACTTACTTTTGAAGATGAACCTGTTGATCATCAATCTCTCACTTGGCCTAGATGCTTTGTAAGAGGTTAATGTGGTATATAAAAATAACAAAGATAAATCAGCTCTAGGCTACATAACCTAACAATGCATCTAAAATAATTCTCCACAATACAAGATCCATATCTCCAAAGATAGTATGAAACCTTAAACTTGCTTCTCAATTAGAATGGTGGATAAGCAGATGTGTAATAGCTCTTACTTCTTTTCTTCTCTAAATAATGGAAAAATAAACTTGTATATATAGAAAAATTTAACCCTAAGCCCTTTTAAAATTTTAGGTTGATAGGGTCGACTCAGTCAACTTGGTATAGTTATAGAACAAAAATTCACTACATCACAGGGTAGGTCAGCGAAGAGCTGGCCTAGACCCTCGATGAATTTTACCCAAAATAGTATAGGGTCAACCTAGTAGAGTGAATAGTCAAAAGGGGCTTAAGGCTAAAAAATGGGGGATAAAAGATATAAAGTGACTTAAGGAGTGTGCAATAGAGAAGAAAAAACTTAGTTATATGGTTTTTAGGAGTTCAGTGTGTAGATAGAAAGTAGAAAAAGGGACAATAATCATACGAAGCACCAATGGCCTGCCCACCCCTTTCTCGATGCACCCCTTAGGACATACACTCAGAGAGATTGAGACTCAACAGGTTCTTATAAGATAAAGAGCATCAGTAAGTGATACAAGTTTGAAAATATTATGTGTATAACCATGGTAACTAATTACTTATTTAGCCCTGAAGCAATCTAGATCCCCCCTAATGCATCACTAGGTTAGTCTCTCTAATATTCCCACTATGATAGTGACTAAGTCATGAATTTGAGAGAAAATTGAATCTTAAAGGGAATGGTTTCACTGGAAATGATATATGACATGGATAGGTTAACTAAAGGGTCTAAACAACTAAAATTCCCAGGACATCAATCCAAACCATAAACCTATGATCAATAAAGGGCCCTTACAATATCACTGTCAGTCTTGACTATACTGATTCTAAGATGAAAGATTTAAAAAAATTAAACCTAAAATATAGAGACCTAATTTCTTGGACATATGATGACCTAAAAATATTTGACTCTAACATTATAACACACATTATCCTACTCAAAAAAGGACAAAAACCCTTTAGGTAAAGGTAAAGACCATCGAATCATGTCCTTAAACCTCATTCATAAATAAATTCAAAAGCTACTCTTAGCCATAATTATTTTCCCAATTTGTCATTCCACTTGATTCAACAACTTAGAACTTGTCCACAAAATAAGTGGATAGATTAGACTTTGTGTTGATTTAAAGAAATTAAATAAAGCATTAGACAAATATAACTATTCTCTATCATCTCTTGATGAAATAGTTCATATGGTTAGCAACTCTAGGATGATGTCATTTTTAGATAGATTATCAAGCTATAACCAAGTTTTAGTCAACCAAGAAGATAAGTATAAATAACATTCATAATCAAATTGGGAATGTTTGCCTATAAGAAGATGCCCTTTGTCTTGATCAATGTAAGATCCACCTTCCAACAAGCCATAAATTTTTATTTTCAGAGTCTAATTGGTAAGTACATAATCATTTACATGGATGACTTAATCATCTTCTCGAAGTGCATGTCATAACACATGATTCACTTTCATAAAGTATTTGAATAGTGTAGAAGGTATTGTATCTCTTTAAATCATAAGAAGAGTGTTTTTAGTGTCACCAAATGTAAACTTTTAGGCCACCCCATCATGAAATAAGGTATTTATATTGACCCTGAAAGAGCCAGCGTAATTTCAAAAATATTTCTTCTAAATGGTAAAAAAGAATTGAAATCCTTCTTTGGAAAAATAAATTTTGTACATTATTTCATTTCTAATTTTGTTAAAATTATCAAACCCATTAAATTTATGTTGAAATAGGATATAAAAGTGTAATAGGCACCTCAATCCAAATTAGCATTTTAAAAAATCAATAATTCCATTATGTAATCACCGGTCTTGATTAGCCTCAATTTTTTAAAGGTTTTCTACCTCTACTTGTTTGCCTTGGTGCACACCATGGAAGCAGTGCTCACACAAAGAGTCAATGATGAAGAGCATCGCATTGCTTTAATGAGGACAAAAATGAAGGATACAAAACTAAAATATTTCATCCTTGATAAACATGCCTACGCCTTGGTAAAGGCTACAAACAATTTTAGGCACTACATCCTTCATAATTACGGTTCATGTTATTGTACATGACCCCATCATAAAGATAATGTGGGTCCATAATAAACTTGGAGAATACAAAGGAAAGTGGATGGCTAAGCTACAAGAATATGACATGGAGATCAATCTAGACAAGATGGTCAGATGTTAGTGTCTCACTCAATTGGTAACTGAAGTTGACCCTAGAATCATTTTAATGTAAGTGAATCAAAATTAGACCATGTTTGATCAATGGTATGATTAAATTATTATTTATCTCAAGTATGGTAAATTCCCTCCTGAACTTTATAGGAAACATAGGATATCTTTATGACTGAATGCATCTCATTACATTCTAAATAAAAGAGTCTTATACTTAAGAACTATGAAGTAATCTATCTTATATGAGTGACCAAGATTGAAACTAATGAAATTATAAGTAGTTTCCATGACAAACAAGGAAGTGGTCACCCTTTCAGTAACACAAGTGTACACAAGATCTTAATATCTAGGTATTATTAGCCCATAGTCTTAAAGGATGTCCACAACCACATCATAATGTGCCATGAATGCCCAGTGTTTTCCAAGAGGGAAACACACATAGTTATACTTCTATAGCTAGTTTTAGAAGGTAATCCATTCTTCTAATGGGGACTTGACTTCATTAACATCCTCAATCCCAATTCCATCAAGAAACACAGTTTCATGCACACAGATACTAATTATTTCACTAGATGGATTGAGACAATAGAAACCAAAGGCAAAATATCCAAACAAGTGATCAAATTTCTTAAGGAAAATATTATCACCAGGTTTAGTACACCTTTATCTATTGTTTGCGATAATGGAATTACATTTTATTCAATTGAATTCATTGAATGGACCTACACCTTTAGCTCTTATTTGTGATAGCATGATCACATTGAATTTCTCTTCAAACTAATATCCCTAAGGAAATAAAGTGAAAAAATCAACAAGTAAGAACCTTATCAAAGCCATCAAAAAGTTTGTTGCAAACAAATCAATAAATTGGCATTCATTCCTAAAATATGATATGTGGGTTGATAGAACCAAACACAATCAAGATCTAAAAGCTTTTACATTCCTCCTCGTGTATGGCAAATATCCAATGTTTTTCATTACTTTAAATACTCTCACTTATCAATTTATGTAAAAAAACATGGGTAAAGATGATTGCATATAGTCAAGACTACTTAACATTATTCAAATAGAGGATGCACAAGATGAAGCATTGCATAACTTCAACAAACATCAAGATATAGTGAAGAAATGGTTTGAAAATAAGTCAAAAATCAAGCTTTTCAGAATCTCAAACATGGTCTTATTGTGAGACAAGGCACATAAGAGGAAATGATATCATTCCAAGTTGGATCCTCTTTAAATTGGTTTGTATCAGGTATAAAAAATTTTGGGCACAATACATTCAAGCTAAAGGATTTATAAAGGAAGGACCTCACTCTACCCGTGAATGCATAGTTATTGAAGCAATACTTCTCATTTGTTCCGTCCACATCCATCATGGATTGACTGTGATTTTAGTCTAGGAGTAGTTTCGGATTAGAGTAGAGTTAGATTAGTTTTATTTCAATTTGTGTTCTTTGCTTTCTATTTCTATTTTCATTGTTTTGTTTTAGTTTTGGGTTGTTGGGTTTGCATTGTCTATATTTTTATTTTTAAAGTTCTCAATAAATGATTTGTGGGACACAAGAAAAGAAATAGATAATCTTTTCATCTCCCTTAACAATTTTTTTTGTTAGTTGAGTTCACCCTCCTTGAATACTATGGCATTAAAATTCTTGGACACTTTTAATTTGGTTGAGGAAATAATAAATTCACCATGAAGAAGTTAAATATTTAGGAAATCTTATTTTATTTTAGACATAAAAAATCATGACAGAGTATTTCATATTCTCAAATTAGAATGGGATACTTGTTATAAGAATTATCACATGAATTAAGAACGATTTTCATATTGAATGGAAGTTAACACTATACTTTTTCACAATAAAAATTACGTTGAGGTCTATAAAATAACAAAAGAGAAATCATTTACGACAAGAAATTTTTTAATTTGATTTATATACCTTGGCTATATTGGTTCCTAACCCTTTTGAGATAATAAAGATAAAATAAAAATTAAAAAAAAAGAATGCATCTTAAAATAAAATTAAGGTTTTTTTGAAGAAATGGCAACTCAGGGAACCTACATCAAGGCTATGAACACCCGAATAGAAACCGAGCAAGGCCTATAGTAGAATCAAAGATTTCTTTGTTAGGGTTATTAGTATGTCATGTGTTTAAATTGACTCAAATCATTTTCCTTTGATAATATGATGTTCTCTTCCATGGTCCGTTTAATTTTTCTATAATAAAACTTGAGATTATGAATTTTAAACACCTAAGTAGTGATTTATCAGTAAAATATCATTTCTTGTAACTAACACACCCCATTTATTTTTGATACATGGAAACCCCTAAAACCCCATATCAAATCTTTAAAAAAATTGAGACGCATTAATGAGAATTTTATGTATAGTTTTTTTTTCAATTTTTTGATTAAATATTAAATTTTAATAGACTTTTAGCCCTATTTATATTTATGAATGTGTTAAATCCTTTTAAAATGATTACATTATTTTAAATTTATTTATTGAGATTATTAAAATAATTAGGTTTAGTTTCTCTATAGTATCAAACATTTTATACTTGGTTTTTTAAAGAAACTAATTTTAATTTGGTTGAGTTGGTGTTGACTATGGAGTTTCATATGTAAAAGGTGGTTTTACATTTACATACTTTAGCGATTCATTATATTCCTATGGTGTGGAAATTTTACTTTATTCTTGATTTTTATGAAAATATTTTTGGGCTAACTTGACTCTTTTTTCACGTCTTTTCAACACAATTCTCAACGAAAACATTATACCATACTCTCCCTCCCTATGATAGACATGTAAGTATGTAAGAATTGTATGATGTAGGAGCCCTGTACCAATTAGAATAAGTCATTTCACTAAGGACTGCTAAAAATCCAAGACTCGATGTTAATCAAATTTGGCCATGGGAGCATATTTGGCCCTTTTTAAAGTTACGCATGAGTGGAGGCCATATACCAAGGCACGTGAAGTAATCTCATCAACTTTAGGACCCATGTCATGTCATGAACTAAAATCATTGTCCCTAATGCCATAATATATTATGTGACGTGTTAGCGATAATAAATTAGCAAGTGAACCACCCTCCTTGGGACTACATGATCCATTAGATATTAACACGTATATGGGAAAAATTACATCATGGAGAGGTAAAGCTTAATTTAATCTTTAAATAATAAAAATATCAATATCAAGGTGATTAATTTGATTAAGGACATCAACTTAGAGTTAATATGCATGTTTAAAAATTTAATTACCATCACACTTAGAGCTTTGTTTTATAAATTTGTATAAGACTCCAAAGCATAATTTTAACTCTCAGTTATTACAATCAGATATTAAAATAAGAACTTGTGCAATCCAACATTTATATATTTATATATATACATAAATTAACATTTGAAATAAAAGAGTGCACTTGTGACCACTCTTTTGACACGTTTAGCTCATGACCTAATCTAGGGCATTTTGACAACTTTCCTTCACTTTTCATGTGACGACTCTCTCCTCCAAATAACCCAAATCATTCTAATGTGTTCCTCTCTAGATCACTCAATAACCTAAGCTCATCTCTAGATTGAATCATACCTCCAACTTATTAGTTCTTTACCTTTGGACAATAGCACCCCATCTGGACAAGAGCACACTTTATTATTGTCCACCTTGCTAAGAATCTCCTCCCTCTAATTAATAGCAATTTTACAAAATTTAAAAGTTGTATAAAGTCTGTCTTCCAAGTTTAATAAACCCCATCTAAAATAATTCCAAAAATACCACTATAAAAACATATTTGAAACCATTTTGTACATAAGAGGCTTCTACACTAAAAAACACCATAATCATAATTTCACATTGAATGAAAATTCAATATTTATCTCAATTATGATACATACAGCCCTAGTAGCCCTAAGCTAAAGTATGAATACATCTCTAGGGTCATAAGTCATGATTTAAGAATTTATTGACATCTAAATTGCATCAACATCTAATATTTTTATACCAGTTTCACACACACTACTGTAGCATGGGACAACTACATGGAATTTGATCCCTCTTCAAAGTATTAGTATGTGGGTAGTGCTCAACATAAAGAGGTGTTCAGGTTAAACACAACTTCAATTGTTGAACCCTTTTTATTCCATGATTGTATTTTGTCTTATTGTCTATTGAGCTAGGGTTTTAAATGAGAAAAGAGTTACATAGTGGTCCCTGAATTAGATCAAAAACTCATGCACATTCCATAAAATAAAAAGGTGAATGTGAACATAACCTATAAATATCAAAGCTTTGTTGTCTATTGGACAAGGCCACCCTATTTAGATAATGGTTCCCCCCCCCCACTACTATCTAGTTGCTACACTATTATCCAAGAACCCTACCAACTCTTATTATGGATCTTAATCAATCAACATAGTCTGTCAATCAGTCTTAGATCTAGAAATAATATGTATCTTAGTTTTTTAGCTAAATTTATATTTCTATTTTTCACTTTCCATATTTAGTTATTTATATATTTAGCAAGTCTCAAATCAGAGTTTTCTAATATTTCATAAAACATATTAGTGAACCTATATATTGATTAAATATTGTAAACCCTAAATTTCCCTAGTGTTTTCCTTATAAATTTTGTGTTAGGGTTTAAAATCTAAAATTTTGATTTCTTAATCATGTTGAAGTTTATTTAGCATTCATATGTTTCTCTTATTTTTTTTCTCCTTTTAATCTTTGAAATAATTAAAATGGTTAAAAATGAATCTCTTCATCATCCTAACCCTTAAAAAGGTGATAGTTACTTTCCGTCTAACCAAGGCCATGTTATCACTACTCTAAGAGGTAAGGTATCCCTCCCTATAATTCCAATAAAAAGTAACTAACTTATATTTCCTCAAATCCCTCCATCTACCACCTCTCCTCTAGAGGGTGTGTCTAATCATATTCAATTTGAAGTACCTAGGATTTGTGATTCTGAATCCCTTATAGATTAAATCATCAATATGAGAAGAATAATAGAAGAGTTAGAAAATCAAAATCAGTAGTTTAATTCAAAGATCACATCATCAGAGAATCATCTCACATGTGCCAAGAATCCATAATGTGCTAATGTCAAACATACATTTGTATTTTCATCTAGTAATGTTATGCCTAACAAGACTTCATAAAAAGATTGAAATGAAAATCGAAAGTCATCTAAAACTAGTGATTCAAAAATTATCCAAAACACTAATAAGAGTTCAATTGAGATTCTAAGGAAAATACTTATAAACAAGTTGATCAAACTACCTTCTTTACATCCTCTATAGAGATTTAAATACTATTGTGTATATCATAGAATGCATGGGCATCATACATATAGTTGTTTGGATTTGAACAAGAAAATACAAAGTATAATTGATAGTGGTGATCATATAATATATACATCAATCAAGCAACCCACTCACCTTATTATTGTATATGTTATAACACATGTGAAAAAAGAACTAATATGGGTATAACGGGATAATTCAAAGTAAAAATAATTATAAATAAATAAAATAGAGCAAAAAAATATTCAAAAGGCAAAAATAGAGAAATAAAGATTAAAAAAAGTACAAGATGAAAAAGAGAAATTACAAAAAGAACAGTTTGAAAAGCTAAGGTTATAAAAGTTACAACAAGATAAAGAGTGGTTACTAAAAGAGAAGTTGTCAAATCAAGTTCAAGATAAGTAAAAAAACATCTTTGAAGTAGGGTTTCTAGCAAAAGAGGTTAAAAATTAATGATTACCTATGAAATCTAAAGTCTCAAATGTGGTTGCAAATGGTAAAACTACAAGCTCTTTCTTATATCAAGACCCTTTCACTATCACTGCTCATATAGATGGCAAGTACTTTACAAATATCAAGGCTATAGACTATCAAGAAAAAAAAATTATGTCATTTCTTATATCTCTAGTAAATAAGCATCAACAATCAGATCAAATTAATGCATCTATAACATGTATGAGATCAATCAAGTTAAGATTTTTATTTACTTCAAATAAGTGTTATCTTACTTTTTGTATTATTTAAATCCAAGTGCATATAACATTGTGCTTGCAATATCATGGTTATAATCAATAGGAGCAATTATTGATTAAAACAAAATTTGCATATCATTTGATCATTAAGGCAAGGTCACATCCATTTACAAATAAGGAACATCTTTAGAATAAAAACATCAAAAAGAAGACATATATTCAACTATTATATAAACAAATACAAGTAATGATATATTAGTAGAGGAATATGATATAATATGTATTGTAAAAGAGAAATCATAAAAGTCAATATCACAGTATGGAGAAATTCATTATTCATATCGAGATAAAACATAAGATCATTATGGCACATAATAATCTCAAGCATAATCTCAAAAGGTGGTTCTCTCCTATGATGATGATACAGATTATGTAGAATATGGTTAGAATGACATGAATAATTTGTAGGATGAAGATGACAGTGTAAGTGAAGATTACAACACATGTAATATAGGGCCTACACATAGGAATCCCAATGATGACATATTGGGCTTATAATAACACCTTTCCTTATACATAGCACCTTTGATAATTCTACTATTATGCATAAATAAAAAAATCATATAGTTCAGAAAAAATTAAAATCAGGACCTATACATGTTTATCTTTAGTTTATTTACATCAATAATTTTGAACATAATTATTCAGTACGTATCTTTACCCTATTTTATATCATATATATTTCACCAGTGTTTGAGTGAGTACATATTGTGTAGGTTTCCATCCCTAGACTCAGTTGTAGGTTACTTCATTACATTAAACATAGAAGCCACATTTATATAGTATCACCCTATCTGGACAAGAGTGTACCCCACTATTATGTTAGAGAGCATAGGATTTCATTTCTAAGATCTAGACCACACACAGGGCTTATACAACTTGTATATACATTAACAAGCTCACTACATGCATCTTATATATAGGTTTTATATTTATTTGACTATATCTTATTGCTCATAGATTACTTGTTTACATGCCATTACATATATTTTTATTTCTCACTTACTAACACATTGATATCTTATTGATTACCTAATTCACTAAATCAACTAGTGTTAAAAATGAATTACATATATTCATGCATGTTTTTCATGTTTGCTTCTATGTTTCATGTTTTGTGTGTATTCTTTGTTTCGCTTGTGTACATTTAAACATATCTTTGTGTGTTTCTATGTGTGTGAGGATGTTTAAATATGTCTTTCTGTGTATCTCTAAGCCTTCATCTTATGATTTTATGCATATGAGAACATTTGAAAATGTCTTTGTATGTGGCTTTCAGTCTCCACTTTATATTTTTATGCATGTGAGTGACATTTGAATATGTCTCTTGTATGTGGCCTCTTGGCCTTCTATTGTGTATTTCATGTGTTTTGCATGTACTCTTTGTTTGTGTGCATCACAACCATGACACTTGCTTACTTGTTTGCTCATATTTTGATGCCATGATGGACATCATGCATCTTCCAAGTTTTTAATGCCATGATGGATATCATGCATCCCTCACCAATTAATGTTATTCAATTTCAATATTTAGTTTTGATCACTTATCTGCATGGCTAATTTCTAACATTTATCTAGACATTCTCATTATGTATGTTTGTTTCTACATGCACATCACATTACTAGTATGTTCAATTTATCTATATGATGATGCCATGCTTCTCCATGTTATTGTTATTACTCAAATTTTCATCTATTGCATAATTTTTTGTTTTGAGTTAAGTGATTACACAAGCTCAACAACTTACTTCAAAGTATGGGGCATACATAGGGGTTTATCTTAGATACTAAGCCCACTCAGTATAGTGCACAGACATAAATTTTTAGGCCCGATATCATGAATCATAGAAAACACTCAAAAATTTCGTTTGGACAAGATTTCTCTATCTGGAAAGAAGAGTACCCCGCTATTATTTAATTAGGGTGTTATTATCCCAAAACACATAAAATAGTCATTTCTAGAATCTATCAGTCTTAGGTAGTTTAGAACAACTTTCAATAGGTTCAAAGCTTTAATTTCTAAAAAATATTCAAATTTCCTCAATATGGGGGCATCATGTGTGGCATGTATTCCAAGTTAACATAGGTTTTTGCTCAAAATTGTAAGTTTTATTACTGAATCTCAAAATCCATATACACCAAATATCATATTTGGGGCATGTGTGCAACATATGACTTCCTCCTTACTCATTTTTACACTGGTTTCATATATAGAATGACAATGCTTATCATTTTCCATGATGTACACACTAGAGCTTAATTATACTAACTTTTTGCACCAGTTTTACACCAAATTTACACTAGTTTTGCATCAAAAATTAGCCTTATTTTATTTTTAGTGGTTGGTTAACCTTTTTGCACTAGTTTTGCATCACAATACTCTATTGAGATTCATACATGGATTCCAAACTACTTCATTACATTGGGTATGCAATTATGAATTCAAGCACACTTTGAGCTCTTGATCACAATCACATATCAATGAGGATTTGGGAATACACAGTCCAATCAAAGATCTTCAACGCAAATGAAATCTACAAGGGTCCTACCCTCTATAGTCACTAGTTTTGCACCAAATTTTGCACTGAGAAAACACAATAATTTGCATACCCAATCAAGTGTATTCATTCTTTTTTATTTTCTCTATAATTTTCTTGTATTTTACTTCTTGATATTCATTTTAAAGATTGATTTTACATATGTTTCATGATATATTTGCATGAAGCATAATTTAGTATTATGGCCTACATTAAAGACTACACTTCATAGGTAAATTCAGGTATGCACTTTTCCTTTTATTCTTTTATTCTAGTAATTTCACTTTTGTTGCATAACTAGAATAAAATGGGAGGAAATGTAGACACATAAATTAAAATTTAAGCTCAAACAATGCACATGTGACCAATCTTTTGACACACTTAACTCATGACATATTCTAGGGTCTTTTGACCACTTTCTTTCACTTTTTGTGTGATGACTCACTCCTCCAAGCAACACAAATCATTCTAAAATGTCCCTATCTAAATCACTCAACAACCTAAGCATTCTCCAAATGAAATCATACCTCCAACTTAGTATCACTTTCCCTTAGGACAATAGTGCCCCATCTAGACAATAGTGCACCTCATTATTATACATTTTTCCAGTAGTGTCCTCCCACTAATTAACGGTTATTTTTACAAAATTCAAAAGTTTTATGAGGATTGTCCCATAAGTTTAAAAATCTCCGTCTAAATGAATTTTAAAAATACCACTATAATAGCACATTTCAACCCATTTTTCACCTAATCCTAATTACATACAGCCCTAGTAGCCCTGAGCTAAAGCCTGAATACACCTCTAGAGTCAAAATCATGGTTGAAGCACTTAATCACACCAAGATTACAGTAGCATCTAGCATTTTGCACTAGTTTTACACACCACTATAACATGAAAAACTACATGCAGTTTGATCTATCTTCGAAATATTGGTATGTTGGAATCGCTCAATAAATGGTGTGTTGAGTTCAAGCACAACTTTAACCATTGACCCTTTTTTACTCCATGATTACATTTTATCTTCTTGTATATTGAGATAGGGTTTCAAGTGAAAAAATATTTACACAATGGTCCCTGAAGTACATCAAAAGCTCCTACATAATCTATAGAATAAATAGGGAAAAGCAAACATAATCCAAAAATAACATAGGCCTTTTGTCTACTGAACAAGGCCACCATATTCAGACAATTGCACCCCCCACTAATATCTAGTTATAGCACTATTGTCCAAGAACCCTACCAGCACCTATTCTCGGTCTACACTCAGTCAACACAGTTTGTAAATCAGTCTCAAATCCATAAATTGTATGCATCTCAGTTTTCCAACTAAGTTTATATTTATCTTTTACACTTTCCATACTATATTTTTAGATTTAACAAGTTTCAAATTAGTTTGTAACATTTATTGCATATCTATAGTAGACTGATTTTACACAGTAATTTGTTATATTAGGTATAATACATTCCCCTAGTTTGCCAAAATTTGATAAAACAAGATTGTGAATTAGTGATAAAATTGATTTACCATTTGTTAATTGGTACACAAAGCTCAGAATTAACATCTTCCATGGCTTCCAATCCTTCAACTTTTGGGCATGTTTAAGAATTTAGGGACACAAAATTTGTGCCTATGATAGTAAGGTATAAGTAATCAAATGAGGTATTCAAATTTGGAGGATAAATATATAAGTTCTCAGACAAAATTGATGTTACTCAAGACGAAATCAACTTCTCGAAGGACTTGTTAGCTATTAAACATGTGGGCCTCCATCAAGCGGCTACAAAGTTAGAGGTATTACCACATGGGGATTTATTCTACAATTTATTTATGCACTCTAATTGAAAGAATGAATTAAATTAAAATCCTAATGATGAAGCAACCATCGGATCTAGGGCAATAATGAAGAAACCAGCTTCAAATAATATCTCAAAAAGTATGCAATTAATATAACTCATCGAGACACAAAAAATAATTATTTCATTAAATCCCTTGATGTTCCTCAACTGGGAACAACAAAAAATAGGTGATAACAATGTTTATCTCCACAAATCAAGTTGTTGAGAGAATCTCTCAACAAGCTCCAAGAAGCTATGTGAGTTGAAAAAACTCACTCAAATAGATTATTCAACAATAATAAAATAAGCTCCCTAATGAAGCTTATAAAGTATAAACACTCAAATAATTTAATTAAGAAATAACCCAAACTAGTTAGGTGTGAACATGTTAACACTAACACCCTCCCATGAGCAAATGCTAGGGAGAAAAGAAAAGAAATCAAGAAGGGTTCCCAGATACTAAGCTTGATAAGGTACCCAATACATACTAGAAACAAAAAAAAAAGAAAGGAAGGACTATACAAGATCCCCCCCAAGGACAACTTCCTTCACCCTAATCTTTTCTCATAACTTAAGATAACAAGGTGAAGCCAAGGGTTTAGTGAAGATATTTGATATCTGATCAGTTGTAGATATAAACTCTAAGTGAACAACTCCATCCTGAATCAATGTCCAAATGAAGTGCATATGTATCTCAATATGTTTAGTACATTGATGCTCAATGGAATTATGTGCTATCTAAATAGAACTTTGATTATCACACCCAAATGATAGAAGGAGATTCTTGTGAAAAACCAAACTCACCAAGCAACTGATGAAGCCAAAGAACTTACTGCCCAGTCTTGATAGAAAATTGATACTTAGCCTTAGTAGATGATAAAGCAACCACAGTTTGTTTATTTCAAGCCCATGTAACTGGTCCAGAGCCAAGGTGAAAAAAGAAATCAGAAGTAGATCACCATGTATCATGACATATTCCCCAATCTGAATCTATAAATCCATCAATATCACAAGATCCCTGAGGTGAATAATTTATTTCAAAACTCAAAGTCCCCCTAATATAGTGAAAAATATGCTTTCATGCTTGCCAATGACTCTCATGAGGCTCGTGAGAAAAATGAGAGACAAGGTTTACAACAAAAGTGAGATTGGGATGAGTGTGAGTGAGATACAAAATAATCCCAACTAGTTGTCTATACAAGGTGGCATCTACCAAGTTAGACTTACAATCAATAATTAATTCAATACTTGACTGATAGGGAGTAGTAGATGGCTTACAATCAGTGATATTGAACCTCTGAAGCAAATCTGAAGCGTACTTCCTTTGTTTAATGGAAATATCATCTGAAGATTAATGCACCTGAAGACTAAGGAAATAATGTAACAGACCCAAGTTTGTCATATCAAAATTTTCCTTCAATTTGTGTTGGATGTCCTGAATCAAAGAATCTAAGTTACCAGTGAGGATTAAATCATCAACATATAAAACTAGTATCAACAAATCATCACCATTTTTCATAACATACACATTGTGATCAATCTCACAATAATGAAAACCTATACTCAACAAAAAAACATACATTTTCTCATACCAAGCTCATGGAGCTTGTTTGAGACCATAAATTGATTGATGAAGTTGACAAACCAATGAAGAGTCTCGCATGAAGTCCTGGAGTTGATCCATATAAATCTCCTCATGGAAATCACCATGAAAAAAAGTGCTCTTCACATCCATCTGATATACAGGCCATCGATGAGCAGTAGCAAGAGAGAGAACAAAGAAAATAGAATCCATCTTTGCAATAAGATAAAATGTCTCTGAGTAATATACCCCTTCAACTTGTGAAAACCCCTTAGCCACAAGGCGTGCCTTGTATTTATCTATTGATCCGTTAACTACATATTTGGTCTTATAAACCCATTTACATCTCACAAGTTTTCTTCGTTTAGGGAGAGGCACCAAATCCCAAGTATTATTCTTCAAAAGAGAAGAATATTCATTCTACATTATAGCATCCCATTCTAGTTATCCAGATGCTTGTGAAAAATGAACTGGATCATTGGAAATTGCTTGGCTCATAAGAGCCATACCAGAGTAGGGATGATGATCAATAACACCAAATGTCTTAGCTTTAGTATGTCGTAGATCTCATGGATCACCAGTGAAATCACCAATATCATTCAATGTAGACCTCAACCATTTTGGAATGGGCTAAGGAGGAGGAGCAGGATCAAGAATAAGATCAACATCAGGTGGCCTATCAAAAACACCATCTTTGACAGGTGTAGGAGATGAAAATGGAGAAGAAAGAACTTCATGATTCAAAGGATGCTCGGTCTGATCAACACAAACATCCCACCGAAATAAGACATCTTTTGTAGTGGGATCAAAAAAATGATATTCCTTCACATGATCATAATGACCAACAAAGATAAGTTCTTTGCTTTTCTTCTTCATGGTATTCTGAGTGTCATCAGGAACAAAAGCCCAAGACTTGCATCCAAAAACCCAAAAATTTGATACATCAGGTTTTTCACCTGACCATGCCTCTTCAAGAGTAATCCATTGCACTGCCTTATGTGGTATCCTATTATAAATGAAGTTTGCACAATTCACAGCTTTCACCTAGAATTCAGGTGCCAAGTTCTAGGACTCAACCATGCAATTATCCATTTCTTTGAGTGTTCTATTCTTGTGTTCATCAACTCCATTTTGATGAGGGGTGTAAGGTATAGTATATTGATGCCTAATACCATGATTAGAACAAAATTCAAAAAAAAATGTTTATATATTCCCCCCCATTATCTGTGTAGAGTGTTTTAATATGATGCCCTGATTGATTTTCAAAAATAGATTTAAAAACTTTGAAATTATCTAGGACATCACTTTTGAATTTTATAAAATACACCCAAGTCCTTGTGATATCATCAATAAATGCCAACACATACTTAGCACCAAAAAAGATCTAGAAGGAAATGATGTAATATCACTATGCACCAATTCAAGATGAGCCTTAGCTCGTTTTACTTGTCCCTTTGGAAAAGGATCTAGATGTTTCTTACCCAACATACAACTTGGACAAACAACATCATTAGAATTCACCTTTGGAAGACCTGTGATCATATTTTGTGAAGGGAGTTATTGCAAATATTTATAATTGAGGTGACCAAACCTCTCATACCACAATTTGCTCAAAGAATTAACATGAGCAACAAGTGAAGATCCTACAGTATTATCAAATTTCTCAAACATATATAAATGTGAACATGGGTCCACCACTCCTGTAACAACAATATCATCATGATCATGTAGTTCCCTGATTACAACTTTATCTGGTGAAAATTCAACAATTCTACCATCACCAGAATTACAATTTTTATATATGGAAAGCAAATTATTAGAAATATTGGGAACATATAGAACATTCTGTAAATGCTCATTGGGCATATTTACAATGCCAGAACCCACAACATCAACAAAAGAAGAATTGCCCACAAAAATTTGTGAAGTGTTGCAATCAAAAATAGAAGTCAACAAATCCTTGGCATGTGTAATATGATGAGAAGATCCTAAGTCAAAAATCAACCTATCTCGTAGAGGAGAAGAAGCTCGAGCAGAAAAAGCCTTACCCTTGCCAGTATTGGAAGAGTAAGGAGATGGAACATTTATCTTGTGTTGTTTTAGATCATTTTCTAATGCTTCCAATTTCAAATAAGATTTGGATTCCAGATGGTTTTTTCCTCCACAAAAGGATCATGGATCAAACACTTCCCTTTGAAATGACTTCTTAGATTTACCACTATTATGCTATTTAGAGGAATCAACAGAGGGAGATGAGGGTTGAGAAACCACATTTTGAGATGACATGGGCTTATCAAGAGAACTTTGCTTGGGTTTATGTTTCCATTTTTTCTTAGGAGAACTAGCTACAAGTGCATGATTTTAAGTAGGCATAGCATCAAGATAAATCAACTTTATTTGTTCTTGTGATAGACGTTCCCAAAATTGTTCAAATGTTGGCATTTTAAACTGATCACCCAAAGCATCCATAGCAAAAAAGAAAGATGATGTAAAGACTAAGAAAGGACCTTTTAGCTTAGTTAATACCATATAAATGCATTCCTCATCTTTTTTAGTTTTACCACTAATTGACAACTGACTACGAATTTCTTTAAATTTTGAAAGAAATTCTTCTATGGAAGAAAAATTTGACGGTGATAAGGAATTGAGCCCAAGATCTAATTGTATCAATTTAAACTCATTAATTTTTCCAAATAGATTCTCAAATTTGTCCCATACCTCTTTTGATGTCTTCACATTCGTAATGTGAAACTACAAATTGTCTGCCACATTCATAGAAATCAACCCGAGTGCCTCATCTTGTCTATAGGCATACACATACCTGTCTTTCTCAATTGTGAAGGTAGGTACAATAGCTTTAAAAACTCACCATATCCCTCTTGATTAAAGCAATTGTTGCATCTTAATCTTCCAAACATGGTAATTTGATGAGTTTAAAGGCTCAAATAGCCTCTAGTCATCAAAATGTGAAGAAGAGGAGGAGGAAGCCAGATAAACTCCTGACATTTCAAGCAATTTCTCAATACAAAAAATGCTCAATAAAATTTTGTGCTGAGTAAAAAGGGCACAAATAATACCTCCCTCTAGTGGCAAGACACGACAATACAAAATGATGATGAATCCAAATGACAAACTAATCTCGATCTAGAAGGCCAAACATGTATTTACAAATATTGTTTGGACTATTAAAACAAAACTACAAATACAATACATTTTTAATGTAAAGAATGACAGAGGGAGCTTAGTCTTTGTTTACAGTAATTATTGCATGGGAGACAACTCGGTGGTGGGTGTCTGTGGCAAAAGCCAATACCAAAGCATAGAATAGAAAAAACAATAATGCAGTAGTGACTGTTTGATAAGCCAATGCAATAGTGATCCTTCAATGCTCAATAAACTGCCACCATGGAACCATGTAGAGGCCTGTGAGCCATTTTGTGATAGTAAGGAAACATGCAGGTTGGCAGGGAAATTTTTGGATGTCTGTGTCAGGTGTCAATATCAAACTCAACCCAGAATGAAAAAAACATACAATGCATTAGTCATATGACCAATCCATAGATAAGTCAAATGAACTCATAACTAGTACTCAACAACCTGTCAAGCATCAATTGTAGGGATTAGCTAGCGATGATAGCTTGTAGAAATGTTTTGACTATTTAAAAAAAATGTAGATCTAGAGTATAGGTGATGTAACTCAAATAGAAGTAAATGTAGATGCATATTCAATCAAAAGAGCAATGATTATATCAAATCTGATCTTAAAAATGAATCTGATTTACAAGAAAAACCTTGTGCATAATAACAGTTGTGCAAAATAGCCAATCAAAGATTCACAATGCTATAAGAAGATCTGATAATGCAAAAAGATTGTACAGCCATCATAGAGGATTTCGAATAGATGTACAGCTTTTTCAAATGGTTAACTATCCATGTTGATTAATGGCTACTGAAGATAATCACAAGTTTTGCTAAAAAAACTTATCTGAGAGGATTTAAGAGTTGTACTTCATCTACATAAACCATGTGCTTTGATACCATGACGAAGTAACCACCGGGTCTACTGCAGTAACGAAGCAACTAACTACAAACAATATCTCAAAAAGTATGCAATTAATAGGACTCACCAAGACACAAAAAATAATTATTGCCTTAAATCCCTTGATGTTCCTCAATTGAGAAAAACAAAAAATAGGTGACAATAATGTTTATCTCCACAAATCAAGTTGTTGAGAGAATCTCTCAACAAGCTCCAAGAAGCTAAGTGAGTTGAAACAAACTCACTCAAATAGATTATACAACAAGATCCCTAGTGAATCTTATAAAGTGTAAACACTCAAATAATCTAGTTAAGAAATAACCCAAACTAGTTAGGTGTGAACACGTTAACACTTTTACCTAAAGGGGAAAAAAAACTTTCTCTAATCTCGGTTCTATATTTTAAAAAATACTATCACCGACTAGATCCCAATATCTCATACATCATAGATATTACCATACAATGGATGAAGACCTGTGATGTTATAGAGAACCTAAAAGATTATGTAGAGTATTTTGATCATTGGGTAAATCATGAAGATAATGACTCATATACCATTAAAATATTCAAGGAAGGTGTTATGGTAGGAATGATACTATTGAATATGTTATTTGGGGCCAATGACATCATGCATGTCAATAAATTTTGGGTTCCCTAATTGAGCTTAATTATTGATGAGAAGCATATTCCTACAATGGGAGCCATCATCACCTTTAATTTATCCCTACAAGTGTTGAGGATAAGGAAAGGATGAAGTTTTAATATGATGTTTATTTGATGAATGGTTGCTATGTTATGGTCTGCTTTTAACATACATCTTTTCCTTATTGGACACCTTCTAAACATCCAATGCATATGTTTATTCAAAGTTATGTACTCATCACTTCAAAGCACACATCAAGGATATCTGCAATCACTTATACCCACCTTTGTATTTAGATATCAATGAGAAAAGGATGTTGAGGTTGTCACAAGAAATGAGGAATCAATTATGGCTATTACGGTTTATTTGTATTATAAGGATTTCATAGTGATCAGCATTGAAGGGTTATTATAGATCCTCCCAAGTTTCCCTATTATGTGTCAGATAATATGGTGGAGCAATAAATCATGAACCAATATGTTCAAGGTGTTGCACGCCACTGTAAGAGCAAAAGGTAGGATCCCTACCCACATGTACCTCTCAAATTTGGCCACAACAAGTATAAGAGCTTCCCTATTGCATAAGTTATGTCAACCTAAGGGTCATCCTTCAGTATTTTGTAATACCATGATAATAGGCAATAGGACCCTTAGGGAAGAGTTCAAAGGCATGTTTATGCAATAAGGGTGAGGATTGACATTACTTATAGCCATGAGGCTCATGATGATGATAGGTTATATTTGAATCTAGCTGATGATAATGAGGATGAAAGGCAATTTGGAGCCTCGAGAGCAAGTAGGGAAAGTGTTAGAGGAGAGGCCTAGTGATCACCTCCAATTAGGTGACACACCAAGGACTAATAAAATTTTGAATAACATCATCCTGAAAGGTCTCCCTTCGGCTGCTCCATCTTTCTCATCAAGCGCTACAACTAATTTCCATGTGGATATTGCTCAGGTAAGGGGACCAATGTCCACATCACCTATTTACATTGAGAGTGACATCACATTCAGCATAACCATCTATGTCACCTGAGCCAAAAACTTCTACTTCCACTATCCCTACCTCATATGTGTTTTCTACTCCAATTAGGCCTATGCCTAGTTCGATTGCATTGGACAACCTTACATTTTCTATTTCTCATGCATCTTCTAGTTACCCTATTTCTAACCCTCCACTAGTATATATTGTTACTCCTCCTAGCTACCCAAGGACATCTAGTTTTTCAATATTATATACAAGGCATGGCAAAGTGGCACCTACCACTCAAAGTGTCTAAGTTACAAGGGCCACTACCTAGGCTACCAGTAAGTGCATGGACTCATTCAAGTTACTCAATGTATTAATTTAGGGCCAACACAACCTAGTAACCTTTTGGTACCAATCGATGCATTTGGTCTCTTTGCACCCACCATGGTAACTAAAAGTGTTCTCATCATTAAACGTACCCTTCAGCAACCCAATCAAACATCAAGTATGGTAGCCTAATGGCCTAAGCTCTAGATGTTTCAGGGGCCCCTAGGTTTTATTCATAACATACCCATTTCTTATTTCAGAGTGATGACTGGGCTTTCAAGCATCATCGAACCCTCCATCCATATGACACAATATCAAGTTTGTTTATATAGGACCTTTTTTGCATTTGTGCCAACTAGTCAGAGTATAGTGTCCTCCCCCATCTCTTTCCATTTATCTTCCATCATATATTTCCCTTTATCCTCTACATCCATTCAACCTCATCCCACACCCAATGTCACTCTATATACTTCACAAGATACACCTTTCATTATTATTGCTTTAGGCATATAAGGGCTAACCCAATGAGGAAACTAGATAGATGCTCTTCAAATAGAGAAAAATCACATATTATAAATGGACTACGTGGGTGACCCATACATACAACTCAAATTTGAAAATAGCACTAGCAAATTGAAGGCCATTGCCTCTAGATTAACAAATTAGGACAACCTAATTGTATGGCAGACAGAAGAAGAATTATACTCATTGACTATAAAGGAAGAAAGATTGGATTAGAATATATTGTCGAGGACCGTGTCTTGGTATTAAGGGACCCAAATGAGTTGATAAAAATACTAGTGTAAAACATGAGAAGATAAGTCATGAAGCTCGAGTCACAAGTGAGAACTACTTTCCATGCATATTTATTTGTACAATTTGAGGAGGCTTTGTCACCATTATTTAGTGTCTTATTGGAGGTTACTTAATCTTTGTCCAAAGGTGTGATTTACCAAAAGGTTTGATCATATTTGGATCAATTAAATAAAATGGATGAAAAATTTATAAGTATGGTTGTATTCATCAAGAAGATAATGTTCCCTCAGTTGAAGGTGATTCCATTGTTTGAGTTAATTTATATCAAACATTCATTGTGCACATGAGAACTTCCTTGGAAGAGTGGTTGAAAGACATGAAAACCACCATAATGCCACTAGAAGAGAACAAGGAGAAAATTCTTACCTATTTCAAAAAGGTTAGTATGACAGTGTTATTTCTATAAGATGGAAAAATCATCATAGTTGATGAATTCAAGGTGCACCTCAGTAGATTCAAGGAAACATTTAAAATAAAGGTCACCAAGGCTAATAGGGAGGGAGCTCAAGAAGTTATCGATTTGGATACCCAAGATACCAAAAACATCAACAAATTTAATTCAGTTAAAGATAGTATGAAGACCCCACTAGAAAAGCATGTTGAGATTTTAACACGTTGGCAAGTACTATTTTGTGACCCACCTATCAACATTACCAAGATGGAACATGACATCGAGCTGATCTCTAAAATATTAGGAGAACAAGAGAGCCAAAAATGGTTAGGTAGTGAATCTCCATAGAGATTTCTAAAAAATGAAGAGCAGCTTGTTTCTGAAGTAGTCCCAGATAGAGATTTATTATGATTTTGGTCTTTAGTGCCCACTTCCTTATAATGATTTGTCTCTTCTATGTATTTTAATCATTATAAATATTCATCATGAGGATTGTAACAAAATATGTCATTATGGTTATGAGTGGAATATTATATTTTGACTATGGATTTGAACTTTATAAGATCACCTTTTGTGAACATTGTAAAGGGGGGATGCTAATGAAATACATAGACAAATTCAAAATTCTAGGAATGTTTGTGGGTTCTCTTTGTTTTCTTTTATTTCCTCAATTATCAGCATTGATGTGGTAAATGGTAGATGTTTTCTAGACTGCGGTATGAATTTTGACTATTTATGTGAATTTAGTCACACTGAGAGAATTAATAATCTAACAGGGTTCTTCCATTAACTATGTTAAGTTTAATTGTTATAGATAAATGTGTTATGTTAATAATTATTTTATGTTGATTTATCTTATGAAGCAGTGTTATAGAGATTATCTTCATCATGAGCCCTCACCTCAGACTCCATGTCATGTTTTTTCTAGTTTGAGCCTAAGTTGAACTATGTAGATATAGGTAAATCGTAGTCACATTCATAAATGGTCCATGTAAGCATCACTGTTTCAACAAAGTTTGAGATCTTTCTTCTCTGCCCTATGCTTCTCTCCCTTTTATGTTTCTTTTATCTAACCTTCATTTAGTGCTTAGAAATCATTGTGAATATCGATCTTATGTAAAATTGGCAAGGTTTTAAAATTGTGTGGAGTTTAAACATAGAAGTGGTTTCTATTTATGGTAGCATCTATATCGCTCATAGGATTATTCCATGTAGATAAGGTAGGTGAGTCTAATACTGTAACTTGTGCCCTAGATTATCTCTGTTAATTATAAAATGAGAGGGATTTATCTCATCGCTCCCTGGGGTGTGTATAAAACTCACATAAACAACTTCAAGACATTAAATACCACAATCCAAATCCAACTTCAATCCCCAAACAAGGGCCCTTGTTTGAGCTACATTATTTGTGACACTTAGGTTGTTTGTTGAGAAAATTTTGAATGTATTACCTAGATGATCTCTAATAATGTCACCAGCACCAAAAACACTCATGTTTCCTTTGGAGGCCCATCAAAATTGAGATTGAAATTTTCATTAATTAGGGATAACCATTTGCCTTATCTCTTGTTCCTTTCAAAAACATTGTCACTTATTGAATTCTTTCTAAGAATACCCCATTTTAAAATAGTGTGACATTTAGCCCCAATGATCTTTGTTTTTTTTTTAAACAGACCTTTGTTTTGAAGGTTTCTTGAAACAAAGACTCCAATTTCAACATAAATCTATCTTCAATTACTTTTTCATCTTTAAAATTTGTGTTATTTTTTTCCATAAATTCCTTATAAATAATAAAGGTGTCATCATCCATATATAAGTGACTCCTTACCCATCCTCCCAACCATTTAAAATCTCTTGAAGGCCATCTAAACAAATCCATACTTTATTCCTTTTATTCAAAAACCATACCCAAATCTTTCAAGAGAAGTAAGAGTGCAAAAAGAGATGTTTTAGAGATTTCAAATGAGAGCTTTCAAAAAAAATTGAAGATTCAGGGAAACCAATTATTTTTAGTTTATCCCAAGTAAGAATTTTCTTTTTCATAACAAACCACAATAAAGCATCCTTGGAAGGCTAATCAAGCACCCAAAAATTTCTTAGGCCACAGAGGTTTGTTCAAAATACCAATGAGATGAAGATAACCTTCCTTCTCTAATAATTCTTTAGAAGGGTGGCCATCCCATTTTAAATTATCCTCTTCCACTAAAATTCCAATGGGCTAGGAGAGAAGAAAATTAAAGAAAGACTGAATTTGACCCTGACCAAAGGTATGGTGCAAAATTCTTTGTTCGTTCCAAAACCTTTCTAAACCCTAACTACTCAATTTTTCTAGTAATTTTCAAGCTTGGCACCCCAAAGATTGGTGAAGTTATCCATGTCATGAAACATAGGATAGCGACAAAGGGGTCCAACTAGAGACTAAGAATCCCTCTAGAGGCAAGCATATTTTTAATTTTTAATTTTCCAATAAAGAATCAATTATCAAGGACCTAAATTTTCCTTAAAAAATCCAAATGTGATAACCTTTCATCCAAGTTTTCATAAACAAAAGCTTGATTAGATCATTCTGAGAATCGATGTATTTTCTCCTCAACTGAGTCCACATTTTGTCATTTTCCTTAATGTCCCTCCATAAAAGTTTAGCCCAAAGGACCAAATTCAACTTGAAAAAAATTCTTATACCAACTCCACCTTTTGATTTTGGTTTATAGACCTCATCCTACTTTATTAAAGTAATTTTTTAATTATCAATGCCATTTTAGAGGTTTTTTCATAATATGCCATCTTCTTCTCAACAATTTTCGAAGCAAAAGAAACTAACATGAGACAGACAAGCAAAGATTGCAAAGTTATTTGAATAAGTTAACATTTACCTGCCCAATACAACCACTTTACCTTCCACAAAGCCAATCTATATTGAAACAAAGAGATTAAGTTCTCCAAAAGCTCTTCTTTAGTCCTACCTTCAAAAAAAAGGTATTTACTAGAGAGGGAAACAATATAGAACCCCAAAATCTACTTAATCTTGACTTGCCTTCTAACAAACGTGTTAAGGATGAAAATATTTGATTTAAATTGATTCACTTCACACTTTGCCTATAGGCAATTTGATACTAGTCCAATTACTACCCTTGTATCTAATATTTCAAATAGGTTGGCTAGGATTGTATTGCTACACCCTTGTCCTATAACATATATTGGGTTATGTGTGTCCAACTTGTGGCTAACATAACATTTAATTAAGTGATATGATCATTTTTATATCTTAATATTGATAGCAGGGTTGGCTTAGGGTGTCTTCATAGCATAAGTAAGGTACATGTAGGAGGTAGTGGTTTGTATTATATCATTATATTATGAATTTTATTCTTTTTTCAAGGTTGTGGAGGTTGCCCCTTCAAAGTGGCTTAGTCATATTCTTCATTGTTCTTTTATTTCAATGATATTATGATATATTGATGTGATTTTACTTTAGCAATGTAGTAATTTCATTAGAAGGGGTATTGGAGCTTCGATTTGGGCAAAAGTGTGGTTTAAACCCTAATTTTGAAAAATCTCCTATCTTACAAACCATTGCAATTTTTTCTTCAATAGTTTAGTGAAGTTGAAAAATCATTCAACGAAGGTACAGTAAAAAACTTTAGGGTTCTATGATCATTTTTTAGCCAGTTATTACGAGTTTAAGGTTTTTCCTAATGCTTTATAGTCGTAATTATATTAAATTTTGCAAGTTTTTTACTGAAGTTACAAATCATTCAAGGAAGCTACAATAAAAAAAATTAGGGTTTTATGATCTTTTTCGGTGAGTTATAATTTTATGGTTTTTCATAAATTTGATCTGCAGATCTTAATTTTAGAAGTTATTATTTCTTTACTTTTTCAGAAAACACACAAAAATATAGAGGGGTTTTGTTCTTTCAATTTTTAGATTTGAGGCCAACCTAAGTCTAAAATCGATTGGTAAAAGTTTGGCCAAATCAAATTCTGCATTATCAAGCCTCATCATAATAGGGTCTTAAATTAGACACTAAGGAAAGAATTCATACACACTAGAGAAACCTCCTAACCAAGAGGAGATGAATTCTGAGTTTAGAACAGGTAGTGCTTCTACTATGATGTTTTCTTGGTTGGATGAGAAAGTGCGCAACTTGGAGATAATATGCTTAACATACAAAGAGATGGATAATATGTGCAATGAAATGAAAGGAGATATGGCTAATATGAGAAGAGATATTGCTAGAATTTGTATGTAATTGGTTACTCTCACAACTTTCATTAATATATTAGTCTCACAACTCAACTAGAGAGGATCTTCTAGCCAGCCCAGTCCAACTCTATGTCACGCTCTACAGCACAATTGTTTTTAGTGGAAGAAAAAGAGTCAAATGTGCAAATACCACCAAATTTTTAAGAAAGGGTGGAAAAATATTTAGTTGTTAATGATATGCCAACAAAGAGGTTGCCTAAGAGAGACACTTCTTCCAATAGGTCTCCATTTAGGATTTTTTCTGAATACCAACTACCATCCATCACATCTTCTTTGAAGGTACAAACATAAATTCAAGCAATCGAGGAACACACTCCACCAACGGGAGCAACGTTAGTAAAAAAACTACACTCAGTATTCCATGTTTTGAGTTTTGCCCAGATTACCATCGAGATAGAGTTATTGAAGCTAAATGAAGAAGGAAAAATCATCTTGGAACCAAAATACATTATGCAGAATCACTTCAAAATCCTACAAACAAGGGTGATCACCAAGTATCTTATCAAGTGGAAGAACTTATTGAGACAGGTTGCAACATGGGAGGGTGAATATTTCATACAAAAACATCCATAAATGGTCAACAATGAAGACAATGCTTGTTTGAATGGGGGAACATGTTACGCCCTTATACTATAGCATGTATTGAGTTATGTGTGGCCAACTTATGGCTAGCATAACCTTTGATTAAGTCATGATCATTTGTGTAGCTTTATATTGGTAGTAGGGTCCACTTAGGGTGCTCCATAACATAAGCAGAGTATATATAGGAGGTAGTGATTAGTATTAAATCATCATATCGTGAATCTTATTCTTATTGTAAGGCTGTGTAGGTTGCTTTCTTGAAGTGGCTTAGTCATATTCTTCATTATTTTGCTCTTATTTTTGTAGACACTTAAATTATATTTAGTGTCAAAATGCACCTAAATCTTATTAATTCTTCTTCACAAATCCAAATTCAAATTCATTTAATCTCCCTACAAATTCAAATAATTGAATAATTCATAATTAATTTGATTATACACACTTTGAATCCAAATTTCATTATTAAATCCAATTTTTACACTTCACCCAACATCTTCCACCTTTATTTCCCTCATATGTTGACTCACCCCAACCAATCCCATAACTTCATGAACTTATTTTGAGTCATCCCTTGAGTTGTTAAACAGTTTGACTCATTCTTGGTGACTCAGTTAACCATCTCCTTGTTTCTCTCAACCATTTGAAATGGTTATCATTCTCATGGATGATGACTTATTAGTCATCGTAGATTATTTAGATTATTTGAAGTATTATTCCGTTAGATATTTCCTCTAAAAATATATAAATAATCATAAAAGCCATCACTTTCATCATCCTAACTTATGTTATCGAAGTGCTATCAAAATCACAAGTAATTCCAAAATGAATCAAAGCCATCAAAGAATATTTTGCATCAAAACGCTACCCATTTTACCTTGCATTGAAAGAGTGAGTAACCACAATTCAAAGAGAGCTAATCGAATACACATTGCAATAGAATAAGCTTTTATAACTAAGGTATCAATTTGTGTTATTTCTTTTTTTTGTAGCTCTAACGTAGTTTGAGATAGTTTAGATTAAGATTTCTTAGTTTAATTTGCACTTCTAGATTTTATTCAATAGATTTTATTCTGAGTTAAGTTGAGAAATCATCATTCTAAGCTAAGTTGAGAAATCGTCATTCAAAGTTGAGAATCATCATTCTAAGCTAAGCTGAGAAATCGTCATTCAAGTTGTGAAATTGTCATTCGAGTTGTGAAATCGTCATTCTGAGTTGAGAAATTATTATTCTGAGTTGAGAAATCATCATTCCGAGTTGCGAAATCATCATTCTGAGTTACGAAATTATCATTCTAAGTTGAAAAATTAGTGAGTATAGTTACAAAATCATTTCAAAACTACAAAATCATTACCTTTATTTTCTGCATTTTTTTTATTGCAGGTTTGTGGAGTTTAAATTGTGAAATCACCCTGAAACTATGAAATTATCATCATAGATTGAGAAATCATTGCCCTCAATTTTGAAATCATTGTTATCATCTTTGAAATTGTCATATTAACCTGAAAAATAGGTAACTATGTTTGTGAATTTCATAAGTTTACTTGTAAAATTGTTTTGTAACAAAAAATTCATTTCTATGTATTTTCCTACATTTTGTTTATTTTCTATGTCCAACCAGTGATAATTTCACTTTTCTAATTTACTATGTAACTGCAAATTTGTAACAGATGAGTGTTTTTGTCTTCTTTTTGTGATTTTTTTTATTTTATTCCAAGTTTCCTTGACTAATCCAAAACAAATACTCTAACAAATTATTTACAGGATGCTCATCAAAGAAATTTCGTAAAAAGGCTAAAATAAAAACCTAAATCTTTTTATTTTTTCTACAAACATTTCATTTTAAATTTTCATTTTTAGTTTATAGTAATTAGCTCACACTTCATTTATTAGAGTTAATTATTTTATTTCAGCATTTTGTTTATGTTGTGAAATTGTGTATGTTTTTTTTTACTTTGCATTATGTTGGTGATGATACTCAGGAATTAAAAAAAAATCATAACTTTCGTGTTATCCAAGTTGTATTTGTGTATTCTCTTTCTTTGGCGTCACGTTGATGACGATACTTAGAAATCATAAACAAACATTAACTTTTTATTTCTTTTTCTAAGGGCTCTAATGACCATGGATTTTACCACCACGCAGTAAGCTAAACCTTGTGTACCGATAGGGTATATAAATTGAGATCAAACTATTTCAATTGCCTAAGCAGTTGTGTGTTTTAAACACACCGTGACATGAGGGGATTTCATGTTCCAATACCCAAGATTTCAACAGTTGCCTCAGAATATGATTTCGTTGATTGTCAACACTAAAACCCCTACAACTGTGTTGAGCATATTGGGATAAGACCCAATAATGTGTGTCCACTCTATCTATCTCTTCCACAAAATCAGGGTTCAACGTATCAAAAGGTATATCAGAGAACTCCCCTTAAATAAGCTTGTTCAAACTTTAAGCCTAAGAAACCCTATTTATTATTCGACTTTGGTGTATCGATTAGCAATTAGTACTGAAAAGTTACGTTCCACACCCTCAAAATCGAACTCAATGGACCATGAAAATAGAAGGATCATCCATAGTTAGTGCTTTGAAATACTAGGTTGCGGTTGAGAGCACGGATGAGTAAGTGACATCAAAAGGCCTAAACATTGTTTAAGACCTTAATCCTAAATTTTCACATTTTTATGTGATTTCATGATTTGTTTAAAGTAGGACTTTGTTTGTTGTTTCCATGTGCTTTACCACATGTTGCATTATCCTTGATTGAAAATAAAGTTCTCTTGAATCTTAAATCTATTAAATGTCTTAAAACTAAACTTGCGTAAAAACTCAAAAGCATTTAGTTAACAATCAAAGTTTTAGTCACTATGGTATTTGCTTTACTAGAGTTTAATTTACAGTCTTTTTCGTTTATTGAGTCCAGTCTTTCCCTTAGCAATGTCACCCATTACAAGGCACATGGCTATGTTGAACAATCCCTTGATCAATCCAGTTACAAATCCAAATCCAAATAATATTTGTCTTAACCTAGGGTTCTATCCAACCAATTTTAATTCAAACACATATTTGAATCAACATCAAATCAATCATCTAATAAATCTAAATCAAAGTTTTAATGCCATTGCAAACTCACCCATTAATCATCCAATAAATCTAAATTTGGATTTGAATATGCATTCAACCTCACCCATCAATCAATCAAATCCAAACTTAAATAGTCATTCAAGTTTACCAATCGACCAATCCAACCTAAACATCAATCAATCAATTTCAAACTTGAATACTCATTCATGTTTACCCATTGATTAACACCCAAATTTTAATTTAGGAATAACATCGAATCAATGTTTAGGCTTTGCTAGTCAAAATTCTTTGAATTCTTTTACAAGTTCCACTCCACCCATAAATCAAAAGTCACCAATCACAAATCAAAATGCATTCATAGATTCATTTAGTTCCAACCTTAGCATAAATCTAAATAAAACCTTTGGTTCACCTTCATTACCACTTCCAAATATTTACTTGAACCAAAACCCATCCACAAATCAAACCCCAATTCAATCAAATCTAAATATATTCCATCCAAATCAATCTTTCAACTCCTACACCCATCAAAACCAACATTTCCACATTCATCAAAATCAACGATTTGATTTTACATCCAACCCATTCCCAAACTTGAACAAAATTACATCAAATCCATATTTGTTCACAAACCCAACAAATTTAAATCTGATTAACTTCACAAATTCAAATCACCCTTTTAACATGAATCCATCGACATCAAGTCCATCAACCTTCACAAATCCATCAAATCCAAACGTTTTCACAAATTCATCTAACTTTACAAATCCACCAAATTCAAATACTTTCACCTTCAACACAAGTCCAAAAAATCCATCCTTCCAAGATCAAGCTACCTCTTTAGCCCACTTCATTACTAGCGAATCCCAAAACATTCCACATCAACATCACCCTATCTTAGTGACCCTATTTTTCAAAATCAACCACGTCTCCCATCCACTTGTTATAGTCTTAATTCCAACATCCATCATTACACTAGCAAAGAGAATCCAATTCTAGCACCCCTACCATCTAGTATCACTCCACCGCCAAAGCTACAACAAATTCAAAATTCCAAACCTATCAACAACATTATTGTGTCTATTAAGCAAAAAATCACTTCTTTAGGGGAACCTTATGATGTATTTCAAAAATTGGTCTCTATAAAATTAGTCATATTTCCAAACACCAAATACTTTGAACCAAATGTCCCATAACCTAAGTGGTATAGACCTAATGAATATTGTAATTATCACAGAATTGAATGTCATTCTACAAACCGTTATACGAGACTAAAGCATTGTATCTAATATTTGATTGACAAAGGGTACATCAAAGTAGAGCCAAGTGCATCCACGTCTGAAAATCATAGCTTGAGGGTATGCCAAGATGTCTCTCTTGAGCTTAATCAAGCAACTCCACTTCCAAGTCAAGGTCATAACCTTCCATCCATTTCTCACAAAACTCTTTTTGACACATCCATTTTCAACCACTCCATAGTTAATCAACCCACCTTTGACAACCATGGTCTACCATCCATTTTTGATGAGCCTATCTTTGTTGAAGAGCCTATCTTCGACGAAAAACCTATCATTCAACAAGATCTCACTTTTGACAAAGATCTCTTTTTTGACAAAGATCTTATTTCTGACCAAGATCCTATCTTGGACCAAACCTCCTTTAACCAATATAGTCTATCACCCATTGGCCAAACACACAACCCCTTATCACATGTTGAATCCCCCATCACCCCACAACATATACACCAAATGATAGAGGTACTTATAGACAACCAAATCCATGAGCAAGGAATTATCGAACCCATCCATTTCGAAGTAAACACTAGATCTTATAGAATCAACTACAATTCAATTGAATGTCAATATAAATATGTTAGTGATACTTTTTAAATATGTTAGTGATACTTTTGTGGTTTGTAAGGGAACTTCATCCATAATTAAAATAGGATCCATTCATAGTCTCTACAAGGACTGTGTTGCCACCACTTCCTTCCTCAACATCACCAATCATGCTTCCATCTTGCAAGCCAATATCCTACACCCATTGATTGAAACCAACAATCTTACAGTTAATTTCCTTCCATGATAATCAATTAATTGCAAACTTTATAATTGGTCTCTTGCCAAAAGAACATCTAGAAATATCTGCATATTTTGAGGAACAAGTGTACCTCAATCAAAGTGAATCCTACAATCTAAATCTAAATTTGACATCTCATTGTGAAAATATCTTCGAGGCACTATCGGATGATCAAAATTTAAATTGCAATCAAAATTCAAATCGAAATCTAGAAAATTAAAAATGTGAGTCCCTTAGTGAAAACATCTTTGAGGCACTATTAAACAATCCACATCTAAATCGTAATCAAAACACTTAAGAAGAGTGCCTCGGTGAAAACCTATGGCATCAATGGATGAGAAAATTAATACATCATATGCATCAGCACAGTTGCAGGATGGATCGCCGTCACAAATTGAAGATATCATTGATGCAACATTAAATTTTTCAAATCATCCAACTTGCAGTTACTCTGTCTTGTTGAACGTGAGATTGTTTGTCTTATTCAAGCTTTACATCATGACACATACTTATCCCTAATATAATTTCATCCCTCCAAACCCTTCATGCACTCAACACAAATCATTCATCCAACATACTTTCCATTTCACCCTGATGGGCAGCACCCTCTACCATAGGAGCTATGACAGTATCCTAGTAAATTTGGAAGAAGCCAACTTGGAAATCAATGAAGTTACTAAAGACATTTCTAGAGCGCATACTTGACATATCCAAAGGGGTCAACATCATGCATCTCAAACCCTTCCATATTTGATATGTCAAAAATTTAAAAAAAAATCAAACAAAAAAAAGAAGGGAAATAAATTCATCCAAACGTGAAAACCATTTCTATGGCACCTTTGACAAATACCCTGATGAAAACCAATTTTCGATGTCATATGTAAAATAATTTGTTGTCTACGTGTACCCTACACTTGGGAGCAAACTCAATCCATTTCAATCCTAAAGTATCCTTCACCATCCTAAGCCTATCCTTAAGCATCCTTAATTTCCCTTACCTATTGAAACCCATCCTTATCCATTTAATCCCAAACACATTAAAACCCATGCTTATTAATCCAATCTTTGCCGTCATAAAACCACCCTTTTTCCCATTTTTGACCATGATAAGGAAGTGGAAACGTATTGAGACATGTTCTTGAAAATATATTGGTGTATCCTTACAAAGCCACTTTGATGACTACACACTTGGTTCTTACCTCACATGTTCTTTGGAGTTATCATCTTATTTACCATCCATTCTTATTCATCCATACTCCATCCATAATGTATCCCTTATATCCACTACCATTCCCTTCCTCGGTGCTAGAATAAGGTTTTCCCTTTGTTGATATTCCCTGTATATAAATCCAAAAGAATTTAAAATATATATATATATATATATATATATATAGAAAATCCAACAAAAACCAAAAAATATTATAAGACAACAAAATACCAAAAACAATCCAAAATTTCTCTATCTTTAGTTACATACCCTAGACCTGCCTCATACGAGTTATTCATTGGACGATTGAACATTGTCAAAAATCTCATATGTCAAAGGGTTATACTCTAGCCAAGGACATCCAAAAAATCATTTGCTTACTTGTTTGTTAGTCATTTGCTTACACGTCGCTTACTTTTCTTGTTTGTACATTCATTTACTTTCTTGTACATCTTGAATGTTTACTTACTTCGGTAATGTTTGGTTGCTTCCTTATTTGTTTTTCTTATAAGGTTTTCATTGTTGTAAACGTTTCTTTTTATCTTGTCTTTATTTTTGCTTTTTATGTCTAGATTACTATGTGTATTAGAAAAGGTGTTATTATGATCTTTCATATCATGATGCACTAAGTTTTGCACTTATGAATCTATCAATCCTTATGCATAACACAATAGTCATCATGATTTTTCCATACCATTGGTGCATATTATCATGCGCAATATCAAAAACTAGGTTGCTTAACTCTTACTCGATTGACATTATTGTTGGAAATCCAAAGCAAAGCAAATAAATAGTGGGAGCTATCAACTCATCTCACATCCTCGGAAGAAGCATCTGTGTGTCATCTAGGACAAAGTTGTTGTCGTGTACTCGGAGGACCTATGACAAGCTAAGAAGACTGATCCATAGAATACCCTTGACGCTGTAGTCAAACTTGTCTCTTCCATGCACATTTCAAATAGACAGTATTTTAATCATTTCATGCTCATTCTCCATTTCAAACACACTCATTAACATTCACAATCACATTAACAAGCATTTCAAATTATCAAACAACATTCCTCTTATCCAACCTAATGTTTAAAATTAATTTTTCATTTTTTTCAATGACTTGTCATAAACCAAAATGCAATATGTCTTCATGGTGGCATTCTCCTTTCCAAGACCTTCGTTTTGACGAAAATGAGAGATCAAACAGAGTCTGGAGTCAAAAGTTATGCCTTCCAAAAGATGGTCACTTCTAGTGTAAAACAAATTCACAACTACCTTGAACAAATTCGTAGTTGTACATGTCAAATTCGCAATAATGAGAATTGAAAATCGTTTTCTTAAAAAAATCACAATTGTGTTCAACGAATTCGTAACTATACATGCCAAATTTGTAATTCTAATAATTGCAAAATCATTTTTTTAACGAATTCATCATTGTGTTCAATGAATTCACCATTATACATGTCAATTTTGCGATTGCACTAATTGCAGAATCATTTTTCTCCCCTTTTCTAAGCATTTAACTACACAAACTAAATTTGTTGCCCCATATAACCTATAATCACCTCTCTCTTCCATCCATCATCATTAATCCATGCAGTCGCTTCACTTCCTTGTTTATGCTTGCACATCAATCATTCATGCTCATTTCTTACTCTTTCCATTCCATCTCTCGCACCTATCGATTGGGACCAACAACATCACAATATCCATCCTTTCTCCATCCATCTTTCAATCAATTAATCAACTCATCCAAGCTCCCACATCCAATCTTTACAAGTTTACGATGGGATATATCATTCCCACATCCATTCCTATGAACTATGATTCATAGGACACATCAAAGTGTGCATCTAATCTGTATCACTTCGCAATCCACTCCTTGCATTTATCATTGCTTGGGGGCAAATCAATCCATCATCACATGGGAGCAAATCAATACATTATCACATGGAAACAAATCAATCCATCATCGCATCCAATCACAATGTGCAATCATTAGCTTAAGTGGATCAATAACATTCATGGGTCAATCTTACATTACATCATTTCTCTTCCCGCATTGGAAAAACCACATCTAGCCTAATATCCCCACTCGAACTTTGTCCACAGTGGATTATGTAGGCAACACTTATAGACACAAGGTTTCTAGGGCCAGTATGGCCACCGTCATCTATCCAAACCATTTCATCCACATTTTCTACTGTCATTAATCAAAGTGTTATATGTCCTTATCAATGTTTGCAACTATCAATTTAGTAAATCTTTATCACAAATCAGATAATCTATATTTTTCATTTTCTGGCTTGTAGCTTACCATCGTTGGGATATATTTTTTCCACATCCGCTCATTAGACCTCTAAGTCTGAACACAATCCAAGCGTGCAATTTATAAAGTGAAAAATGTACTTTTTCCAATATCTACTCTAGCATTTAACAGCTGGGGGTAAATAATTTTACACGTACCCTCTATAATATTGCAAGCATTAGTATTGAGACAAGTATCAGTATGATTGATAATAGTTTTCTCATTTTCATCTTTCATTCATTTCGATCACTTATTTATTTTCTCATACAAACCCTCAAGGGGGAATCATCACATTCATTCTGATTCATTTGACGCAATTTTTTCTTCTTAATCATCAACACTCTACTTGTACCATTCTTTGAAATGGTATTGGGCAAATGTAGACACTTAAATTACATTTAGTGTCAAATTGCACCTAAAATCTTACTAATTCTTTTTCAAAAATCAAAATTCAAATTTATTTCATCTCCCTCCAAATTCAAATAATTGATTAACTGTTAATTAATCAATTGTGCACACTTTAAATCCAAATTTAATTATTAAATCTAAATTTTACACTTCACCCAACATCTTTCACATTTATTCCCCTCATATGTTGACTCACCCCAACCAATCCCACAACTTCCTCAACTTTATTTGAGTTATTCCTTGAGTTGCCAAACGGTTTGACTCATTTTTGGTGACTCAGTTAACCATCTCCATGTTTCTCTCAACCATTTGAAATGGCCATCTTTCTCATGGATGAGATCTATTAGTCACCGTAGATTATTGAAAATATTTTAAATATTCAAATATTCCTCCACTGTTGAATCCTTCCTCCAAAAATTTATAAATAAACATGAAAGTCGTCACTTTCAACATCATAACTTATGTTAATGAAGTGCTATCAAAATCATAAACAAATCCAAAGCAAATCAAAACCATCTAATAGCATTTTGCACCAAAATATTGTTCATTTTACTTTGCATTGAAAGAGTGAGCAACCACAATTCAAAGAGAGCTATTCGAATACACATCGCAATGAAGAAAAAATTGCAACTAAGGTATAAGTTTGTGTTGTTTCTATTGCTTGTAACTCTAGCTTAATTTCAGATAGTTTCGATTAAGATTTCTTAGTTTAATTTGCACTTTAAATTTTCTTCAATACAGTTTCAATCATATTATGATCTCTTATTGTGATTCTACTTTAGTGGTGTATGAATTTTATTATAGGTATCAACCCCAAATTTCCCATGAGAGAAGAAGATTCCCTTGGTGATATTAGGCCCTTAAATTCTATTTAAATCCTTAGCTTTGGCCCAAAGTCCTTTCAAGAGTTTGTACCATGATTAAAGAAATAAGAAAAGATGATATCACCTTGGAGTAAACGTCTTGATGACCGGAAAAAATCCTATAGGGAGCCCTTTAACCAAAACTAAAAAGAAAGGGGTAGAGATATGAGAGAATAACCAATTACCATTTTTTGAAAAACCAAATCTATTGAAAACTTTAATGAGAATGTCCAGTTAACTCTATCATGTGTTACAAATACCCAACGTAATTATCATGTTTGATTCTTTTTCAAATAAATAAAATAGTTAATACATTAGAAGATAATATATATCTAATTTTAGTAGTTATTCAATATGACATTGTCAAATGTATGAATAGAAGTATATTACTTATTAATAATGGTGCACATAGTGGTGGCAATGAAGACTTTTAATGTCTTTCAAACCAAATTAGTAAGAAAGAATTATCAAAGTGTAGTTTTAAGACTATGCTACTCTAATGATTGCTAATATATACTTATCATCTTCCTCTCTTCCAACACTAGCGAGCCCAAGCAGAATATATACTTATCATCTTCCTCTCTTCCAACACTAGCGAGCCCAAGCAGAACACGAGCTTACATGTGGGTGGGGTGCCCAACCCCACTAGGTGAGATACAATCTCGACCACCCGATCGTGATATCCTAATACTTATAACATATCAAACTTAGCTTAGCTAATATTATTAAAAATGAAAGCCCAATATAAACAAATAAAAAAACCATGTTAATACATTAGTTGAAGATAATAGATTTACATATTTTTTATGAGTTCAATACCCCTCAAGTAGCAAGCATGAATACTAGGCCCCTATTTGTATTCCAAAAGGTTGTAACGGCCCACCAAAAAAATCCATTGATCATTCATATACATATAAAGAAGACATTTTAATAGGATTGCACTTTATTGGATCAAAACCTATCTTTACCTCGGCCTACATTCGTATCAGAAGTATAAAACCAAATAAATAATTACCTATACTAGAGGTGTAGGCCTATTCTTTTAAAAAGAATAGATTAGTAATTGTAGTTTATACACTGATTAGTAATTGAAGTTTATTTTTATGTAGGTTTTTTCTTCTACAAGGCAAAGATTGGTAATTAAAGTTTATGTATTGACCCTCTTCTTGCAAAGCTCATCAAAGAGGATGGTGAAAATCTTATTTGAGGTAATGATTCCCATGATATTATTTACAAAAATGGCTACCCATTTAGACAATTATTGAACATATGCCACCTCTCTTTGAGCTTCACACATTAGACTATTTGGAATATTTTTATCCCTTTTATCTTTTATTCGCTTATTTTCTTTGGTAGAAGAGCTAGAGACCAAACAAGGACTCACATTTTTATAAATTCAAGTAACATTGAACTCCTATGGCTTTTATATCTTGTTGAATGGTGCCTATGATACTCTGTTTAGGGACTTTCAAGCAAGAATTGGGAAGTTTAAGTTTCATTTTTAGAGTTTTTAAGCAAAAATTAGGGAGTTAGAAGCTTATCTGTATTTTTGGGTTTTTAAGCAAGAATTGGGTACGTAAAAGTCTCTCTCTATTTTTTGGGTTTCTAAGCAAGAATCAATTGACAGTTGAGATGGATTTTTCTAGCCAAGAGTTGTTTAACTGAAAAGAAAATAGGTTTCAGAGTTAAGCAAAGCTTTGCTAGGGGTACAATGTTTTACCTTTGTAAAAGGTGAGTTCTATCTCCTACTTTTACAAGGGCTTTTTTATTGGAAATTGTGATTGCCCTTTTATTATCAAAAGTTAAAATCTATTAGTATTAGTAGTGTTATTTCAATAATTTTATTTGGTTTTTTGCTTTTGTACTTAATGTCATGGTGAGCTTTAAATAGTCGAGCATACACGTGCAACATGGTTTTGAAATGTTGGAAATTGTCCCACCGGCCTGATAACAGCCAAGATATTTTATTTTGGGATGGTAGGAACTTCTAAAACTGTTAGTAATGCACTAAAAATGAGCATGTGTTTCATCATATTCTCGAGCAGCAGCAATCAAAGGAAGCACATGGGCACATGATGAAAAAGATGGAGATTGTGGATCACCTATCCTGACATGTTGAACTTTATGCAGTCAGGTATATATGAGAAACATCAGTTTGAGATTTATGATATTATCCCACAAATGTAATAACAGCCAGAATCTTTTATTTTGGGACTTAAATTTATATTATTTTTACCATGATAACTTCATGGTTTTATATTCAAAATAAGGTTCATTCTATGGCTTTTTTTTCTGCCAATTAAATAATTTTTGACAATTTTTAAAATCCAAAATCCCCTATTACCAAACTTAATTTTTGGCATTTTAAGAATATTTGCCACAAGCATTCATATAAAATGCTCATATAAACTTAATCTATTAGCAAATTATTACATTTATTCATAATAAATCCTATGGTTTATCCATTCTATACGCGCAACAAAGATTTCATTCAATAAAATATTCTAGCGTCCCCTGTGGTTCAAATGCGCTTACAAGTTACAAATCCTCTATAGCAAAGATGCTCTCTACGCTGTTATCAAATTTTTACCCCATTATAAAAACTAAACAAATAAGCCTTGTCCTCCTATCTGAACATCTCCACTTCGTTTCTATGACAAATGATACAAGAATCAGGCCAATTCATTTATTTAAGCACCATCTTACACTTCTCTTGTATCATTCGGTGTAATCCCTTCAATCTGTCAGTCTCCAGTTAATTGTTTGAAAATAAATCTAGTATCGAAGCAAAAGATTCATCAGCCAGCCTACACATCATACTCTGTTATTAAAGTCATTCTTACCATCATTCAAAGCTTGTGGTAACCTTTGATGTTTAACATCTACGTAGTACAATAGTTTGGCTAACTGCTTGCACAAAGGAAAGGTGCAACCCATTCTTGAACCCTTAACCTAGTTTGAGTTTTGCCTTTTATAAGAATCATTGTTGTGATCTTGAACTGATATAAGAATCATTCTTGTGATCCTCAAGTGACTTACAATATAGATAGTGCTTTATATTAAAATAAGCCTCTACTTTTAAATTTCAACCATCCTCACCAAACTAACTCCAATCTCTTAATTCCAATTCACGAACACTTTCTCATTCTCTAAGCATACACTCAACTCATTTTCGAATACTCCCAGCTGTGTGCACACTTAAGCTTTTGTTTGTAGCATTTCCTAAGTTACACTAAGATCTTCACCCATAACACTACTCTAAACCCTGCCTGCCTGCTGGTATTCAAGCCTCTCTCCGTTTCCTTTAAAAGACAATTCAGGTACTAAAATGATTCAACATGAAATTTTAAATTGAATGGCAATTGTTACCAGTTCCTAAACTATCAGTGCAAAATAATGGTTCTAAGTTTAATGAATAGGTGGAGAATCAAGACCAATAAATAGTCAAAAGCATATTTACCCATTTCCTTGGGTTCCTTGTAATGGATTTTTGCCCCATGGAAAAAAGGTTCGAGGGTGCAATTTCTGCCATTTCGTTTTTCTTGTTTTCATGCACATGGATTCCGATGTGAAGAGTCTGTATTTGCATGAAAGTAAATAATTTTCAACAAATGCTTGATATACTACAGCTTAACCTTAACAAATTTTAATATCTACCATTTCTGCATTTGTGCAGCCATATACAGTTAAAAGGAGCTCATAGCTCAAGGGTAAGTGTATTGAAATAAGAGAAATTACAGCCACTTAGTTTCAAGCCAGAAATTCAGGCAGTAAACAGAGTTTAAACAAAGTAAATTTAGGGAAAATAACATTAAAAAGCATTCAGGGAAAACATCAATCCCAGCAGATGGCAGTTAAAAACTAGATGGATTACTGCAAGAAATACAGCTAAAAGGAGCTCTTATTTTTGACAGAATAAGTGTATTGAAGTAAGAGAAAAATTACAGCCACTCAATTTCAAGTCAAAAATTAGGGCAGGAATCAGAGCTTAAACAAGGTACATCCGGGGAAAAGAACATCAAAAAACATTCAGGAAAAACATCAATCCCAGCAGATAGCAGTTAAAAGCTAGATAAATTGCAACTACTGCAAGGAATACAAGTTAGCCATCCAAGTTTAACCTCTGTAAAAGGCTGTCTGGTGGAGTCAAAAGTTGCATAAATATTAGCATTCAACCTATGATTCATCAAAACAAATATTGAAGTCTTAATCATATAGTTGCTGCAGTTAACGATTAACCAAAACGAAGAATAAAATGAGCTTGTACAAATATCTTGTAACAAAGAAGAGGAAACTGAATTCTGGGAGATTAAAATACTCGAAAAAATAAAAATTGCTTAATTCTTAAAAGACTGAAATATTTATAGGAAACATTATAAATGCAAGAGGATCCAAATTTTAAGGGCCAATGCACTGAACAACTCATCCCTTACTCTTGATCAAAAAAATAGAGTGGATCCTAAACCCATTCGTTACAAACATGCATCATCCTCAAGCCTGCATAAAAAACCAAGATCAAAATTTTAATGAAAAATCAAGCCCATGAATAGCAACTCTAGAACACCATAGTATTTAGAAATCATAATCTCCTTACCTTGCTTGCAATGTTGTTTGAAAGCCAATCCAAGCCTTCATAGAGGCCTTCACCAGAAGTAGCACAGGTGCTTTGGATATACCTGTATAGCATAGTAACTAACTTTAGTTAAACTTCAAATTTTGCACCTATCCTCAAGCCTCTCAAATAAATACCATTCTCATTTCCAGAATAAAGGATGAATACCAAAATAAAAATAGTTAGCACTTTGCTGCATTTTAAAATGATAAGACTTCTCTTCGCATGTCTTCTTGGTATAAGTTAAGGTGGCAAGATTTTTACATTTTTTACAAACCCTAATTATATCATCCAAATTGTTTCCAGTCCCTTCAAATGATACATCGGGACTAAATCCTGGGTGGTGCATTACTAGAAATCTAAGCCAAAGCATTTGCAACCAGAAAAATTATAATACTTAGCAAAATGTCATCAACGGATGTCCCAGGTAAACAATCTTTGACAAAAAATGTGTTGAATTATCTTTTCTTTGCTTTAATGTTATTTACTTTATCAGTTTTTGGAGTTTTATTTACACTTCAACTTGCTATTGTAATTTCTGTATTTTAAAATCCCATTGACCTACTTTGGCAATTCATGGACATTAATATAATTACTTTCATTCTTTGTGTACCGTTGTTTGAAATTCACATATTAAAAGTAAAATTAAGGCCAACAAATCTTTTCAAAATATACAAGCTTTAGTTTATATCAGAAGTACATAAAACCATAGGCCCCTTTTTTCTCCAAAAGGTTGTAATGTCCTCAAATGGGACAATTAGGCAAAGTTGGGATTTTTCAACAAACCCTTATGTAAATTTGAAATCACTCTAAAACCTGTCATAAAAACCAGCAAACCCTAGAAGAAATAGATGACCAATCTCCAAGCAACAATACACTCCAATATAAACCCAAAAATTACTAAATGTAAAACTGGAATAAAAAGTTTTTTTGTGGCAAGGTGGAATGGCGATGACGCTGAGATTTCCCTTGCAATAATTCTAATTTATGATGCAGGTACAGCTGCGTTTTCTCCTTCTAATCTGCCTTGAAACCTTTGCACAAACTCTCAAATATTTATCCAAAAATATTACAATTTATTAGGACTTCCAATGAACACAAATAAGGCTCCAAATACACAAATTGGCTCTTTCAATGAAGTCGCCACACTTGAAAAATAGATAGAATCAAATCTGAAAATCAAACCCTTGAACTTGCCCTTCAACAAACCATCCAAGTTCCCCAAATCAAGTTGTCAATATTGAGAAATTAGTAGAATAATTTTCAGAATATAAACAAATAATATATGAATTATTCTATCCAATATTAAAGCCCAAAAACACTCAAAAAACCCTCCTACGTGAATCGCTGCACTAGGAAATTAATATAAATAATTTTTGAATTATTTCCTTGCTAACCAGCCCTCAAATCACTCCAAAACAATGTGCAAAATGATTAAAAAAATATAATTATATTATTAAAAATATTATTATTAACTTTGACTTGATTTTCACCACCAAAAGCAAGCCCAAACATGCCCTAAGGCACTCGCCCGACCCTCAAAGGGAGTCGCCAAGCTTGAGGAACCTCCTTGTTGCTCTAGGGTGTTCGCTCCTCTTCTGTAACCTGCAAGTTGTATGTTTCCAGCTCTCTAATGAGTTTGTTCAATTCTCAAATGTAGGTGGTGTTCCAAAACACCTTTGTAAGTCCGTTTGCATTCAACCATGCAAATCTCAAACACAATTACAGCCCTTGAATAGAGCTGCCCTAAATGAAGGAATGGGAGTTTTTGTCCCCAAACCCTTGGCACACTTTAACGTTTTCGTCCTCAAGTTGTGGTGAACAAGCTTGACATACTTGATCAACAATTCAATATTCCAAACATGCATAGCCTTTCAAACTATGTTGTTTGGGTACGGGTACGAGTACGGATACGAATACAAGGACGTCTAGGGTACGCGGGTACGTCATTTTTCAAAAACCTTGATTTGGATATGTCATGGGTACGTATATATATATATATATATATATATATATATATATATAACTCATTTTTTTAGTAAAACACTTGAAACTACATAGTATGAAAATATTTGTCTATAAATGATAAAACACTTTAAAATATATAATATTCATTCATTCATTACTTCAAAGACAAGATGTACATTCAAATCTAGAATAAATCATCTCGATTGCCCACAAAATCATGAATGCCACTCCCATTATTTTTCAACTTTATCATTTACTGACACTTTCACAAGGGCTCATCGGTGCATTGAATCTCACAAAGTGCATGCCTTAAGGGGTGCAAAAGGAATGGGGTGGGATCGGCTTGTGGCACTTTGCGAGAGATATTCTCATACTATTCTATCACGCATACATCCCTTCATGCAGCCTTCATACCTCCTATGATGTCTCCTTGAAATCTTGAAACCCTGAAATATGACTAAGTCTGAAACCCTGGAATCTGACTAACTCTGAAATATGATAGGATAATCCAAAACCTAGAATTTGCATTATAGCTCCTAGCGGTCCGAAACCCCTCTCAAACATCCTGAAATTATATAAATAAAATATAACTTAAAGTATAATGTAAACTATACTTAATGTTTATTTTATTTATATATTGTTGGGTTCAGACTAGATTTACATCTTTTAAAAAAATTTGTTGACTTCCATTGTTTCGCCATACTTAAATTTTTTAAGAGGTAAGGACTGTTTTTATAAGCCATCAGCAGCGTTTACGGTTGCTTAGTTTTAGGGGTTTTTTTTTAAAGATTTTCTGAGTTTTTTTTTTTTAATGTTTTTCGCCATTTTTCTACCGGAATCCCTCGGGCACGCCTGGAGGCATCCGGAGGCGTCCGTGGCCGTGCCGGAAGTTTCTGGCATGGCCACGGACGCCTCCGGGAGTGCTCAGGACGTCCAAGTGCCGGAGGCGTCTCCGAATAGGAGGCGCCAGGGAGGGCGGCGTACCTCTACAACGTAGCTTTCAAATGAACCCTCAATTGCTTCTTATAATCATCCCCAAAGGTGGCATCTAAATTGGAAGGATGTGAATTTTGAATCATAAGCAATTTTACCTTTTGAATTACCTTTTTGAGGGGTTAGGCTCCCATGACCCTTAAAGGTCTCCTACTTAAGTGAAAATTAGACCAAAAATACGTTTTGCACAACTCAACTGAAAATTAGAAAACTTAAATACCTTTTTGCTCTTTGAATGGCCCCTTCAACATTTCCCTTTCTTTATTTCCCTTAGCCTTGTGAGAACAAAACCAAGCTAAGAGTCTATATGACCAATTTTAGGGAAAAAGGATGTTACATCCTGATTTACATATTCATTCGTGGATTAATATTATAGTTAATTTATTTTGTTACTTTTTAACTAAATCATAAGTCATGTTGTTATGGGACAGATATGTGTTACTTAGATTTCATGAGTTTATTATTATGAAATGGCTAATTATGAATTTTATACATAATAATTGTGTTACTTCTTGTTATAGCATTATTTTATGATTTATATCATGATGTAATTGATTGACTACCTTATTGTCATGAGTGTGATGCAGGAGAGTTCATCCCTCAAAATGTGATAGAGGGAAAGCATCATCGGAGAGAGTGGCGTAGATGGAGATAGTGAAGAATGACAGAGGAATTTGCTAAGACCTGTGCACACACCACATTAGGTTTATAAAACATAATATGCATTTTGTGTTTGGTTTGATAGAATTAGTACGTTTTGAAAGTAAATTGCAGTAGATATTAGAATTTGCGTGTTTTAAACATTTAACACATTTATATGGGATAAATCTTGCAGGGGTTTGTATTTTGTATTTACACGTAGACTTAGTGCTTAAAAATTATAGTATGTTTATATAAGATTATTCTATTCATGTTTGTGTACGAATATGGAAACGTAAATCTTATAGATAACATCTTATTGTTATTTTAAATAGACTAGCAAATGTCTTAATAACGTTTTAGAACATTAAGCTTGCAAAGATTGATATTCAAGAATATCAATATATGACAAGCTATTATGAAGACATATATGGCCTATATACAATAGTGAAGAATGCAAACAATTATCTAGGACATAACTGAAAGAAATATTTGTTTGGTCTATCATAAAGAAATAATTATCTTTATTTTATATTTTTGGGGGTCTGAATATCCTAAAACTCTATCCTACAATCTAAAGTCTAGTCTTGATTTATATGCATGGATTACGTAGAGATTTATAAGTGTTACTTATCATGACAAAAGTGGACTTGTTTAAATGATATACTCGGGTTTGAAACATAGTTAGCATGTTAAGTTGAAATTGAATAAAATAATAATAATTAGGAAATTACGAGAAAGCTCGATACAGTAATTAGGGTTTTTTCTGTTTGTTAACTAGGAGCTTGGTGAGTTAAGTGGAAAATGGTGGATTATGCATGAACTGCTAACTGCGAGCTAGCAAATACATGAGAATTTCAATTGATTTGGGATTGACATGGAAATTTTAATAAGTGAGCCATAGAGAAAAAGGGACACGATCGAGAAGAAGAGGAAATGAGCAGAGCAAGAAGAAAAGGATTTTCTGGTTTCAATTTGGTAACGTTGAAAAGGTTGGTGTTATTATTTTATTTGTATCAACTCAGGTAAAAATCTATGTGAATAAATTTGTCACTTAGGGTTTGAAATGATAGCAATTTAAATGTAAAGATAAAAGGTTAGCCCTATGGATGGCTCGACCATCCAAAGCACTAACCCTATACTCTCTCTAAATTCCTTAGGAATGTAAACAAAAATTGTGTTCATTTGCTAGGGTTTAAAGTATTTAACTTGCTATGATAAACATATAGAACCCTGGTAAATGGTTGAAGGAACCTTTGTAATGCCTTCAAAACATGTTTTAAATGAGTCTGTAATGTGTTGTGGAAGTCCGTAGCTCGATTGTCAAAATCCGTAGCTCGACTATCAAAGTCTGTAGCTGGACTGTTGAAATTTGTAGCTCGACTGTCGAACCCGTAGCTCGACTGTCAAAATCCGTAACTTGACTGTCAAAATCCATAGCTCGATTGTGAAAGTCCGTACTTATCTGTCGAGGTCCATAGAACGCCTAGCAAAGTTCAGAGCTTCGCTATAATGATAGGTTTGTGACTAAGGCGCTTCCTTGTCTTCATAGAATCATATCAAGACTCTTCTTTAGATGCTATAATACCTGTACATATCAACAATGGATGACTAAACATGCAAACAGTTAAAACATTATGTAAAGAATGTTAACTCAGACTCACATAAGCTTAAAGAAACAAAAGCATTCATCTTCTACTTTAGACTAGTTATAAACCCTAAGACTACATGCAATGCTCAACCTAAAAGGCATATTAATCACTGTGAAGGAAAATATATTATGGTTATAATGAGTTATAGTGTGGACTCATCAATTATAAAGGTCGTCACAAATTTAGGGAATTGTTCATGATTATAAAGGAACAGAGCAATAAACGTTATAAAAAGTATGACTGTCAATAAACTTCAAATTGATTTATATACAGATGTATATTTTACCAGGAGTTAAAGGTTTATGAATTTACGTTATTGGTTATGTATAAACCTGAAATGAATTATGTAAAAGGATATAAACTGTGAACATCAAAACAATAAATATGTTTTAAATTGTCTATATTATGGGGTATAGATACATAAAAATATATGAAATATACATATATGAGAACCTAGGTCCTATACATGTAGAGCCTGTATTTATAAAATAGGTGGCATGAATATATTTATAGTATGTGACTGAGCACATAAGTCAAGAAACCCTAACGGATTGGGAACTATAATTATATAGAAAGTTCCAGGATGAATAATTAAGTGTTTATAAATAAGTTGAGCAAATCTATTGGAAGTTGTGAATGTTGGTTATAATGAGTGGTTTGAACTTTATGTTATAAAAATGATAATTTTGTACATAGCTTTTACTAAAAGAAAAAAGATTCTTGAAATTACTTGTATGGTATATAAACTTGCTTGTCATAAATATTGTGTATGGGATGTATATTATAAATAGGGTTCATTCATATATTTGATGGACTAAATGTATGAATAGTAATTATTTTTGCAACTAGTATATGGATTGTACTTGCTAGTAGAAATAATTGCATGACCCTGTTGGTTATTATAAATGTTAACCAAATCTAGCATTGATGGTTCTAACTAAGAAGTGAGACGAACTTCATTGGCTTAGTTAGCGTCACCAATGGCAAATGAAGGTAATCTGATCAAGTGGTGTTTATAAAATTGACTGATCTTCGAGATCAATAGCTATTTGAAAACTTTGGCCAAAGTAATGTCAGATAGACATTGTCATTTCATATGTATGATTTACGTGTTTGTGCGATATCATGTTAGATCATATTTTATTTATAATACACATCATGTAGTAGACATCTTACAACACACGAATACTAGCATGTCTCTCTGAATTCCCGCACCGTCACTATCTACCCATCCGTAAAGAGAGGATCATTCCCTATTTGGGGGATTGTGCAAGGAATCGATGGTCCGTAGTTGGTGTGGAAAAGCGCTCAAATGATGCTCTCCCTTCCCACTATTGTACTTATTTGGATACTACACTTGAGATTATCAGAGATACAGTTGAGTTAGATTAACTCAAGCTCCGTGGAGCATAGTATCTATAATTGTATTTATGATGAGGCTATATGCCTATTGGAAATGTAATTAATTATTTGTAATGCCTTTCCAGTGATGACCATACTATTGTACTAGTTGTGGTTGAATTATATTATGATTACTATCCTTATGCAATTGTGATTAATTGCTAGTGGTCAGTAAATGTTGTTAGATGTTTGATAATGTTAATGTGCTTAGTTTAGTATATTAAATATCACTAATTAGATTCTCGTGGTGTAATTTAATGAAAGAATAAGTGTTGAGTAAATATTTTTTAAAAAAAATTACTGCATTATTCTACTAAATACCTGTGGGAATGTTACATTGTGGTATTAGAGTTGTAACTCGAACTCTAAGACTTAATGAGTTTGCTAACGTTTTTGTATTCTTTTGTTACCAGAAAGAAGAATGGTGCAAGCAAGAGCATCGGGTGAGGGTCCTTCAAATGTCAATAACAATAACCCTCTGTTTGATCCTACCTAATTCACCGCTGAACAAGCAGCAAAGTTAGATCAGATTCTTACAACCATGAATGAGACTAGGGACAGAGTTGTATCCCTAGAACAGGGAATTCATGGACATGAGCAAGAGGCCCAAGAGGGCGAGCCTAAAGAGCATCCTACTGAGAAGAAAATCCCTCAAGAGCAGAGACACGAGGAAGTGCCTCAAGATGCAAGAGCGCGTGTGACTGCAGAACTAACAAGGGATATGAAAAAGGTGAATTTGACGAAACCATTATGAAAGACAAAGCTGCAGCATGGTTGACTGAAATGGAGAAGTATTTCGAGATTCGTAACTACTCCGAGGTCACCAAAGTTGTTGAGAAGCTTATCAGTTGGCCGGAGAAACGACATGGTGGGCTAACAAGAAGTTGGAAATGAAACTGAATTCGACCACCACTACTTGGGAGCAATTTGTGACACTATTTAGATCAATGTGGCTTCCACAGTGTTATTTTGATCACAAGTTTACAGGTTTTCAAAATCTGAACCAAAAAGACTTGTTAGTGAATGAGTACTACAAACAGTTCACCAAACTTCTGAAATATGTACCTCAATATCAGACTGATGAGAGCTTCAAAATTAAGAAATTTATCATGGGATTAAAACCCCAAATTGGTGGAGAGGTGGACGTTCATGGACCATCTACCATGAACCAAGTCTTTGAGAAAATAGTCAAGCAGGAGCAAAAGTTGAAATCTCTTGTTCAAGTCAGGGACAAGTTGAAGAAAAAGTTTGGAAGTTCAAAGCCAACTTTTAAGAAGAAAAGCTGGTGTAATAGCAAATGCATGGTCAATACAATATAGGAATGACACTAAAGTCCAAGTGGACAAGTGTTTAGTAGAAGCAAAAATTAGGTTGCTAGAATTCACAATGGTTGTGGATCTTTATGTAGCACCACTAGGATCATATGATGTGATCTTAGATGTCAATTTGCTTGCGAAACATAAAGCCAAGGTTAATTGTTATCTGAAAAGAGTTGTCTTGATGATTATGAAAATCAAATACTAATTCAAGGGGAAAAAAAGGAGTTCAGGGTTAAGCTGATTTCTGCAATGGAACTCAAGGAAGCCCAAGGAAAAAGATGTCAAGCATTTATTGTTAAGATAAATGAAATGGAGGAAACCATCAATTGAAGATTAACCTTAGGAATTTTCATGATGTCTTTTTGGAAGAATTGCCAGGATTGCCTCCTAAACGAAAATTTGATTTCTCAATTGATATCAAACCAGGTTTGGAACCTCAGTTTAAGGCTCCATATAGAATGACAACCACTGAGTTAGTAGAATTGAAGGCACAACTTCAAGAATTGTTGTCCAAAAGGTTGATCAGACCAAGTGTGTCACCATGGAGTGCACCAGTTGTTTTCGTTAAGGATGGCACTTTCGACTTTGCATTGATTATAAAATGTTGAATAAAGCAACCATCAAAAACATGTATCCACTACCTTGAATAGATTGTCTTTTCAATCAAATGCGAGGAGCAATGGTTTTTTCTAAGATTGATCTTAGAGCTGGATATCATCAGTTAAAGATAAAAGATAAAAGATATTCCAAAGACGGCATTTAGAACTCACTATGGGCATTAAAAGTTCATCGTATTACCATTTGGGTTGACGAATGCACCAGCAGCATTCATGAATCTCATGAATAGTGTGTTCAGAGATTACTTGAATCATTTTGTTTTGGTCTTTTTAGATGACATTCTTATATACTCTAAGGATGAAGAAAAGCATCTTCAACATCTAGAGCTGGTTTTGCAACGTTTGTGAAAGCACACGCTATATGGCAAATTGTCCAAGTGTGCATTTTTCCAGAAGAAAGTGCAATATCTGGGACATTATCTCAACAGATGGTATTTTTGTTGATCCAACTAAGATAAGAGCCATTATGGAGTGGTTGACACTAAGGAAGGTGAACGAGGTTAGCAGTTTCATGGGATTAACGAGCTATTATAGGAAATTCGTTTCGAATTTTTCCAAGATAGCTAATCTGATTACTTCCTTGTAGCGTAAGAATCAGAGTTTTATCTAGTCAGATAAGTGTGAAGTAGCATTTTAGGAATTAAAAAGAAGGCTTACTTCGGCACCAATGTTAAGAGTCCCTGATCCCAATGGTCAATATTCAGTGATCACAAATGCATATGGGGACGAACTAAGAGTCCTTATGCAAGATGGTGCAGTAGTAGCTTATGAGTCAAGGACGCTGAAGCCTTATGAGGTGAATTACGTCCCTCATGATCTTGAACTTGTAGGAATTGTCCATGCTTTGCAAGTTTGGAGACATTCTTTGTTAGGAAAACCGTTTGAGCTCAAGACTGATAACTTGTGGTTTCAATACATTTTCACCCATCTAAATTTGAATGCTCGTCAACGACATTGGTTAGAATTTTTGTTTAACTATGACTTTGATATTAATTACGTCAAAGGTAAAGAGAACAGAATTGTTGACGCTTTGAGTCATGAAAGGTACATAGCAGTTGTCGCTACTATCAGGAGTGCTATTAGGGATCGTGTGATTGTGTTCTTTTCAAGAGAGGAATTCGATGACCAAATCAGGAAAGCTTTGACTGAGAATGCTTAGAATCGTAGGTATAAAAGATACAGCTTTGAAAGTGATGGTCTTCTGCGTTATAACGGAAGGATGCATGTTCAAGATTGGGAGAATCTGAGGAGCACAGTGCCCCGTATTCAAGGCATCCAGGAGAAACAAAGCTTATGGAAAAGCTTGGGCCACTTTATATCTAGAAAGGAATCAAGAAAAATGCAGCGAACTTCGTGTCACGTTGTTTGGAATGTCGGTAAATGTTGTTACATGTTTGTTTATGTTAATGTGCTTAGTTTAATATGTTAAAGATCACTATTTAGATTCTCATGGTGTAATCTAATGAAAGAATGAGTGTTGAGTAGATTTTTTTTTTTTTTTAATTACTGCATTATTCTAATAAATCCCTATGGGGATGTTACAACTGTCCCTGGAAATCAAGTTTCTTTTCAACCCTTCCAAAACATATATGACAAAAATCAGAATTTCTTATGCTTACCAATTGTCTTGTAGAGTGTTCCAACTTGGTATTAAGGAACTGCATTTGATGTCTGGTGGTAGCCTTATCTTCAATCCACCTCATGCTCATGAAACATCCTCTTATCATGTTATTTGACGAAAGAGAAGGGTGCTCTTTATCACTCAAACCATGCAAAATGATCTCATTACCAGCCACTTTGAATTTCAATTCCATGGTTTTATAGTTTTGAATGTACTCGCCAAGTGAGTGCAACCATTGAATGCCAAGGACCATATTGGTCTCCCCAATGCCAACCACATAAACATCATCCTCTACCACATCTCTTTCCAAAGTGAGACTAAGCTTTGGAACCTTTGTAGTACAAAGGATGAACCCATCCACTACCGTGACTAAACCCTTTGAATTCTACGAGTTGTAGGCCACATGATGCCACAAGCCCTCTATCAATGAAGTTGTGGGGTGTCCCGCTATCTGTAATGTCCCCTTATAGGGCCAAAAAAGAAAGTACAGATAATCCACAAATCCTAATCTTCAAACGGAAGTCACAATATTAAAATGCCAACATCTAAATAAACTGCCAGAAAGACTAGATCATTGCCCTAGGTCAATGATTTGGAAATAAATATTTTTTTTGCCCTTAAACAACTCCAAAAATTATGAAATTTAATTTGCAAGTGCTAAATGAACATTCAGATTAGATTCTCCAATTAGTTTTGCCACATCATCAATTATGGAATTGTTATAAACAAAATACAACAAAAACTTATAAAATTAATTGCTCCAAAAATACTTAGCCGATCAACACAAATGATATATCAAAACAACAACAAAAAGAGAAGGAATCCAATGATCTTTATTGCAGAATTTTCTATGCACAAAATGTCCACAAAAAATGGAAATTACAATCCCAAAGGTGACATCACTCTTAGGGAGAGTGACATCACACTCCTAGAGGGTTTGCTCCACCCTAGAGCCCTCACAAATGTCTTCAATTTGCTCACTTGCTTCAAATATGATGTCTTTGCTCACTTGTCTTCAAAAATAGACCTAGTAACCTACAAAAAACATAATGTCTTCAATGTGATTTCTAGGTGAAATCACTCTTCAATCAATAATAGCAACCTTGGGCATTCACATCCCAATCCTTTTTCAAAAATGAAGATTCAATATATCAAATTAGCATATCCAAAATAGAAGCCCTCATGTCCATATATAGTCTTCCAAGTGGGGTGAACCACTTTTTGAGACAAAATATCTTTTTAAAATCACTTAACCACTTTTCAAAATATTTTTTCTTCTTTTATTTTCCCTCCAAACCGATATTTACTCTTTTTCCCACTTATAATATTAAATTACATGTCAAAATAGAATTAGTAATTAAAATTACTTTAAAACAATAATTTAATAAATAATTAATTAATTTACCCAATTTACAAGAGTGATTAAATCACTTTTGAGCAAACAATTAATTAAAATACCTTCTCCAATTATTATTCAAATTCTCAAGTGCAATAGTGGTTAAAACCACTTTAATAAAATGTTTTAGTGTTGAAAATCAGTTTTTAATAATATTCTATTAACTAACTAAAATTGTGTTATATGGTCAAATGATCAAAATCACTATTCGGACAATCTTAATCAATTAATAAAATAAAATCCCCAAATGTTATTCTTTATTCTATGGGGAAAAATAGACTAAAGGTCTTCAATTCATATTTACTTGTGAACTGGAACTGGGGATATTACAATGCTCCCTTCCCAAAATTGCTTGCCCTCAATCAATTCCAAACACGGTCGATCCTTCTCTTCCACATAACCGTTTGGCACAATTAATTAAAATACCTTCTCCAATTATTATTCAAATTCTCAAGTGCAATAGTGGTTAAAACCACTTTTATAAAATGTTTTAGTGGTGAAAATCAGTTTTTAATAATATTCTATTAACTAACTAAAATTGTGTTATATGGTCAAATGATCAAAATCACTATTCGGACAATCTTAATCAATTAATAAAATAAAATCCCCAAAAGTTATTCTTTATTCTATGGGGAAAAATAGACTCAAGGTCTTCAATTCATATTTACTTGTGAACCGGAATTGGGGATATTACAATGCTCCCTTCCCAAAATTGCTTGCCCTCAATCAATTCCAAACATGGTCGATCCTTCTCTTCCACATAACCGTTTGGCTTCCTTAATAGTGCATCCACTACAAAATTGTTTTTACCTTTCACATATTCAATGTCAAAATCATAAGCTTGCACTTTGTTTACCCACTTTTGTTGCCGGTCATTCAATTCCTTTTTGAATGCTCTTGGATGATGGTATGGAGTGACAATAATCGGTTTGGTAGCCACTTCTGGCTCAATGTAATGCTTAAAATCTCTATTTGGTGGCATCCCATAAAACATTTAATTAAAAACATGAATAGGCTTGTCTAAAATAGCTTGTAACTCACCATGAGGAGGTTGTTCTGTTTTTTCTGATTTTACTGTGATAAGACAGCTTGTTGCCCATGCAATCTAACCCCTCCTAAAAGCTATTTTCATCCTCTTCATGGACACTTCTTGTGGAGCACCATTAGCTAGACCCTTTAGGGCCACTTCTTTGCCTTCTTTGAAGAATTTTAGCTCTATAGTCTTATACTTTTGAGTGAATTCACCTAATGAATGCAACCATTGAACACCCAACACAACATCAATCTCACCAATACCAACAACATAAAAATCATCAATTAACTTGTGCTTCCCAAGAATGAGCTGAAGTTGTTGAATTTATTTGGAACATGGAATGGTGAAACCATCTGTCATAGTTACATTGAAGCCCTTGCAATCTGTGATTTTCAATGCCATCTTCTTTACCAAGACCTTATCAATAAAGTTATGAGTGGCTCCACTATCAACCATGGTAGTCACTCTTTGTCCTCTCAATGTGCCCTTCACTCTGAATGCATGATATTTGAGAGCCCCTAAAAGAGAAGCAAGTGTGTTGCCTATTTCTTTTGTGTCCTCATGCACATGCTCATCAACAACATTTTCATTTCGCTCAACATTAGTATCAACAACATCAAAATCTAAATCATCATAAATTATCTCAATGTAATGGACTTGTCCTTTACCCATGCAACGATGGCCTCTAATCCATGGATCTTTGCAAGTGTAGCACAAACCTCTCCTCCTCAACTCATCTCTTGAATCCTTCATGTTGTTGATATAGGGCAGCGCTTTATGTGGTGGAACATAACACAGAAAAGGCTTCTTTGGTGGCTCACTAGGTGTTGCCCTAGCTGCCCACTTGGTGTTGTTGGTTGCCCACTAAAAGTAGACCTTGGCTGCCCAATATTTTCCACTTTGGGCAGCAAATGAGTGGCAGCGCATTGCTGTCCTTTTGGCCACATATTGACCCTGTAAGTTGAACACTCGAGATCCAATGTTTTAGTGATGAAATCTTGCAAGGAAAGTGGGTTAAAAGCTTTTACCAAACCTCTCAAAGGCTCTATCAAACCCTCAATAAATAAAATCAACCTTCTTTGACTTACATCCGGTATCATGATTGAAATCTTTTGAAAATTTGCCATATACCTCTCTACATCATGGCTTTGTTTGGGTTGTGCTAACTCACGAAAGTGGATCTCCGGATCTCTCATATCAAATCTTTCCATTACCCTCTTGCTGAATTCCTCCAAGATAGTAATAGATTCATGGCCTTGTGTGATCACGCCATAAAACCACCACTCATGAGCAATACTCTCCAAATTTAGTGTGACAAACTTGAGAGCCTCATCCTAAAACATGGGGTTGAGTAATAAATAGGTCTTCAATTTATGCAACCATGATCTCACTAGAAGTTTATCAACACCATCAAAAATAGGAAGAGAAATCTTACCCAACCTTTGTTGCCAGTTTTTACGAGACTACATGCTTGGTACTCTTGGTTTTGATCCATCCTTCATCTCACAATAATCATGAAATGACAAGAGTGCTTGCGTGTCAAAGCTTAGGGTCACATACTCTTGTTGGCGTGTATCAAGTGAATCACACATCGGTGTCTCAATCTCAACTACTAGTTCTTTCTGCAAAAATGTGCCTTTGAAAAAATTTTGAGGGGGATTGGTAGAAACCCCCACCACTATTTGAACTTCCTTCTCCCTTGAGGTGATGGCTCTTGCTTGGATCTAGTGTAGTCTTCAACATAGTTGCAAATTGTGTACTCAATATATGTTGAAGATCACTTTGGCTCTCCTTGATCAAACCCTGCAAAAATTTTACTTGTTCTGAAGTAAACCCTTGATCACCCATGGCTTTTCCTCTTCTCTAATAACACAATATTTTTATCTACTTACATCCAAATTTGCACACATGAGATCTCACAGGGGCACCAGATCGGTCTTTTGATATCACTGTAATGCCCCCTTATAGGGCCAAAGAAGAAAGTACATAAAATCCACAAATCTCACTTATCTTCAAACGGAAGTCACAATATTAAAATGCCAAAATTTGAATAAATTGCCAAAAAAACTGAATCGCTACCCTAAGTCAACGATTTAAAAATAATGCTTTTTTTTTCTTGTAAAAAACTCCAAAAATTATGAAATTTAGTTTGAAAGTGCTAATTTGTTTTCAAAAAGACCTAAAATGCAAAAAAACTAGAAATATTTCTTCAAATCAGCAACCTACAAAAAACAGAATGTCTTCAATGTGATTTTCAAGTGAAATCACTCTTCAATGAGCAACAGCCACCTTGAGCATTCACATCCCACCTTGGGCATTCACATCCCAATCCTTCTTCAAAAATGAAGATTCAATATATCATATTAGCATATCCAAAATAGAAGCCCTCGTATCCATATATAGTCTACAAAGTGGGGTGAACCACTTTTGGAGGCAAAATATCTTCTTAAAATCACTTAACCACTTTTCAAAATATTTTTTCTTCTTTTATTTTCCCTCCAAACCGGCATTTATTCTTTTTCTCACTTATAATATTAAATTAATTGTCAAAATAGAATAAGTAATTAAAATTACTCTAAGACAATAATTTAATAAATAATTAATTTACCCAATTTACAAGAGTGATTAAATCACTTTTGGGCAGACAATTAATTAAAATACCTTCTCCAATTATTATTCAAATTCTCAAGTGCAATAATGGCTAAAACCACTTTTATATAATGCTTTAGTGGTAAAAACCATTTTTTAGTAATATTCTATTAACTAATTAAAATTGCCTCATATGATCAAATGATCAAAATCACTATTCGAACAATCTTAGTCAATTAATAAAATAAAATCTCCAAAATTTATCCCTCAATCTATGGGAAAAATTAGACTAAAGGTCTTCAATCCCTATTTACGTGTGAACTGGAAATGGAAACATTACACTATCAATAAATATGATGATCGGTATACCCTTTCAATAATCCCTTCACTCTAAAGGGATAGTACTTAAGAGCTCCCGAAAGTGACGCCAAAGTGCCACTCAACTCCTCTTCTCCTTCTATCTCCAATGTACCCTCCTCGTAGGTGGTTGTCCCAATTTCCTCCTCATTCTCCTCTTCGAGAAGTACCTCGATGTAGTGTACTTGCCCCTTACCATGGCAATTGTGGCCCTTCTCCCAAGAATCCTTACATGTGAACCAAAGACCCTTCTCAATTCATTTCTTACATCAAAGCTACTACGTGGTAGCTCCTTCTGCTGCCCCAAATCCGGTTGGTTTGGTCTAATCAAAGGTCCCTCGTGATTAGCCTTTGGAGGACCTGTATAGTTGCTCCTTCGCTGCCCCAGAGATGTGAATCTGCCTCTTAGAGTAGAAGACTCCAAATAATAGGCCTTCTGGATGGTCGCTCTCAGAAAAGTTGGATCAAATGCCTTGACCAATCCCCACAAGGAATCAACCAAGCCCTCAATGAACACAACCAATCTCCTATCCAATATATCAGTCACCATGACTAAAAGTCTCTGAAATTTTGTAACATAATCATCCACTTTGGCCTTTGGCCTCAATTTTGTTAAATCACATACATGAAGTTATGGATCTGCCTTATCAAATCTCTCTATCCATCCCCTATTGAACTCCTCATAGGAGTGTATGTGTTGGTGTTCCTGTATGATCAAACCATGGTACCACCAATCGTGGGTTGCTCCCTCTAAATACAATGTGGCAAACTGAATAGCCTCCCCATTTGCCATAGGTCAAAGTGAAAAGAACGTGTCCACCTTCTAAATCCAAACCCTCGTTGAGCTCTTCTGTGACCCATCAAAAGTGGAAAGATGTAACTTCCCCAACACGTTGGAGATCTCCCTGGCTGCCCTTGTGCCTCTGACTGATCCTAGGCCCACTCTGTCCCCGTTTTCAAGTTGAAAACTTGAAAAAAGTCATACCCCCTCTCACTATCGCGGACAAAATAGCATACTCATCCCTCTCCAACTACTCATATGGGTTGGGTAATCCCTCCCTTACTGGTGCAGACTCATCCCTCTGAACAAATGTAGGTTGGGTGGGCCTACGTGTGGATGCTCCATTCCCTAAGGGGGGATATGCGAATCTGTCCTGCTATCTAAACCACCACTATCTTCATTGAGTGGCTTTTATGCACTCATCTCATTGAGGGAACGAAGAAACCCCTCCATGGTTGTCATCTGCACCTATGACTAAGAATATCTCTCAAACTTCTCCTCAGTTATCTTGTCTCTCCTCTCCCTCTATGTCTCCTAGTGATCCATGTCACCCATTCCCTGTTCCTACTCTAGTGACCCAACAGGTGGAAGTCCTGCTTCCTCCTCCTACTCATCAGAAAATACTTAACCTCTTTATTGCCACTCATGTATCAACAATCCTCACACCACAATATAGCCAAGATATGACTCTAATACCACTATAATGTCCCCAAATGGGACAATTAGGCAAAGTTGGGATTTTCCAACAAATCATTATGTAAATCTGAAATCTGTCCTAAAAACCAGCAAACCCTAGCAGAAATAGATAACCAATCTCCAAGCAACAACACTCCAATATAAGCCCAAATATTACTGAATGTAAAACTGGAATAAAATACCTCTTTTGTGGCAAGGTGGAATGGCAATGACACTGAGATTTCCCTTGCAATAATTATGATTTTATGATACAAGTACAACTGCATTTTCTCCTTCCAATCTACCTTGAAACCCTTGCACGATCTCTCAAATATTTATGCAAAAATCTTGAAATTTATTAAGGCTTCCAATGAACACAAATAGGGTTGCAAATAGACAAATTAGCCCTTCCAATGAAGTCGCCAAACTTGAAAAAAATAGATGGAATCAAATCTGAAAATCAAACCCTTGAACTTGCCCTTCAACAAGCCCTCCGAATTCCCCAAATCAAGTCATCAATATTGAGAAATTAGTAGAATAAATTTCAGAATATAAACAAATAATATATGAATTACTCTCTCCAATGTTAGAGCCCAAAAACACTCAAAAAAACCCTCCTCGATGAATCGCTCCACTAAGAAAATTAATATAAATAATTTTTGAATTATTTCCCTCATAACCATCTCTCAAATCACTCCAAAATAGCGTGCAAATTGATTAGAAAAATATAATAATATTATTAAAAATATTATTATTAACTTTGATTTGATTTTCACCACCAAAAGCAAGCCCAAGCATGCCCTAAGGCACTCGCCCAACCCTCAAAGGGAGACACCAAGCTTGGGGAGCCTCTTTGTTGCCCTAGGGTGTTCGCTACTCTTCTTTAACTTGCAAGTTGTATGTTTCCAGCTCTCTAATGAGTTTGTTCAATCCTCAAATGTAGGTAATGTCCCAAAACACTTTTGTAAGTCTACTTGCATGCAACCATGCAAATCTGAAATACAATTACAGCCCTTGAATAGAGTTGCCCTAAATGAAGGAATAGAGGTTTTCGTCCCCAAACACTTGACACACTTGAAGGTTTTCGTCCTCAAGCTGTGGTGAATAAGCTTGACATACTTGATCAACAATTCAATATTCCAAACATGCATAACCTTTCAAATGAATCCTCAATTGCTTCTTATAATCATCCCCAAGGGTGGCATCCAAATTAGAAGGATATGAGTTTTGAATCATAAGCAATGTTACCTTTTGAATTACCTTTTTCAAGGGTTAGGCTCCCATGACCCTTAAAGGTCTTCTACTTAAGTGAAAATTAGACCAAAAATACTTTTTGCACAACTAAACTGAAAATTAGAATACTTAAGTACCTTTTCACCTTTTTGCTCTTTGAATGGCCCCCTCAACGTTCCCCTTTCTTTCCCTTAGCTTTGTGTGAACAAAACCAAGCTAGAGGTCTATAAGCAAGCTACGCCAAATAGAGGGACATTACAAAGGTACCTGGAGACTTTTACATGGTCTAGTTCCATCCTAGGAAAACCTACATTACCTCAACGCATCTTGTGGGGCAAGTCGTCTAGGCATCGAACCCAACACTTTGACCCAGTGAGCATCTGTTAATAACCAATTGGTCTGCCCAGACAAACTGACCACAGATCTTTGATACTGTCAAACATATACTATAGTAGTTCTTCAATTGTAAGTTTGTAACAACTGACAATAAAATATCCTGATAAAGAGAAGAAGACTTATTGACATACGAAATTGACCAATATATGAACTTTGCTCTGAGAAGAAGACTTATTAGCATACAAAATCAACCAATCTATGAACTTTTTCTGTTGGACTTCTTTCAAAGAGATAAAAAGAAAGAAATTATATTAATGTCTACGAATGACCAAAAGTTAGGGTGAAAGGACCCTAGGATCAAAGCCTAACTAAATAAAAAGAATTAAAGCACAAAAAATAAATGAGGGGGGCAAACCCAAAGCACTAAAACCCCAACCATGTGGTTAAGGTACCAATACAAATAGCCAAGTGGAGGAAGCAAGGAATCCCAAAGAGCATGGGTTGATGAAAGCCTAAAAGACTGAATGCCAGTCCCATCAAACATATCTAACCATGCCCAGGACAAAGGAATTGTCTATATCATCGTCCATCACTATGAAAGGGCCAAGCAAGATCTGATAATGATCATCGAAGGATGTCTAGGGCTGAGGTGGCCAAGCTAGGGAATCCTAGGAGGAAGCAAAGCACTGCCCCCTAGAAACCCTCCTAACATCCAAGGTCGAAGAAACACCTGTGTCAGCAAAGAAAGTCGTAAATTATTCCTATTGAAATTCTTTCAAAGTTTCAATTAAACTGTCTACTTTAATTCTTTCAATGTTTTTAATTAAACTATTTATGTTTGGCTTCTTTCAATAATGCATTGGACATGAAGAGAGTGTACCTTGCGTCTTCTAAGATTCTGTCAATGTAACAATTTATCCAAATGCAAACCTTAAGGTGAAGTAGGACATAAAATATCATTTTACAAACTAAGAATATTTTATCTCATAATTGGTAGCTTCAATATTGCGCTTGTTCTCAAAATCCTTACATGCAATTATATAAATTTTGTTTACCCATCTTCACAAAATCCTTTTGCTTTTAAGATATCTTATTGAACTCCACTTCTTGAGACCATAGTTAGCATACTCGTCGATTACTCGTTGAGTGGGCAAGTAATCCTTGAGCGTCATCCAATCCAAGTAATCGCCTAAAATAATTGCAGTTTTTTGTTTAACTGAGCCTCAGTGAGTACTGGCACAATACTTGTTGAGTAGTCAACAAGTACTGTCCCAGTACTCACTAAGGCTTGATTAATGGCTTTTGTGGACAGAACGTGTCTCGAAGCCAACAAATGCATTCAAAATGCTGAGAATAAGCAAAAAAACACATAATTTTGTCCTATAAAAGCATACACGCCCTCACATTGGAATCACACAGCATTTGGAGCAAATTTGAGCAAACTAGATTTCTAGGTTAGTTCATTTGTTTTTTGTTTTTTGTTTTTTGTTTTTTTCCAAGCATGTACATTCTTTGTAATTTATTGGTAAACAAGTTTGACAAATTTACAAGCAATCCATTCAATTCCATAATTGTTATTAACAATTTATGCATGGTTTGCATAATTTTGAATAAAATTGTTTTTTTTATTGTTAACGTAAAAATTATGGTTTATGTTTCTGTAGATGTTTTAAAAAAATTAATATTTTTCGGTATGCATAAGACCAACGGTTTAGTGTTTAAATTTACAAGTTTATGGTATAAGGTTTTTTTTTTAAATGATGCATTTTAATTTTTTTTTTAAATTTTTATTTTTATTTTTTTTAAGTTGTTTTGAACATGTCGCAAGGTTACCATTTAGCGTACAATGGCATTCGGCACTGCATTAGGGTCAGAATCAGTCAGTGGTAGCCATTTGGCTCTATCTAATACACACATCGCTGCTTGGAAGTATGCCATACGGGTTGGAATGTTCCAAACGACTGCAATTTGTATGTTTTGCTTGAAGGTGGTTTCCGGAGGCATCAATCGCTTCAAGTACTATCTTGCATGAATTCCTAGTTGCGATGTCACACCTTATCCCAGTGTTAAGGAAGAGGCAAAACAAGAGATGGTTGCAGGGCTTACATTGTTGGATGAAAAGAAATTAGAAAGGGTAAGGATGCAAGCAACCTTGACGATGGCCAATGCTACCACATCTGTAGAGAAAACTGAGGCAACGATGACAAAAATTGTGGGCTTTAGTTGTGGTCCACATGAGCAAAGCACATCCACCACATTGAGTTCAAACAAAAGCCAAATACACAATGTTTTTAGACCTAAAAGCATCCCTGGGGCACAACCTTCGTTGCAAGGTATAGTATGGAACAAGGAGGCACATGTGAAAGCAGATAACGCATGTGCATATCTCTGGTTCTTCAACAACTTTCCATTCAATGTGACGAAGAGCCTGTACTGAGAATATTTGGTGATGACATTAACAATTGCAGGGAAAGGGTACAAGGCACCCTCTCCTCTCCAAAAAACTTAAGTGAGACGTTGGTCCAAGATGCAAAGTTATTTGTGGAAGATCAAACGAGATTGTGACGAAAGTTCGGATGCACTATTCTTTCCAATAGGTGGATGGATGGAAAGAACTGCACCCTTATCATTTTTTTGCGGCTTCAAATGGTGAACTGGTTTTTTTTAAGTCAATTGATGCCTCTAACAAAATAAAAAATGCAAAAACTTTGAGCTTGATACTCGAGGAGGTTATTTTAGAGGTGGGCATCGAGAATTTTGTGCAAGTTATCACTGACAATGCAACAGCGTATGTGACGGCTGAGAGAGTTCTCAAGGACAGACATCCATCACTCTTTTGGACCCCTTGCACGTCCCATTGCCTTGACCTTCTTTTAGAGGACATAGGCAAAATTGATTGAGTCAAACCAATTGTAAAGAAGTCAAAAACATCACGAAATATATTTATAATTACCCTTGGGTTCTCGGCTTGATGAGAGAACGCACCAAGGGGAAAGAGCTTGTGTGGACAGGGGTCACAAGGTTTGCAACTAACTTCCTTACATTGCAAAGTATTTGTAATTTGTTAATAGCTTTGAAGCAGATGTTTTTGAGTCAAGCATGGGTGGACTCAACATATTCAAAGAACGCTGACAAAGTCAAAGTCGCAACGGTAGTTTTTTATGAAGTATTTGTGAAGAAACCTACAGAGATCATCAAGGTGACTTCAAATTTCAAGTCAATTTCTTTATTTTCAATTTTTTAAAGTATTTACTTTTTAATTGTAAGTTTGTAACTTTGTAGGTGTCAGAGTCTTTGGTGAGAGTTTTACGCATGGTGGATGGAGAGCAAAACCCAATGTGCTACATTTATGAGGCCATGGATAGGGCCAAAGAAGCCTTCCAAAACTATTAATGGGAGGATAGTGTCAAATCTAATCTCATTTGGGAGTTGATCGATCAGAGGTGGAACAATCAATTCCAACCCATCCATGCAACGGGGTACTACCATAACCCCAAGGTTTTCTACTCTGATGGCTTTACAGATGTTAATAAGAAGGTTGTGGATGGCCTCTCAACATGCAATGAGAGTATGACACCTAACGTTGAGGTGAAGGACCTCAATATTTCAAAATTGCAGGACTATAAGTAGGCTAGGAGAAGGCTCTTTTCTCAGCACTAACTATCCGAGGGAGAACCATGCAGTCACCAGATAATAAAAAATAAGTCTTTACTTGTACCTTACAAGTTACAAATTTACAATTATTATTAATGTAATTACTTACAAACTTTTGAATATCTTGTTTGCAAATTTGTGGTGAGAAGACTAGGGTGGAAATACCCCAAATCTTCAAAAGCTAGCCCTTCACATTTTAGCTCAACCTTGTAGCACTTCTGGCTGTGAATGCAACTAGAGTGAGTTTGACGTCATTCACACGAAGAAGCACAACAAGTTGAGTCAACATCTCAATGACCTAGTTTTTGTGCAATACAATTTTTAGCTTCATACAAAAAAAAGTGGAGAACACATCATAAGAGCCTATCGATCTAGATGAGATTGATCCCTACAATAATTGGACTGCATAGGACGAGGAGACCACCTTGTTCACAGAGGATGAGATTGTCGATTTCGAGAGGCAGGCTATGGAGGGTGCAACAGGAGGAGAGATTGGATTGGATGACATCCTTGTAGATGTCGAAGATGAGGCAAAGGAGTCACAACCATCTGGTACCAAGGTGGAGCCACAAGCACAACATTCTAGGCAGAGCGAGGAAGGGCAGCCAAGTGGGAGGACTAGACTCTCTTAGTCTCCCTTAGTTTTCTAGAGAGCAAGAGAAAATTAGAGATTCCTGTAATTTGTAGATTCTTGTATAAGTATTAGTTTGTTGTTGACAATTATATTCGCATGAATCATAATTATGCGATTTTGTACTTTATTTATATTCAGACCTAATAGAAAATGCTTCCCTAACTTTTACAGGCTCATTTGATACGTTTTGCAACTATAATTTGTATAAAAATTAGGTTTTTTTAATAAGATTAAGTATTTTTTTAATTTGCCGAGTATTGCCAATTAATGGCGAGTGGCTGCCAAGTATTCATTGATTAAAAATTTAGGGGGCTAGGCAAGTACTCACCGAGTATGGGTATGCAAACTATGCTTGAGACACATGAGCTCTATTCTCCATTTTGGGCAAGTTAAAGAAAGAAAACTTGGGAGTCTTGTCCCCGTCAACTAGGAATAAGAAAGGGTTGTCAATCGTTGCACATTTGAGTCCCCATTGACCTAGTTTTGGTCCATTGACATTAATGTAATTTTGTTCTTTCTTTTTTTTAATGCTTATTCTTTAAAGATCAAAATAAACTCTAGGAAAAAGCACTGCTTAAAATATGGTCACCATATATGAAGGTCCATAAAGCTAAACAAGCATTCTTAGCACATATAATTATAACTTAGCGCAGGGAAGGATCTGAAAAAATAACTACAGGCATAACTACATCAGTTGAATCCTTTAACAAATTCAAAATTGAGATTGCCACCATAGTGTAGAGATAGCCTATCAGCAGTCTGGACAGATCCAGACTTATCAGTAACCCTTACTCTCTAAAATGCTACTTAAATATTAGGTCATTATCACCATAATATAGTAAAAGACACTACTTTCTGATTGGTAAGATTACATAACATTCTAGAAGGTTTCACAAAGTGCCTTGAACGTACTAGGCAGACATGCAAATGCAGCAAAAGATTTAATCACGTTCTGACAGGCAAAAGTTAACTAAAAGACTAAAAACCTATATGATAAATCATATACTAGAAACACAGGATACACAGTAAATTATAATTTTTAAATCTGTCAATAGTAAACTAGTACAGATATCTTAAATAAATTTATCTGATAAACGCCACTAGATATCATTCTAACTTCATCACCTTCTCGGCAATTTTTTTGTTGACCGGTGATAGATAGCCTCAATCTAGCTACACCACCACATTGGACTCGAAAAAACCTTTTCGGAAAAAAGCGGGGGAGGGACAGGGAGGGGAGCGGCTCCAAACACCATTTTCTGGCTAAGATAAACAATTTTAAGAAAAACTGCCTTATGACGGTAAATGGATGTCAGATTTAAGGTAGTCAATTAATTTTTATGCACTCACGGACATTATAGCCCACCGGCACCCCACCGACTGCTAATGTAGGGCACCTATTGGCATAATTATAGGAAACAGGCTGAATGGGCAATCAATGTGATAAAGTTAAACTTGTTACTTAAAACAAACACTCTTCACATTTTATAATCAAGGTTACAGAAGAACCAGAAACACAAAAGGACCATTGCTCAATAAGCTAAATAATTTTATGAAATGTAAAGTTATGGGGACTGGTAATCCATTGCAGCCAAAGCCATAATTCATTCGCTTTCAGGTGCTGCCTTAACTAGCTTCTAGAATTTTTTTAAACTGCCCATCTTGAAAATTACATAAGCCTCGGTTCTAAATTGTTCTTGAATATCTTACCAACTCACTCCTATTACGCTCCATCACTAACCAACCTTCTAATGAGCTAATTGCCTTTCTGCAAGTTACATGTGTACGAGCCTATTTTCTGAAGCAGCATTAGACGCATTCAATGTGGAAATTATGTAAAATAAAGAGAATCAGATAGAGAACTTAAGCTTACCAGTGTCGCTGGCGTAGGGAGTGCAGACCAAGCTTATCAGTGATCTCAGCGGCATTCATTGCGTTTGGAAGATCCTGCTTGTTTGCAAAAACAAGCAGGACTGCATCACGTAACTCATCCTGCAAACAAAGAACAGGCTCAAGGATAAAGCAAACATTGATTGAGGTCTACACAATAACTACAAACAAAAAGAAGCCAGGCTAACGCATGAAACAAGAGATATAAGTATCATTCCCCATATATTTTAAAACTTACCAACCAATGCAAAGAGGAGTCACTAATAAGAACTGGACTTATAGAAGAAATTTGAATAGTCACGTATAATACCAACAAATCCAATGGCAATAGCAGCAGAATATTTGCAAATGTGAAAAAAACAAGTAGGCTGCATAAACAAACCTCAGAATTTGCATTCTGACATAATAGTTAAAAACGTTCCTTATTCTTAAAAGTACCGTAAAGAACCCTCCAGTCTCATTCCATCACGGAGCCCCAATTGGTGACAAGAACATGTCGTCTTGACCAAATTTCCACCAGAAATTCTACATTGTTTATAGACATCAAACTAATTCACCGTCCAACCAGAAATGCTTTGAGAAATAATGATCAGATATGCGTGTGGACGTATCAATACATGAAAGAAAAGTTCAGTAGAATTGTAACAAATTTTTGTGATGCACAAGTCATAGCATTGAACCATTGCATGTGCTCAGCTAAGCAGAACAAATTTTAGGCATACTTGCATTATAAACCAATTTATATAAGATCAGTGGTTTTCTTAGCCACTTATAGCATCAAAAATCCCTTGGAATACTCAACGCAGTCAGGCAGCATGCAAGTGGCTTTCATTTAGGAGGAAAAGGAGGAAATATATACACATCAGTGACAGCATTTAAATATGGAACAGTTCCTCTCGAGCAGTGGACTCACATTTAAAGTCTAATTAAATGTATGTGAATCTCGGAACTCAAACATAACTCTGAACCAGCTGCAGTCATTCTAACATCTCTAGGGAGGGGTGTACTGCCTGCAAGAATCTCACGTCTTCCACTAAGGCTTGAGAGGTGTCCATTGGCTACTTCAATGGTATAATTCGTCTCTGATTTGAATTGCCACCCCAAGCGTATTTTACATCCCTGCATATGATAATATCCTGATGGAAATAAACCTAGGCATTCAAGGGAATCTAGCTTTACAGAAAATGCATCAGGCTTCATAGTGAGAAAAATATGTAAAATTGACTACATGATTTCTGCAACTACATAGAAAAGCAATAGTTTGAAACATTGATCCACTGCATGTCAAAAGTGGATAATTATAATTTGTTCTGTTGAAGTTGAGAGTGATATGAAAATGTAAAATTGTATACTAGCTTTCTGCAGCTACATAGAAAAGCAATAGTTTAAAACATCGACCCACTGCATGTCAAAAAGGTGGATAAAAATAATTGTTATTCTTTTGAAGTTGAGAGTGATATGAAAACCAGCTTGAACTTTATGTGATCACTGGCATGCAATGGTCAACTTGAAAGCGTAATCTAGAAAGACATTCCTTCTTGAAATTTAAAAATAAACATTTACCTCATTCAACATCCTGTGCAACTCATCCCTTGCCTCAACTATACGGTCTCTATCATTGCTATCCACCACGAAGATAAGACCCTGTGTATTCTGAAAGTAGTGCCTCCACAATGGTCGAATCTGTTTACAACACAAAATGCAGAGATCAGCATATATGCCCACATTTAATAGACACAAAATTAAAAACATGACTGTACCACTTGTATTGAACTTTCCCTTGGTGTTTAATCTCACCAGTCTACATTTGAATCATTGCAAAGAAAAAGAAATTGGAATTTCCTCATCGACACAAAAGAGCACAGCTTTGATTTTGACAAAGGAGATAGATATCCTTTGTAATGCCTGCAGTGAATTGATCTACGTTGAGTTTTGACCCATGCTGTGCCTGTTTCTCTAGGATTTTTTTGGAAATTTCAAATCCAGAGCTGTAGGATTTAGATCGAGTTTTATAGGTTTCTGTAGGATGCTGAGAGGCAGGTCAGGCATCAAATCCCCCTCAGGCCCTTCTTTCAGACAACCCTTAACAGGAGGAATATCTTCCAATGCAAATAAAGAGTTGGAGGCAATGTCAAAGCGGTGGAAAAAGAAACAAGGCCAATCAGAAAGCTTGAAATTGAGTCCTGGAAACAATAGAAGAGGGTCATGTTCTGGAACTGGATAGTATAGACTACAGGACAATGTTGTAATGCCAGCCACAAGAGACCTGCTTTGTAGATTTTGGGTGTCTAATTGTCCGTGAATAATTTGTATATTTGGGCTTACAAGAACTAGAAGACCTGGGGTGGTTATGGTATCCAGACATTCCCAAGAAATTACTTCATAGTTGTTTTTGCTAATGAATCAGACCAGGAACAGGTCTCCCAAGGAGAACCGTGATACTTCAGGAATGCTGCCATGTTCATGAAATTCTGGCACAACAGCTTTAAGCCAACATGGATTATAGTTTCGAAAAGATGGGAAATGCTACGCCCTAAGTCTATTGGATGTCTCAGGATATGTGTGGCCGACTTAATGCATCCATAGCCTTTGATTCTCTTTTGCAGATTGGTAGGAGTAGTAAGCCTAATTGGATTATGGAGTCCCCATTGCCTAAATAGGGTATATATAGAAGGTAGTGTTTAGTATTGGATCATCACATTACTAATTCTATTCTTGTTGTAAGGATTGTGGAGGTTGACCCCTCGAAGTGGCACAATCATGTATTCCAGTATTCTTCTTTCATTTCATTTATATTGCGTGGATCTGCTCTTATTTGCAATTGATTGATGTAAATCTGTTCATGTGATTTGAAGAAGTGTGATCTAGTGCTGTGAATCTACCTTTGAGATATTGCATATTCATTCCAGTGGTATCGTAGCTTCGGTTTGGGCCAATTTTTTTTGCAGCACATTAGGACTTTGAAGTGAAGAGAAAATCAGTATTCTGGGTAAATCAGTCTTGCAACAAAAAAATTCCTACCTTCTGAGATCTTTCTCTGTTACAGAGGAATTTGCTTCGCTTTTTTTGTTTGGTTCCATGTGTGCGTCAAAATCAAAAACTTATGATCTAGAAGTAATTTTGGGTTTTCATCTACACCAGGCAATCCAAGGTAAACAAGAAATCTGGAATCAGGTGTTTACACCCTTGAGCAATATTACAGTCGTTGGATTCGCCCTTGCAAGACAATCGCAATAGTATAGGTCTCTGGTAACCCTAAGTTTTGGCAGATTTTTGTGTTTTTAGGTTTTACGGTTTTTTTCACCCTCAAGCATTTGTAGCAGTCATTGGATTTATCTTGGCAAAAGAGTTTCCCATTTGGAGACAATATCATCCAAATCGGTGCATGCTTATCGAATATGACCATTATGGAAAATTTGAAAAAGATGGCTTCCAAGGCAGATCTAGTGGACTTGGTTACCAAGGAAGAACTATAACCAAGCTCTAAGAAAACATATCACAAATGGCTACCAATGAGGAAATGAAAGAGATGGCTCAGAAAGAAGATATAGATCAGCTTGCAGCAAGCACAGCAACCAATAGTGCAAGTTTGGCTAAGTTCACAACATCTGTCCAAAGTTTCGTTTCATTACACTATTCAGTTCAGCAGCTGAAGACTCCGGAGACAAATCATTTTACTGCTCCTAGTGAATTGTTGGATCGGCACATTCCCTATCAAATAGAGTGCCACAACCACACAATGTAGACTCTAATATAGTTTCGAATCAATACATGACCAATTCTAACTCGGGGTCTCAACTCTATAAACAAAAGTTAGACATGCATAAGTTTGATGGCAAGGACCCACTTAGCAGATCATACAAAAGGAGTATTGTTTTGATCTACATCGGGTTCCATCCACGCAAAAGGTTTCAATGGCATCCCAATACATAGAACCAAATTAACACATTTGGTATTGATGGCTTTGTGATCAAAAATAAAATAAGGGCCATCACGTGGTATACCTTTGTGGAGTTTCTTATGCCGCACTATAGTAGCACCCTAGTGGATGATTACTTCAGCCAATTGGCCAAGCTAAGACAAACAGGATTAGTCAAGAATTATGTTCGACAATTTTAGACCTCATCCTTGAAAGTGGAGAATGTTACTAAGGAAAACATGAAGGACTTGTTTCTAGGAGGACTGGAGGGACCACATTCAACATGAGGTGCGTTTATTTGACCCACCTCCATTATTTGAGTCTATTACTAGGGTAAGATGAGTAGAGGAAAAGGTTCTGGACTAAGTTACCGGTTCATTTTCAGTTCAGATTCAGGTTCAAAGAACTTGGTTTGCCAGTACGACAGGTTTTTTTTTTTTTTTTTTTTTTTTAGCCTTTGGTTCAGCCATACAAATAATATATATAAAACAAAAAAAATAGAAATTCTAGTTTAAATAGTAGGAAATTGGTGACATTGTCATTAACCACATAGTATGTATATTGAAATAAGAAACAAATGAAAATAATCAATGCCGTGAACCATTTACATTCTAGGGAAGAATTTGAGTATTATTTTTAGTCATAAATAAATAATAATAATATTATAATACCCACTTCATTAAGCTGCTGAAAGCACATGGAATCAGCAGGGGTGGTACCGTTCACGTGTATTGTTCGCAAGTATTGTTCACTAATTTCCTATTTATTATTTTAAGTCATTGTCCTTTGGGAAAAAAATGTTAAAACAATTAAAAAATCGCATTTTTGATCTTTTTTAATGTTTTTTACTGCAGGTTCTGCCTGGGCTAGCCTAGGGTTCATCCTTCATAAGAACCGGACGAACCTTGGGCAAATTTGGACACGCACCGGACTAGAACCAGGATCCGGTGTGAACCAAACCTTGGTTCTTCTGTAAAAAGCAACAAACTAGTAACATAGGTTTTGGTTAATAGGAAACAAGCATTGACCACCATCAAAGATCGTCATACCCAACACAATCCTTTCCTCAACCAACCAAACTAACGCCTCAACAAAGGGCCAAAAGATTATGTTTTAATTGTGATAATAAATACATTAGAGGACATAAATGTGTAGAGAAGAAACTGTTATGCATTAAAGGATCCACCGATAAAGACGATAAACAAGAATCTAAGGTAGACGAAGAAACCAAGGATGCACTAGAGTATACACAACCAACTCTTGCATGTGCTATCAGGGATTAGCACCTCACAAACCCTCAATGTAGTGGGATTTTTGAAGAAAAAATTAAAAGTGTTAACTGATTCAAGAATTACTCACAATTTCATCAACAAGTTAGCCATGCTTTTGAATTGCTTTGTCTTTCCATCTCCAAAATTCCAAAGGCATGATTGTTAATGGTGGTACGATCAGTTGTTCAAGAAAATGCCACAATATCAAACTCGCAATGGAGGAATACCTTTTGACCAGCCCCATGTTTTTCATTCCCATGGGTGAAGTAGATATACTTTTGGGAGTCCAATGGCTCACTACCTTGGGCACAATAGAGATGAACTTACAAGAGCTCCTTGTGCATTTTCACTCTAAGAGCAAGACATTTGAATTGGGGGGATTCCCAGCAAAATATCCATAGATGTTGAGTTCTCAACTTCTCATCAAATGCAAAAGTTGTTCAAAAAAGGATATATTAGTTGTGGCATAGTTATTTTCACTACAAGCTCAACAACCACAATCATAAACTCAATAGATCTTTAATCTATTATTGATTTGATCATATTTGGAGATATTTCGAAAGGACATCCAAGTTCCGCCTAAAAGAGATCATGATCATGACACCCAGCGTGTACTAGGGAGACAACCACCCAACATTAGACACGGTGAGATTAAGCTAAAGGTTCAAGGGATGCTAAAAGCATTATTTATGCCAATCAAAGTGTTAGAGACTGGAGATAATTTCTCCACTCCTCATGCATGCACAGCAGCAGTTCAGTCTTGTTTGCATGCAAACACTGTAGTTAAATTTAGACTGTAGTTAATTTTAGACTGTATTTAATTTTGGTTTGCTTTTCTAATTCTTGTTTGTTTTCAAATCTATTTAAGAGACCCATGGGCATAGCTTTGTAATTGAAAAAAAATCAGAAGATCAAGATTTGCAAGATTCATGAAATCAATAAAATCTTGTTTTTTCCATGATTGCTGTAGCAATCTGAGTGTGTTTTTATTTTCTGTTTTTATATGCTCTGTTTTGACTGACACAAAGTGCATATTTTTCCCTGGTGATGATAGTGCGTAAGAAGGATGACAATTAGTGCATGTGCCCAAACTACTGAGAGTTGAATAATTTCACCATCAAAGATGAGTTTCTTATTCATATAATTGATTATTTGCTAGATTAGTTAAAATAAAGCTCTGTTTTACAAAACTAGATCTCAGGTTGGGGTATCAACAAATAAAAATCAAGTAGGGGAATATGCCCAAAACAACATCAAAATATGAGGACCATTGTGAGTTTCTTGTAATCCATTTTGGTCTCAAAAATGTCCCCCTTCTACATTTCAAAGTCTAATAAATTCCATATTCAAGCTATTTTTTAAGAAGTTTGTCTTGGTGTTCTTTGATGATACACTGATTTACAACAAAACATGGGAAGACTTACTACACCATGTTGACCAAGGTTTACAAACTCTCAAGCAACGTATGTTTTATGCAAAGCCTTCTATGTGTGCTTTTGAATACTTGGGTCACATTCTCTCTCATGGAGTAAAGGTGGATCCTACCACGATCAAAGTTGTGGAGTGGAAAATGCCCAAGACCCTCAAGAAACTACAAGAATTCTTAGGACTTACAGGATACTATTGCAGATTTGTCAAAATTTATGGCAACATAGCAGCACCACTCAAGGTTCTATTGAAAATCGATTCCTTCCATTGGAACAAGGTAGCAACCATCACTTTTGAGAAACTTAAGGAGGCCATGTGCACCACTCCACTTCTAGCCATTCCTAGTTTCACCAAAACTTTCATTGTGGAGTGTGATGCTTCCAAAAATGGCATGGGTGAAGTTTTCATGCAAAAAGGCAAGCCCATTGATTTTGAAAGTCGCCAACTCAAGGGTAAGAATTACTCAAGCCCATTAATGAGAAGGAAAAGTTGGCTATTATTCATGCAATCAAGCAATGGAGGCCTTATTTGATGGGGATACACTTCAAATTATAGACAAATCACGACAATCTAAAATATTTTTTGAAATAGAGGCTATCATCAAAGGATCAACAAAAATGGGTCACTAATATGTTGGGATATGACTTCAAAATCATCTAAACGGAAGAGAAGATGAATGTAGTGTTAGATGCATTTTCTAGAAAGGATTAAAATACAAAGGCATTATTGTGTGCCATGTCCATACTATAGGTGTATTGGGTGGATAAGGTAAGATCTCAATGGCATAAGGGCACAAAAACACCACGTCTCATCCAATAACATCAACCCAATCCAAGCACTTCAGATAAATTTATGTGGAAGGGCAACGCCTTTGGTACAAAAATAGGCTATAACTTTGCAAAAACTCAAACCTCAGGGATAAGGTTCCGAAGGAGCACCATGCTTTGCAACTTGGTGGACACTTGGGATTCGTAAAGACTTATCATAGGGTCAAGCAAATTTTTTTTTGGAGCTCAAAGGTGATGTACAAATGTTGTAGTAAAATGTTTGTTGTGTTAGCAAAACAAAGGTGAGACAATTAAGACTTCAAGGCTTTTGCAACATTTATCTATTCCTAGAAAACGATAGGAGAGGTCTCCGTGGATTTAATCACAAGTTTGCCAAAATCGGAAGAAAAAAATGTCATCATGGTACTGGTAGATAGACTAAAAATATGCCCATTTTTATGCCATGTTGCATACTTTTGTAGCAAGCATGGTGGCAACAATGATTATGGAGACAATTCAGAAGCTACATGGTACCCCAAAGATTATAGTGACTGTGATCCCATATTTTACTAGTAATTTCTAAACTGATTTAATCTCTTCTTTGGGTACTAAGCTCACTTATAGCTCTTCATATCACCCCCAATCTGATGGATAAATTGAGGTGGTCAATAAGAGCTTGGAAAGATATCTATGTTGTTTTACTTTTGATAAGCAATCCTAATCGTTTAACCAATTTTCGCTAGCAAAATGGCATTATATGGTTACCATCCATCACCTCATCCTCGAAGTGTTCCCAAGAGTTTCAGCAGTAGAAGAGCACATTCAACACCAACAAGTAGTGCTTTCTAGTCTCGTTGAGAACTTGGTTGTGGCACCAAACTGAATGAAAAACAATCTAAGCATCACAGGAGTGAAAGACATTTTGAAGTAGGAGATGGGGTTTTTCTGAAGCTGCAGTTGCATCAACAAATGTCCTTGAAGGAGCTAAAGAAGGATAACAAACTTTCACCTAAGTATTATGGACCTTATCAAATCTTGCAGAAGAATGGCAACATGGCATACAAATTAGAGTTACTTGTCATCAAAAATACATTCAATCTTCCATGTTTCTTGTTTGAAGAAAGCCATTAATCAGAAGATTTCAACTCACACAAAGTTACCAGAGCTTGATGAATAGGGGAGTATTGTCTTGGTGTGAACAACGAATCCATAGAGGGGAGATTAGTATAGTGTTGGTCAATAAAACCAAATCAAAACTAACACATTAAACACTAACACCTCTAGCCTAGACACTAGAAAGAGCATATATAACAAGCATACAATGTAAACACAACTAGAAAACAAAAAGAAACATCATTTTACCTTCCTTGTAGCCCCAGAATGGCTTGTTGAATTGGCTTGCTCAGCTATATGCTCAAGAAATATTTGTTAATGAAGCTCCATTGCTCCACCTTTCCTTGGCACCTTGGTAAGGTTGGTTAGCTTAGCTTGGCTTGACTTGTGAAATTGGCATGGTAACATTGCTAGAGGAGCTTCTTGCACATATTTGAGCATAATAATAACTTTACACCAAAAGAGCTTAGAGATCAATAGGTGAGGCCTTCTATTTATAGCCTCCAAAGTTAACTCTTACCCAAGTTGAGTTAGGTTAGGATTTAAGCATGGAATGAGTTCAAACTAACCCTACGTGAGTTAAAGTCAACTCTAGTTGAATTAAAGAGTGTACATGTAATTCTGATTTTCAATTAATAGTCATGACTCTCAAATTAGATATTTGTGAGAGCTTGACAACTCATATAGGTAATGATGAAAAGGCTTGATATTTTGAATTTCTGAATTTTCATTTTTAGATATTTATTAAATGAAAATAGATTAATTAGCTAAGCATTTAATCTAGTTTAATTAGTTGATTCATTTTGATTAGCATTTCAACTCTTTTAGAAAGAGTTCAAGTGCCTCGCTTAATGGGTCCATAGGCCAAACTCTCAGTGGTTAGGTCGCAAGGTGATTGAAGATAAATCCGTGAGAGGTTATTGTTGCGTATGGTATAATGCCCCAAATAGGGATGCTTCAATACGGCTTTAAGCATTAACGAATGATGTGTAGACGAAATTGGGACTTTCAGTAATTCATAGACTTAATTTGCAAGTTTGGTAGAAATCAGTCTGAAGTTCAATCAAAAGCCAGTTGTCCCTAGAATGGGGTGTCTACAGTTTGCCCATGTTCGAGAAGGCATTGCAAGCTATAGGCACAATAACGTCTTCTCAAAAAATGAAAAGATCTTTAATGTCTAAAAGCCCCAACAAGTGATGGATGAGCCCTGGATGCCCCCTCAAGGGAGCGAGCAACAAAGAAGGTCGGCGACCATTCCCTCGAAAAGAAAGAAACGATGGGACCTAAAGGTAAAGGGGGTGGAAAGATTGACTTGCCCAAAGGCGGTTATAATCAATGGCACAATGAGATGCCCAAGTTGGGCAAATAAAAAGAATGATTTGCTCAAAGGCGGTCATAATCATCGGCATAACAAGGTAAAAAAATAATTATTTGTCCGAAGATGGTTACAATCATTAGGAAAATGAAAACATGCTTCAGTGGGTGAATATAGATAATCATTTGCCCAAAGGCGGTTATAATCATTAGCACAATGAAAAAGTGCCCCAGTAGGGCAAAAGAATGATAATGATTTGCCTAAGGCAGTTATAATCATTAACATTCAGATGGATTGAAACACAATGACTTGCCCAAAGACGGTTATAATCATTGGCGTTGCAATTTAGAACACTATGGCAAATTGGAAAAAGAGGGCTTATTGACTAAATCCATACTCACAGAGTAAGAGTAAGCCGGCACAGAGGAGAAAAATGAATTTGGGCACCCTGTTAGTATGGAGATGCACGTCCTAACTAGCAAGAATTAAAATTCATTCATGATTTAATTGTGAGTAAGAGTAAGCCGGCACAGAGGAGAAAAATGAATTTGGGCACCCTGTTAGTATGGAGATGCCCGTCCTAACTAGCAAGAATTAAAATTCATTCATGATTTAATTACTCTGTATTGGGGGATATGAAGATAGATCGAGAATTTCTCAGGTGACCAAGGAGAAGTACTGCAACATCATTGCTTGTAAGATTCCTCGAGCTGATTTTTGTTATAGCACATGACGGTATATACTATGATATAAAACACCATGATAACTTAGCCAAAATATGCATCAAACTAAAACACAATCCAATAAACAAGTGAAAATAATGCACCATCGATAAAAACCATTATGACAATGTTGATGTATGAATATGGATGGACTTAAATATAATGCGCAAAGAATCACCAAATGAATGCAAATATACTAATTCAAGGCACAACAATGAAAGAAAACAAACAGGGAAACAAGCAAACAAACAAAAAGACAAAACACAAATAAACAAAAAGCATACAACAAAACACCAAGAAATAAAAAGTGAATAAAACAATCAAAACAAAACACAAACAATGGTTAATCACAATGTTAATGCAAACAAAGCAAGAACAATTGGCACAAGATTGACCCTAGGCTATAGGGAAACGACGACACACAAAATGACAAACATTGCCCCTAGGCGATAGGAGACAACAAAACAAACGAACAAAAGGAGAACAGAAGAAAAAGAAGGGATCGCCGAGCTGACTCCAGATACACTAGGCAAGTGGACACTACCTACATTGTTCCATGGATGCAAGATCCAACATGAACTTCAAGCCAAATGTAGTTCTCCCAATATATGGGATAAAATAAAATTGATGATAAGAAAATGAGATGGATATGTAAAGAAATATGGGAATGGTCTCGCAAAACAACGAGTGCGTAAGATGAAGCCTCGCGGTCATTAATGTATCAAAGTCGAATACATAATGTGCAAAATAAAAACTTGCAAAACGACAAGAGTGTAAGGGTAAGGCCAATAAGGATGGGAAAACTAAAAGACAAGTGACCACTTTTGAAATAGTTAGAGGTTTCAGGGTCCTTAAGGTAAAGAATTGGTCGAAAAGAAAGGAAGGTGCGGTCGAACTAACCTAAAATACCCCATGTATTCAAGTGTTGCCTACATAGTTCATGCGAACCTCAGACCGATGTAGTTCTCCTAGAAATGGGATGAAAAAGACCAAGGTGGTCTAGAAATAAATTAAACAAAGATGGCCCATCCCAAAAAATTGACGGCTTTATATTTCGCATGAAAATTCTAAGCCAATTTTCATGATTTTCTAATTTTTAAGATTTTCTAGATCGTTTACAAATATTTAGGAGTTTTGAAGCATCTCAACTCGATCGAGAATTACGAGATACTAAATGGTCCAACTTGTAAAACGACGAGAGCATGACTTAAGTTGCTTGCAAAACGACGAGAACATGGCAAAAGGGTGACTGAGCTAACCTCAACGTAAATTGAGTGTTGCCTACATAGTCACATTAAGACCTCAAGTCATTGTAGTTCTGCCTTATAGCAAAGGAATCCAACTAGGTAGCAGCAAGTTCAAGGATTAAACAAATGGCACAGTGTAGCAATAAGAATAGCAAGGTGATGTGACAAAATATGATAAAGGTGTTGTTCTGAAATTACCCATAGGCGGTTATAATTAGGAAACAACGGCATAGGTCAATGATACTAATTTGCTAAAAGACGGTTATAATTAGTAGCACGGAGTGGGACACTGATTTTCCCAAAGGCGATTATAATTAGTAACACTCGTAATGAAACGAAAGAAAAAATGAAGGATGCAACTGCCAAACCACCGTTATATTGGTCCAAAATACTATCTCTATCTAGAATATTGAATCAACTGTTGAAACTTCATCTCAATCTCCTAGTTGAAGGTGCCCAAAGAACCAATAGAACGGAATTAAGGTCAATAGGGAAGGTATGGTACGGTAGAATGGTATACGATATGATAGAACGGTATAAAATAACTTTCATCAATAGGGAAGGTAAGGTAGAACTATATACGCTTTGATACAAAGAAGGTGACGATATTGTACAATGTAAATGAACCTCATAAACAATACTTCAAGTCTTTCGAGCGAAGTAACGCTTGAGGTGTATGATGTTCATCGGCTCATCAAGTTCATCTCCATTTGGTGCAACAAGCTTGTATGCTCCAGAGCCATAATTTGCATCAATAACATATGGGCCTATCTAATTGGGTTTGAATTTGCTCTTATTCTTCTTCTTGGCCATGGTGTTCTTTTGGTTTTCTTTGAGAACAAGATCACCAAGCTCGAACTCTCTATGTTTGACCTGCGTGTTATATTGGCCACGGAGTTTGTTTTGGTATGCTTGAAGGCTGTTGACAGTGACCATGTGTTTTCCATCAAGTAATTCTAGCTCTTGCAAGCTAGCTACTCTATAATCTTCATCATCCAAGACATGTTTTAATGAGATACGTAAAGAAGGTAACTCGACCTCAATGGGGAGAATGGCCTCAGTGCCATAAACTAGAGAATATGGAGTGACTCCAGTTGGAGTATGGTAATTAGTGCAATATGCCAGAGGGCGCGAAAGATTTAGAGGTGTCAATCATGGCCAGCATCATTAACAATCTTTTTAAGGATATTGACAATGGTTTTAATAGATGCCTTTGCTTGGCCATTACCTTGTGGGTAATATGCAATGAAAAAATGTTGGGTGATATTCTACTCAGTACAGAGTGTTTTTACATCCTTGTTCTTAAACGACTCGCCATTATCAAATATAATGTCGGATGGGATACCATAATCGCAGATGAGAAGACAATTTCGAAAATATGTTATTCAGTCACGTAAGTGGGGTATAACTTCAATCCACTTAGTGAAATATTCAATAACGGTAAGGATATGTTTATGGCCATTAGATGAGATAAGGTTAATCTTCCTAATGAGATCAAGTCCCCACGTTGCAAATGGCCATAATGTAAGTATCAATTTCAGTGATTTGGTCGGGGCATGAATTAAATTGGCATGCCTTTGACATTTGTCACACCTTAAGGATATTGACAATGGTTTTAATAGATGGCTTTGCTTGGCCATTACCTTGTGGGTAATATGCAGTGAAAAAATGTTGGGTGATATTGTACTCGGTACAGAGTGTTTTGCAATCCTTGTTCTTAAACGATTCGCCATTATCAAATATAATGTCGAATGGGATACCATAATCGCAGATGAGATGGTTAAAGACAAATTCGAAAATATGTTATTCAATCACGTGAGGGGTATAACTTCAACCCACTTAGTGAAATATTCAATAGCGGTAAGGATATGTTTATGGCCATCATATGAGATAGGGTTAATCTTCCTAATGAGATCAAGTCCCCACGTTGCAAATGGCCATAATGTAAGTATCAATTTGAGTGATTTGGTCGGGCATGAATTAAATTGGCATGCCTTTGACATTTGTCACACCTTTTGACATAAGCAATTGCATCTGCTTCCATAGTTGGCCAATAGTAACTAGTACGTCAGAGCTTTTTGGCTAGGACAACCCCATTGATGTGGACTCCACATACTCCATGAACTTCTTGTAACACTAATGTTGCTTTTGTCAGATTTAAACAACGAAGCAGAGTTCCATCAAAGCTACGGTGATAAAGGGTTGGGCCAAGTATTATATAACGAGAGGCTTGATGCGTAAAATCTTTTTGTTGTTTTTGTGATATCTCTGGTGGCATGATATGGTCATGAAGGTAGTTATATAGGTCTGAGTACCAAATAGACGTGGGACCAACAATATCACAGATCATTGCGACAGTCAAAGGTTCATGAGCAAAGGCTAGAAGATTTTTAATGAGGAATTGATATTCTTTTGCCTTGTTTGTATGGAAGATCAAAGAGTTGATGGTAGCCATGGCATCCGTTGTCCTGTTATTAGTCCTAGGTAAGTATTCAAACTATATGTTGGCAATCTGATGTTTGAGAACGTCGACCATGGCCTTGTATGGCACCAACGTGTCATCGTTGGTCTAAAAGTGGTCTACACCCTGATTGATGATTAACTGAGAATCACCATAAACCATGCGATGTTGAATATTCCATTGGTACTACTTGACGAAGCCCTACAACAAGTGCTTCGTATTCAGCAATGTTAGTACAAGGAAAGCTAATACGAAATGATTTGGGAATAAAATTTCCCTATGGTGTAGTATACAATAGGCCTGCCTCTGATCCATGCAATGTGAATGATCCATCAAAATACAACTTTCAATGTTGCTACTTAGGAGGTGTTTCTATGATGATCATGATAGATTCATCTAGGAATTAAAAAGTGAGGGGTTCAATTTCTGCAAGGAGAGCTTCAGCAAGCTGATCTGCAAGTACTTGTCCCTTTATGGCCTTTTAGTTGACATACTTGATCTCGAACTCACTCAGAAGCATGATCCATTTAGCCATGCAGGCTTGTAAAGTTGTCTTGGGTAGTAGATACTTAAGCGGATCTACTTTGGAAATTACTATGGTCTTATTGTCAAGCATGTAATGTCGTAGTTTCTAGGTTGCAAAAACCATAACTAAACAAGCTTTTTCTATTGGCGTATAGTTGTGTTCATACGCGACTAGTGTATGGCTTAAAAAGTACACGTCGTGCTCTTTTCCATTGTCGTCATGCTGGGCTAGAAGTGCTCCCAGGGCTTTGTCTATGGGAGATAGCTACAATAGAAATGGCTTTCCTGACATTGGCGGTAACAAAACAAATGGATTGGCAAGATAATCTTTTAGGTGCTGAAAAGCTTTCTGACAGTCTTCATCCCAAATAAATATAACACCTTTCTTCAATAAATGAGTGAAAGGATGGCATTTGTCAGCGAACTACGAAATGAAACGTCTGATAGACTAAATTTTTCTCTGCAAACGGCAGAGCTGCTTCAAATTAGAAGGTGGCAGTATCTCGATAATAGGTTGTACTTTGACAAGATCAACTTCAATGCCCCGACGAGAGACGATGAAGCCTAACAATTTGCTTGAAGTGACACCAAAGACACTTTTTGAGATTAAGTTTGACCTCGTATTCATGAAGCCTCTCAAATATTCTTCATAGGTGGTTGAATGATCGGCACAGGTCTTTGATTTTCCCAATATGTCGTCGACATAGTCTTCAACAATGTCATGCATCATATCATGAAATATGACGGTCATGGCTCTTTGGTATGTGGCCCCAGCATTCTAGAAGCCGAATGACATAACATGATAACAAAACATTCCCCAAGGAGTGGTGACCATTGTCTTGTGTTGGTCTTCTAGTGCAATTCTGATTTGATTGTACCTTGAAAATCCATCCATAAGTGAAAGCATTTCATACCCTGCAATGGAATCAACTATCATGTCGATATTTGGTAGAAGAAAGTCGTCCTTGGGGCAGACCTTGTTTATATCTCTGAAATCAATACAGATTTTGATTCCTTCAGGGTTCTTACTAACAGGGACAAATTTGAGATCCACTCTAAATAATCAATCGATCGGATGCATCTCACTTTTAAGAGTTTTTCCAACTCTTTTTTTACTAGTAAAACAATACGAGGATGCATCTTGCTCAATTTCTGCTTCATAGGTTTGGCATCAGGATGTACAAGGTGGTGTACAACCAAGGCAAGCTCCAAACCTAGCATGTCTGAATAGGCCCAAGCAAAGATGTCAACAAATTCCCTCAAAAGGGCTATAAAAACTTCAGGTTCATCCTCAGTGAGGGACACGCCTAATTTGATCCACTTTGGATCGTCTGGAGTCTCGATGTTGACTTCCGTGGTATCTTCTACTAGGAGAGTCGAGCCATCTTATAGAATGGTTGGTAATGATGTGAATTGGCCTACAACTACAAAATCTTTTGGTTGGATTGGTTCTTTAAGCTCTCCTAAACAAGATGAATCTGAATCTCTTAATGGTAATGATGGCCATGTCACAAATACTGTAGGGAATTTCTGGGCAATTCGATCAAAGGCATGTTGCTCTGTAGAACTGAATTCAGACCCAAAAGTAAGTTCATCGTTGGTGGTCCCCTGAGCTTCATTTGAGAAAAGGTGAACACCCCGGTCTAATGGCGCTTGAAACAGGGTTTCACCAAAAGACTGGCCCTTCTCTTTACTTTTATCCTGGTCCAAGAATGCCTCAAAGAGGTTTTCACTTTGGGACCTCAATGTTCTATTCTTTTGTTTTTGGCTAAGGGTGTTCACCCATTCTCCAAAATAGGTTGTGGGACCCAGTTTGATAGAGAACCATTGTTTGTGGTTTCCCAACGGAACATTGACTCTTAGGCCTAGAAAATCGCAAAAGGCCTCATCATTCTCAAACTCATCTACAAGCACTGTTAATTCTTGTTGGTCCCAGGCTATAAGTTGAGGGTGGTAAAGAAGAAGCAAGTTACGTTGGATAACTGGGGTAATGGTACAAATGGTATGCAAGTCAAACAAGTTGCTATTGACAAGGTCTTCATAAATGCTATGATCAAACTCTGTTTCACTGTTGGCATCGTCTTCACTAGACATTGGCATTGGAACACGAATAAGATACGTGGGGTCACCCCCAAGCGGTTTAAATTCGAGACCATAAGTTATTTTGTACTGAGTCATAGAAATTGGCTCAAGACTACCTTGTTGATTTGGCCCAAGGCCTCCATAGGCTTGATTCTCCATGATCCTATTAGGGATGGGATATTTAGCATTTTTGTAGCGATTAGCCAACTTGTTGTACAACCAAGATTCATCATTGGCAAGGGGGTTCTCTTCTTGGCCAATGGCCGGTGTAAAAATAACGGGAGCTGGACTATGAAATTTACCTTTGCCTTTTCGTTGCTATTCCATGCAAGGTGGTTTAGCTTTAGATCTTCCATAGGACATAGGGTTATGTGGAGGCTTGGCAATGTGAAATGTGTTATAGGTCAAATACTCTCCTGGGCCATTGACCGAGATGGTAAAATGATTAGACATTTTAAGGAGGCATATGTGAAGATAAGTCAAGACTATTTGGGTTTATACAATTGGCCTCTAGCAATTCAACAAGTATTTTTTTATCTTTGTCCTTTTTGGGAGTCAAATCTAGGCCAAAGCAGTAGTTATAACTTTCGTACTCAACCTCCAAATATTTGCAATGTTCAGAGGGCTGCAAATCTCCATTGATAGTGACCTCCATGCTTGAATGCAAGAACTTGAGACATTGGTGCAATGTCGAAGGGATTGCACGAATTTCATGTATCCAAGGTCTACCCAAGAAAAAATTGTAAGATAGGTCACGGTCTAACACATGGCAAAGTGTATCATGGGTTAAGAACCCAATGATAACTGGCAAGCTTACAATGCCTTGTGATTCCCATTCTTCATTGTCATAGGCATTGATAGTAATTGTTTTTGGCTATAGATTGGATGTTGTATATCCGAGATGCTTGATGAGCTTCAAAGACACAATATTCAAGGCCGATCCATTGTCTATGAGGACACGTTTCACTTTGTGCCGCATCATGACAACTTTGATGTATAGGGGATTGTTATGGAGAGGGCCAAGGGACGACACATTGCTTTGGTCGAAGGTCAACTATTGCCCTGGGGCTAGATGTCCAACCAAAGCTTGGAATGTCTGGAGTTGTCGTTTGGAACTTAGGATTGGCCTAGGAGTTCTATTAGGATATTCTTGTGGATTGTAGACGTATGCAACAAATCTAGAATGGAGATTTGTGCGAGTGTCTTTTGAAGTTGTTCCACAATGTCGTATGTCTTTTCCTTAACAATGGTATATGGCTTGTTCCTAGCCAATACACTAGGTTGGATTGGTTCGTTGGCAGGTGGTTGTGGGCCTAGGATCGTAATCTTAGACCGTCGAGTTGTGATTGCACAATTGGGATTGTGCAAGACCATTGTAACTTGACGGTGATAGATATGGGCCAGATAGGATAAGTCTCGATTGTCGATGCACTTGGTTGTAGTCACGGGGCAATGACGAGTTATCGGTATAAGAACCTTAAATATTAATCCCTGGTTGTTTTGCTTAAGTTGCAGTCCCAAGTCAAGGAAGGATTACTAACATAGGTGGGTTGATTGAAATTGTTTGGCAACGGTCCTGGTTTGTTAGCAATTGGTCTACAATTAATGGTGATGGTTGAAACGCGACCTCCTGCAATATGACCTACAACTTTGTTGTAGTCATGTGCAACCGCGTGGTAAGGTTGTTGGTTGTTGGAATCATTTGGGCCTTGGTTCCTCCCATTCGATTGACGTTGTTGATATTTTTGTTGTCATTGATACTAGTGTTCTTGTGGTGGCCTTTGTTGTTGACTATTATTGTTATGTTGCGGAAAAGGGTTTTGGTAGATACCCAGGTTTTGATTGGACATAAATGCTCTACTATCCAATGTAATCTCCCCATTTTCTAGCATATTTTATATGAGGTGCTTCAACTACACACAACAGTGTATGGAATGTCCATGAACACAATGGTATTCACAGAACTCATGCTCTTTGTACCAGTCCGAATATGGAATACCCTCAAGATAGTGCTTCGGAATTGGCCAACTAATCATATTAGTTGCGGCTAGCTTGCGGAACACTACTTCGATAGGTTCACCAAGATCGTTGAAGACTCGAGGAGTGGGTCTTCTTCTTGGAGGAGGGGTTTGCAAAGGTGGTGGTTGTTGCATTTGTGGCGCTGGTCTAGGTTGTTGTGTAGATTGTGCTTGTTGAGTAGATTGTTGATAAGCTGCATTTGCAGCGTAGATTGCGCGGATGATGTTTTCAAAATTTGGACATGGCACGACTCAGTTACTCCGTTTCCAACAACATTCTTATTGCGGTTGTATTGCTTGGATTTTTCATAGTTGTTGGCCTGAGCTGGTGCAAATGCTTGCGCTTAGACTTGGTTAGGGTTCTGACTTGGGCCTGCACCTTGGTTTTGGTTATGATTTTGATTGGAAGAGGTTAACTTGATAATCTCTTTGTTAATAAGGGCCGTTTCAATCTACAAACCATTGTCGATGATCTCTTTGAAGGTATGCGCACATTGAAGCTCCAGATGATAGGATATCTCGTTGTGCAAATTTTTAGTAAACACAACGGCCAATTGTTTGTCTGGATATCTCGCTTGCCTTGAGTCAAATCTACTAATGAAATCTCATGCTCAAGATTATAAGAGAAATTTTGCACAAATGTGTCCGAGAGGTCATCAAAATCAAATACGAAATTCTTTGGCAATTTGAGGAACTACTCCAAAGCCGGTCCTGCTAGACTTCGAGGAAACAAAAGGAGCAAGTAAATGTCACTATAAGCCACTGGTTGGCAAGCGACAAAGAATTCTGTCAAATGGGCCTTAGGGTCTCCTTTACCATTGTATTTATCAAATTTTAATGGTTCATAACCTAGAGGAAATGGTATCTGAAGATACTCCATGTTGAATAGGTATGAACACACGTCATCTAACTTGAATTTCTTGGTTTGCTTCCCTACTTCAGTGATGGCAATCGCATCTTTCATTTTTTGCAGTTCTTGGGCCAAGAAAATGGATAGCACATTTGGCTAAGGTGGTCACTGGATGATTAAAGGTGGGCTACCTTGACCAAGGTATAATGGAGGCACAGTTTGTTGCGGAATGTTGGTTCGATGAGTGAACCAACCAGGAATATGCATTCGCAAATTGGGATGCAATTATTGAAATTGCACGCGTTGTTGGGCTATATTCTGGGTTGGATTCGGTATATAGTCGTGGTTTTGGAGGAATTGGGGCTGCGATGGAAAGATATGGCTTTGGGTAAAAATACTGTCCTTGCAGAGATTGAGTAGGGACTTGTTGTCGACTAGTCAAACTTGACTGAATAAGGGGAAGTTGTTGTGGACCAAGGCCCTGTCTTTCGATCTATGGCACGTGCTGAGTAAAAGGCAATTGTTGCCTAATTAGTACTTATTGAACAGTGGTACCGCTTTGTTGCACAAACACAGGTTGTGAACTAGACGCTTGTGGGGTGTCCGACATTTGTCTTTGACCAATAGACACACATTGATTAGACAACGTCTGCGATTGTAAAGATATATTGGTATGTAGCTATAGATGTATGTTTGTCACTACCTGCCGAGATGGAACATTTGTTGCGCCTTGTTGAGGTAGCGTAGTGTTCTGCCTCAATTGCGATGGTAGATTAGACTGTGCTTGTTGTTGTGGAATGTTAGTCGTCCCCTGTTGAAGTGGGATAACATTCGTCACTTGTTGAGTGAAAGCACTAACTGGCGCTTGATTGCTTAATCTCTTTGGTTGCGTGCTTGACGAAGCAGTTGGTTCAGGATTGGAAGTAATTTGTTGTGGTTGGGACATATGAGTACCTGCCCCCTGTTGATGTGAACCACTCATGGTATTAACTAAAGGCACTTGTTGCAGACTATGTGTAAGTGTAGTTAAACCACTTTGGCCTGGATTGGAAGACACTTGCATGTTATCCATCGTGTTTGGCACATTGTTCTATGTAGAAGCCATAGTTACATCTTCAATAGATGGGCCATTGTACATATCAGCAATTGAAGTGCTTTGTGCAAATGGGTCTATACCCGAATTATCTTGCCCTGTCAACTCAATTAGCACACCTGTTGAAGGAGCTAGCTCTATGAGTGGAACATTTGACATGGCCATGGCATTAAAATTGTGCGCTAGATTCAAATAGGTTTGATATGCTTGTTGCATTTGTATAAAGTGGTCATCCATGAGGCCCTTTCCTTTTACAAGCATATTTAGGTCTTGATATGACATTAGCACATAGCTAGTAGAGCCCTGTTCACTGGTTTGTGTATAAGGCATGTTTAAAGGCACTCTAACTAGACTAGGTAAATTTTCATGGTGGAAGTCTACTGGAAACTTAGCCCTTACCTCCACAGCTCTGACTAAAACCTCGTCCTTGTTTTCAAGCAAGTGACAATCAAATAAATAAGGATCATATGTTGACGACATAGTAATGTAATACGGTTGTTGTTGAGCTCGTTCTACAACAGATGGTACACTAGCAAAGTATTGCGCGTTTGCTCTTGGTCTTGCTCTGAATATAGAGATGTGTTAACCAAGTAATGGGCTAACAGATCTTGACTTTGTTCCCCAGATTGAGAAATGTAAGGAGTGTTCCCCAGATTGAGAAATGTGAGGATAAGGATCCATCTCACAAACTACATCATCACCATAGGGGTCTTGAACAAAGTTATCATTCGTGATTATGTTATCGTAAATTGGATTGTACATGGCTCCACTACAATTGTCACGAGACATATCCAAATCAACGACTAACGTTCCGCGAAGATAGGTTTAGATTTCTAAAAACTCTTAGAAACAAGGTCTAAAAGACAAATGGTCCAAACTTGGTCTAAAAACTCGGTCTAGGAATGGAGTTGTTTCTCTAGAAATAGTAAATGATAAACTTGGTATAAAACGTCCTCAAGGTCTAACATCAAATGTCTCACACAAATCTTCAAGTGAATGGATAAAATCTGAATGCCAAACTCGGTAAAAAGTGTTTCAAACAATTCTAATCTATGTTTATTAAACAAAAAAGGTTGCTAAGTCTTTGGGAAAAAGGCACAAAACTAGGCTCAAAACGATTGTCTAAAACAAAGAGGTAAGATGTTGGGTCTTTCAGAGATATGAAACAAAAGTTAGACTTAGCACAACACTAGGTCTAAAATAAAAGGGAATTACTTGGTCTTTTGGAAACACGACACAAAAGCTAGACTTTGCACAAACTAGGTTTAAAAGGCAAGATAATTAATCGAACAATTTGAAACACTTGGACTCAAACTTGGCATTCGGATTCAAACATAAACTTGACCTTTGGCAAAAGACATTGGACTTTAGGCACACGGAAGATAGACCACTTCCCAAATCTAGGCACAAAAATAGTCTTTGAATTAAGCAAAGAACTAGTCTAAGTTGCACAACCCAAAAGCGTGAGATAAATTTATAAGCCAAAATTATGTGAGGCATAGGCATAAACCAATCAATGTTTGAATCTGAACTTATCACAACCAATTTCGAACTCGATTTAGAAGGCTTAGTTTCTCAAATGAACAACAAACTAGACCAAAACGAACGGCATAATGATACTAGGCATAGATCAAGAAGGCACACATGGTTTTGAAATTGCTATTGGATACAAGGCAACAAGTCTTTGAAACAATGCTAGCAACGTAGCAATGTTATCTTGCTCTAAAGGTATGACAAATGGTTTGTTTCAAAGACTCTAAGGCACGAGACTTGGAATGAAATGAGCAACATAACAATGCCCCTTTCAAACAAGTGACACACAAAAATTTTGACAAATGACTAAGGCAAAGTGTGGCAGCAAACAGACAACATAACATCTCTTTTAAACAAAAGAATGATGTGCAAACATGACTCGTTTTAGACGTGGTATAACAAACAAATAGTTTTGACTTAAGACAATGCAAGTAAAAAGAAAAAACAACAAAAACACCTAAGTGTATCGTCTTAATCCTAAAAACTGACAAGGTGACTTCGTTGGAAATGGAATATCAAATTTCGTCTATATACTTGCTCTTTAGAGGAAATTATGTTGTTAATCCAAAAAATTAAATGTGCATGAAAAATAGGGTTTTTAGACCCCCTCTTCTCTCAAGAGTTCGTACGACATGGAACTTCGAGCTACTCGCCCTGCATTAACAATATATCTGCAGCAAGTGGGGTTGTCTAAAAACTATCAATTTTTGTACATTCTAAATGGTCCCATATATATGATTAACACTATGGCACAACACGTCATTTGGATCCGCATTAACTAGCTTGTTGTGAAAAGGTCTTGTCTTTTTCACAACCACTACATCTGTCAATTGTTTAATGTAGTGCGATGTCCGAGTGAAACTTACGTTCTGAGACAATCTCTTATTAACGAAGCTTGTTTAACCACTCAAACAAGCATCCCAATAAGTCGACCTCAATTTATTTACCCCTACCATGGAGTGGGGTTGAAACGATGTCGAGAGATGAATTCTCGGGTCAACGCTTCCCTAGAAAACTCGGGGGGAGGCTATGAACTCCCACCCACAAGCCAAGATGCACAAAATAAAAATTGAGTAGGACTTTAAAGTCGGTTTAGGGTCACCCAAATCACTCGGATTTTGTGGAGTGTCTTAGCGACTTTCCTTCCACACTTTGAACACCCAAGTTCCTAAAAGGGACGGGAGGAGAGCATACACGCTACACTTGGCTTGCAAAACAAACACACAACGACAATCATAAAAACTCTTATGAGCATTTAACTAGAGGGTGAGTTCATTTTTAGAGCACCAAGCAAAATATGATATGAAGTTTAGCCCCTTGGTGTTGTTTGAATTGTGAATTTTGAAAAACGAAAAAAAATCAAGTAAATGATTTTTAAACACCAAAGGCAAGTATGAGTTTGATTCTTAGAGTGTTAAAAAGGTGTTTCCTTAGTCTTTGGATCCTACAAAAAGATGTTAGAGTGTCCTTGTGCTTAGAAGCTAAAAGCAAGTGATCAAATGACTTTTGAAATTTAGCTCTCGAATTTCTTATGTTTTTCACACAATGCAATACCGCAGATACACAGAGCAATACCACAACATTCCTACAAAACCGCAACTAGTCAATGCAAAATCGCAACTTCTTGCAAAACAAAAGTTTAGTGCAAAACCGTGACTATACAGTGCAAAACCATAAGTCTACAATGCAAAATCGCAATTTCCTACAAAACAAAGGATTAATGCAAAATCGTGACTATAGACTGCAAAATTGCAACTGTATAATACAAAACTACAAGTCTACAGTGCAAAATCGCAACTCCTGCAAAACAAAGGGTTAATGCAAAATCGCAACTATACAGTGCAAAATCGTTGATTTAAAGACAATACTGTAGATTTTGAAGGCAAAACCGCGATTATGAAGGCAATTCCATGACTATCAGAGCAATATCGCAGATTTTTGAACAAAATCATGACTATAAAGACAAAAACGCAGCTATTGAGGTAATATTGCTACTTATCAAGGCAAAAATGCAAACGCAATATTGCGACTTCACAATGCAATATCGCTACTCTACAGTGCAATATCGCGACTAAGGAGTGCAAAAACGTGACTACACAGAGCAAAAATGCGATTTTTCGTGTAACGTTCATGAGCTTCAACTTTCCATTTTTTTGACTAGCAAGTTAGGATTTTGACATAAAAATTGTTAGAAAGAGGTCCTAAAATGCCATGGGAAGAACTTTGTGGGGTGTGGATCCCACCGGACATGCCATCATGTAAATAAGGAAGCCATAGAGGGGAGATTAATATAGTGTTAGTCAATAAAACCAAATCAAAACTAACACACTAAACACTAACACCTCTAGCCTAGACACTAGAGATAGCATAGGTAACAAGCATACAATGAAAACACAACTAGAAAACAAAAGAAATCATCCTTTTACCTTCCTTGTAGCCCCAAAATGACTCGTTGAATTGGCTTGCTCAACTATATGCTCAAGAAATCTTTGTCAATGAAACTCCATTGCTCCACCTTTTCTTGGCACCTTGGCAATATTGGTTGGCTTGGCTTGGCTTGGCTTGTGAAATTGGCATGGTCACATTGTAAAAGAGCTTGCACCTATTTGAGCATAATAACTTTACACCAAAAGAGCTTAGAGATCAATAGGTGAGACATATTTATAGCCTCCAAAGTTAACTCTCACCCAAGTTGAATTAGGTTAGGATTTAAGCATGAAATGAGTTCAAACTAATCATAAGTGAGTTAAAGTTTACTCCAGTTGAATTAAGAAGGGTACATGTAATTATGATTTTTAATTAATAGGCATAACTTTCAAATTAGATATTTGTGAGAGCTTGACAACTCATAAAGGCAATGATGAAGAGGCTTGATATTTTGAATTTTTGAATTTCCATTTTTAGATATTCATTAATTGCAAATAGATGAATTAACTAAACATTTAATCTAATTTAATTAGTTGAATCATTTTGATTAGCATTTCAACTCTTTTAGGAATTGTTCAAGTGCCCTGCTTAAAGGGTCCATAAGCCAAACTGTCAGTTGTTAAGTCGCAAGATGACTGAGGTTGAATACATGAGAGGTTATTGTTGTGTACGATATAATGCCCCAAATAGAAATGCCTCAATACGGTTTTGAGCATTAATGAATGATGTGCGGACGAAATTGGGACATTCAGTAATTCCTAGGCTTAATTTGCAATGTTTGGTAGAAATTAGTCTGAAGTCCGATCGGAAGCCAATTGTGGCCAGAATGGGGTGTCTACACTTGGAACCTCAAGCGATTCTCCAGCGGCACAAAGAGACTGCAGATTAGGATGATCACGAAGTATCTTATCAAATGGAAGAACCTACCTAAGGAAGAGATGACATGGAAAGATGAAGAGTTAAAGCAGAAACATCCACAGATGGTCAATGTTGAGGACAGCACTTGTTTGAAGGGGGGCATACTATACCCTTAGCCTATTTAGTGTCTCCAAATATGTGTGGCTGACTTTACGCACACATAGCCTTTGACTTAGTCATTTGATCATATCTCTATTGCACATTGATAGGAATGGTCAACCTAATTGGATTATGGAGTCCACATAGTCTAATCAAGGTATATATAAGAGGTAGTGTTTAGTATTGGATCATCATATTACTAATTTTGTTCTCGTTGCAAGGATTGTGGAAGTTTCCCCCTCAAAGTGGCTCAGTCATATATTCCAATATTCTAGTCTTCATTTCACTTATATTGCATGGATCTTCTTTATTTTGCTATATTTTGCTTTTATTTGAAAGTGATTGTTGTTAATTTGTGCATGTGATCTGTAGAAAAGTGATCTATATATATGAATTTTCTTTTGCAAAATAGTAAGGTCATTACAAGAAATTTCTAGAGCGAAGATCTTTGTACCTCCACAATGGGACGAGGAGTTGCTATTTAAGCATGGAATGAATCGTCTTTCCAAAAAATATCACAGACTAAGAAGAAGGCTTAAGTGGATTCAAGAGATTGAATACAAAAATATTCCTTCTAGAAGTAGATCTTGTCATGAATATGGACATCCAGTCAGATATTCCCTAGTTGCCTTAAAGAAACAATTCCCCCTAAGCGCAAAGTGAGAAATCAGACATGGATTCTAAAATCCTAAGAGAAATTCAATTGTCAGGAATCATGATAAAAAGGTAGGAGAGGAGGATAAGGTTTAAAGAACACGATAGGATTGGGACAAAAATATAGAGGAAGAAGCGGTTCCAGAAACTCAACATGCACAAAAGGGAAAATGTCCTAAGAATCTCTCGTGGTGGATTTCATTTGTTCAAACACGATGTTGACAACATTCTCAAGATCTAGAGAAGATGGGAGAAAAGTTGGAAAAAGACAATATATGGATGATGATGAAAAACACAAATTAGTTGAGGCTTTTGTAAATGGATTGGATCCAGAGCAAGGAAAAACTATACAGAAGAGGCTTGGTCACGATGGCAAGGTAAGAAAGATTAATTAGTACACTAGTTGGAAGAAATCATCAAATATAACACAATATTAGAGAGGCCTTGATGATACACATGATAAAATTTAGAAGGAAACAACGGTGGGTGTGGTTTCTTGCTCACAACCTCAACTGAAAAGTGTTACAGATAGCTAAAAGACCACGATCGTTGATACAAGATCATCTCTTAAAATATTAAGGAGCTTAATGCCTTTGTATAGAATAAGTTGTTAAATAATCTTTTCACGTGAGTAGACATACTAGTCATAGTCTATCTTCAAGAGGCCAAACATAACCTTGAGCTCATGAATTTGCATTGGTTAACTATATGGAATTGCAAAGAGGATGTAGATGTGGACATTGATGGTCAATTAGAAGGTTTTGCTATTGTGCGGAGCCCCAAAGGCAGTGTTTTGCACCATTTTTTAATGTCCTGAGAATGTTGGGCAGTGAAGGGCCTATGAGAGCATCTTAGGGTTGATGATATTGATAGGAATGTTGATATAAAGATCACGGTGTGATCTTCAATGTCCTCTTGGATGCTTCAAGTTCAAATAAGAGAGAAGTCCCAATAATCTAAGCCAAGGTTGTTCAGACTTCCATGGATTTATTTTTAGGCTTTGCATTTGTTATGTCATTCCATCTCATGGCTTTTTCACCTAGGGAAACAGGAGCAAAGGCACATGCTTTATTGTAGAATGCTTGGACAGTCTTTTGGAAAGTCCAAGATGGTTTGATCAAAACCCTGATTGTGAAATTTAGTCTTACAAGATGGGCCTTCAAGCATTAAGTGTTATAACTGTAGATTGAGTTGGATCTCGCTCCACTAAATTGCCTATTCAAGTTTGAGAAGAGGAGGATGGAACCCCTAGACTTTGGCAACTAATTGATTCTGGTAGCTAGAAAGTCAAAGGGTGAATGGATCCAAGATGTTGTCCGTGAACAAACTATCATACCCTATTTTTGTACTTGTTGTGCCTTCTTAAGAGATTTTATGCTTATATTTCCCACAATTAGATTATCATGTGGAATTATATGGATATTAGTGGCAGACAATGGTGAATTAATTGTTAATTAACTATTAATTAGATTGTCATTCAATTGTTATGAATATCATATGAGTTCAGTTCAAAAACAGCCCTTACAAATGATTCAAAAAGCGGCATACAGATGCCCAAATACTCGAGTGAACAAGTATCAAGCAAGGAAAATAAGAGCATATAAAATACAACAATAGGCGAATGCTGAACTTAGTTCAGTTTTGGTGACGACTTTAGACTACAACATTTCGCAAATAGTCTACGAATAGCAATCAAGGAAATCCTAAGAATAGCTATAACTTCCTAATTTTCCGTCAGCATGTGATACACTGTGTTTTTGAAATATGGAATGTGATAGAATGTTTGGAGTACTCTATTCAAATAGCATGTTGCTCCCTGATTCTTGAGTTCAACAAAACTAGTCTCTTTCTTTAAATCATAGTTTGAATAATTCGTACATATTTGCACCCTTACCACCACAGTTAAGGCATCATCCAATAGAAAATCATTTACAAAATCAAATCTAACCTTCTGGGAAGCAAAGGAAACAAATCCCCAATCTGAACAATGTGCAGAAAATTGATGCATGTACTCTTGATGAATAGTGAGTTTTTGTTCCTTATGACGACATACTCCAAAGAAGCAATGGACAAACACTGACCATCCATATGGCCAGTTGATATCCTCTTGACAAAGCTCCAAAAACACTGACACTTCATAGCCCAGACCCTTGGCTGGATCTTCAACTGAGTACCACTCAAACCACGGGAAGTCATCATCCCATTGTCTTTTGTTGAAAAAATTAGTTTCCACACATACGAGTTTATGTACATTGACACTGATTCTCCTCACAATGTTCAAGTTCATATCCCATCACATGTGTCCTATATGTCAATCTCATTGTATAGTGTACTTGGACAATTGATGCCAAAAACTCTGACGAATCCAATGCAGCAGTAGTAGTCACATATTCACGGACCCATCAAAGCATCTTGACTGCCTCATAGGCATTTACAGTTGACCCTTGGTCTGCTTGAAAACATCTCAGCTTCACAAATCCCCTAAAAAAATCAAAATCCAACTTTTTTGTTCTTGAAGTGCCCTCAATTGCTGTCATATACTGATTCATGTATCCTTGTAATGAGCTGCTCCATTGAAATTATTCTAAGCGTATCATGTAATCCATGCATTCCATAATAATCCCTCTTTGCAAGTAGATAGATTGAATGCTCCCTTTAATTCCTCCAAAAGGCACACACATGTATTTGTGGACCAATTAGAAATCTGATTTCTAGTTAGTCCCACTAGCACAATTTTATTGGGTCTTTTGGGATAAGGATAGAGTAAATGATCAATCAACCAAACTTGCAAAACAACTGATTATTTTGGCATACCTTTTTGTGGTTCCCATGCATGAACCATATCTTGTTGATATTGAATACTTTGTTGTTGCAGTTGTTGATCTGTGGCTTGCAACTGAGATATTTGACCCCTTTGACTTGTTAACTGTTATGAACTCTGAGTTTCTGTCAAATACTTCATTCCTCTTTTGCTTGGGAGCATAATGGGGTTTTACGGATTCGGAGAGATGTTTCGTGGATACCCTTAGAAATTATTGGAACATCTTTTACAATTTTGCATGCAACAAGCGATGTTTGTTCCTCTTTGACTTCATTAAGACAAACTTCTTGTTGACAAAAAATTTTAGAAGTCAATGAAATATCTTTTTCTAATAAAAGATCATTACCTTCAACTTGCATGGTGGATTCCTCTATCTTTTTCAACTCTTTTATGTATTCATACAAACCTCTTTTATTCAAATATCTCATTTCGAATAACTCCAGGTACTCATCCAAAGAAACTCGAGATTTAAAACTATCAAGGATACCTTGATACTTGTCAAGGATGCAAGTGGGCCTCAAATTTGTATATTTCCTTGTCTTTTTTTTAAATTTATTCAACACCTCTTGAATAGGATCTATATTTTTTTCCCTTTGTAGGACTTTGCTTGAAGAAACATGGGTCAATTAATTGTTGAAAGACTCCTTTGGGTAGCCTTGTTTTGATTTATATTTTGTATGAAATATACCAAAAAAATAAATTTTGGAAAATCCCTGAATTCTATTGTTTTTATTATTCTATAAAAATCAGTCGAAGACCGAAACAATACATGCAATACAAACACTGATAATCCCACTGGGTAATCTTAATTTCAGTCCATTTAATATGTGGGAAGTATGCTGGAAGACAACTAGAAAATTCCTAATTGCACGTTATAACCCCAATACAACTTATTTGACAAAAAATCCACAAAAAACCTGTCATTATCAGTGCTGCGATCTCCTTTTCAAGCAGGTACAGCAGCTAAAAGGAGTACAGCTAACATATTGGTGTGGCACTGAGGTACAGCAGGATTCGAGGATGGTTCCAGCGGTCCAAGGTGCTGTCTCAACCACGTATCACCCAGAAATTATGATGTCAACTACCCAGGTGTGACATCCAGCAGTTTGGAGGTACGGCAGAAAGCTGAAAGGTACAGCAGACCCAACAAGTCAGCAATCTAGTGCAAAAAACGCGGCAACAGCAGAGATTATGAGTAAAAGAATGATGCCCTGACCTTGGGCTGTGTTCTATTCCCCTAGGGGTGATGCCCACCCAATAGAGATAGAACCACAGTAGTAGATAGCAGTACGGATTAGTATGTTGCAATCAATAACCTTATCTACCAATAAAAACCCTTGTTTTGTTCCCTGCAAAACCTTGATTTCAATCATCTGAAAATAACATGTTTGTATGAATCAATTGTAACCCCTGTATGGAACTACCACAATGGACTAGAGGGGTTTCGTCCTATAATCCGTCTACAAGGAAGGTTTTCGTCCTCAAGCAAAAGTTGGGGGAATTTTGGATTCTGCTGTGAATTGTTAAAAAATGAATACTCAATTGATAATTATTCATTGCCCTTTTTGTCTTTATATAAAACCCTAAAGTAATTAGAATTACTTTCTAATTTAATATTCATCTTTTTCTAATTAATGAATATTAATTACTTTTGGCCCCACTCAATAATAATTAATAAGTGTTATTTTCCAAAGTTATAACTTAAAGTACGTTTTTGGACAACTTAATAAATTATTATTAAATTATTAATTATTTTGAACAGGGGACATGACAATCCGCCCTTTACCAAAATTGTTTGTCCTCGAGCAAAACTTGAACCGTTCTGTCAACACCAAGATCCCAAACTAATCTTGTTGTTTCTACCATTCCTTCTAGTGATGTAGATGGATCTGTTGCACTACTCTGGTACAATTAGGAATTGGAAGCCCCGAACCCACTGATGTTTCTCCAAGGAACTCTACGAGAGAATCCATGATAATAGAATCGTGTGAGTTGTGATCTACTGAGAGTACTAGCAACAGTGACCCCCTCCATTCTGTTTGTTGTAACAACTGTAGGGACTCCATTGACTATACCATGAAGTACAGCTTTTTTCCCATTAGATTCAATTTTCAGCTCCAAGGTCTGGTAATTATGTGTAAATTCCCCAAGGGAATGTAACCACTGCACCCCTAAAACCATACTTGTTTCTCCTATGCTCACAACATAGAAGTCATCACACACCCTGTGATTATCGAGTGTGATATCTAATTGTTGAATCCTTCTGGTGCAAGGAAAAGTAGAACCACCACCTGCAATCACATTAAAGCCCTGAAAAATTTTTGATTTCAGCACTCTTTTGGCTACTAAACCCTCATCAACGAAGTTGTGGGTTGCCCCACTATCAATCAAAATTGTGAGTTTATGTCCCTGCATAACTCCACGAATTCTAAAAGGGTAATACCAGGGTGTGCCAAAAAGTGCAGCATAGGTCCCTGTTGAAATAAGGGTGGCAAGGGTTCCTCCTGAACTATCCCCATCTCTTTCATATTCGATACTTCCTCTAACTCATCATCAGATATCACCTCAATGTAGTGCACATGTCCTTTTGAGAGACACCTATGCCCCGGTTCCCATGGATCCTTGCATGTGAAGCAAAGTTTTTTCCATCTAAGTTAATTTCGTGTTTCTATCTCAATACGTGGCTTCTATAGCAACACTTTTTGGCAAAAAACCCCTTGCTGAAATGGCTTCTTTTGTTGCTCAAAAAATGATGTCATTGGCTGCCCATAAGATGTTTTTGGTTGTTCATAGGGCTGTATTTTACCCTTAAGTGTTGATGCCTCCAAATCTAAATTCATTAAATTAGTGAGAGAGCCTCCCTAATTTCATCTGGTAGGGCCCTGTACTCCCTATAACCAGTTGCAATATCATCACCTATTGGTCGCTGTAATTCCAATTCTGGCACTACCTCTTCCCTACGAACGACGGTAGGTTGGAAAGGCCTAGCAATAGAGCCTATGATTGTTCTCTGAATGGGTTGATTATTATTAGCCCCTGAAGAATTGTTTTCACCATTTTGAAGCCTCTGTATGTTATTATTCATAGTTTGGACCAGCTGGGCCATCATATCTGCGAATAGTTTTTCCTTCTGAGTTCATTTCGTGTTTCTATCTCAATATGTGGCTTCTGTGGCAGCTCTTTTTGGAGAGAAACCCCTTGCTGAAATGGCTTCTTTTGTTGCTCAAAAAATGATGTCATTGGCTGCCTATAAGATGTTATCCTTGGCTACCCATAAGATGTTTATGGCTGTTCATAGGGAAGAATTTTACCTTTAATTGTTGATGTCTCCAAATCTAAAGCTTTTTTTATGGTTTCTTCAAAAGAAATAGGTTGCAAGCTTTCACCGAACCCTTGAGTGGTTCAACTAAACCCTTAACAAACAAAACAAGTATCATTTCCGTCACATCAGGTACCATAATTGAAAGCTTCTAAAAATCAGCAACAAAATCCTCCACTGAATTGGATTGTTTGAGTTGAGCTAACTCCCAAAAATGCATTTCCATATCAACTTTATCAAATTGCTCTATTAACTTGGTACTAAACTTCGCATATGAGTGCCTTAGATTGTGCCCCTGAGTGATTAATCTATGGTACCACTACTCGTGTGCTACAACTTCCAAGTGAAAGGTGGCAAATTTGATGGCTTCCTCTTCCATCATTGGCCTCAATGATAAAAAAGTATCCAATTTCTGAATCCAAGAACGTGTTAAACACTTACCAGAGCCATCATAAGTTGGAAGAGTAATCTTCCCTATTGCTTGTTGGAGGTCCCTTTGATTTGTTGGTGGCCGTGTGTCAATGCTTTGACCACCCCAGTTTTTCTTTAAATTCATGAAATTAGTGAGATAGCCTCCCTAATTTCTAGTAGGGCCCTGTACTCGCTATAACCGATTGCAATCTCATCACCTATTGGTGGCTATAATTCCACTTTTGGCACTGCCTCTTCCCTACAAACTAAGGTAGGTTGGAAAGGCCCAGCAATAGAGCCTACGATTGTCCTCTGAATGGGTTGATTATTATTAGCCCCCTGAAGAACTGCTTTCACCATTGTGAAGCCTCTATATGTTATTATTCATAGTTTGAACCAGTTGGGCCATCATATTTGCCAACCGTTCCTAGCCTTGCACAAGTCTCTCAAAACGGGCCTCATCTGAATCCCTGTTATTGTCACCCATAGCTTCCTTGTCTTTCCCTACAAGTGATTCTGGGTTTGATTGTTCTAAACTCTTTTCTTTTCTCTTTCTTGATATTTGATTTCTCTGTCACTAACTTGCATGAGGACGAAGCTGCAAAATAAATATTTCCCACAAGCTGGTAGGAAATAAGCTCTGATACCACTGAAATATACCAAAAAAATAAATTCTGAAAAATCCTTAAATTTTGTTATTTTTATTATTCTGTAAAAATTTGTTGAAGACCGAAACAATGCATGCAATACAAACACTGATAATCCCACGAGATAATCTTAATTTCATCGATTTAATATGTAGGAAGTATGCTGGAAGACAACTAGAAAATTCCTAATTGCACATTATAACCCTAATACAACATATTTGACAAAAAATCCACAATAAACCCTGTCAATATCAGTGTTGCGATATCCTTTTTAGGTAGGTTCAACAGCGAAAAGGAGTACCCCTAACATATTGGTGTGGCACTAAGGTACAGTAGGATTTGAGGATGGTTCCAGCAGTCCAAGGTGTTGTGTCCAACATGCATCACCCATAAATCATGATGCCAACCGCCCAAGTGTGATGTCCAATTGTTGAGAGGTACGACAGGAGGCTAAAAGGTACAACAAACCCAACAAGTTTGCGATCTGGTGCAAAAAACGCTGCAACAGCAACAATTATGGGTAAAAGAATGACGCCCTAACCTTGGGTTGTGTTCTATTCCCCTAGGGGTGACGCCCAACCAACAAAGATAAAACCGCAGTAGTGGATAACAATCCGGATTAGTATGCTGCAATCAATACCCTGATCTACCAATAAAAACCCTTGTTTTGTTCCCTACAAAACCTTGATTTCAATTATCTGAAAATAACATGTCTGTATGAATCAATTGTAACCCATGTATGGATCCCACCACAATGGACTAGAGGGGTTTTGTCCTCTGATCCGTTTGCAAGGAAGGTTTACGTCCTCAAACAAAAGTTGGGAGAATTTTAGATTCTGTTGTAAATTGTCAAAAAGTGAATAATCAATTGATAATTATTCACTGCCCTTTTTGTCCTTATATAAGATTCACTTTTCAATACACCCTAACCCTAAAGTAATAAGAATTAATTTTTAATTTAATATTCATCTTTTTCCAATTGATAAATATTAATTACTTTTGGCCATGCATGTATTAATTACTTTTGGCCCCACTCAATAATAATTAATAAGTGTCATTTTTCAAAGTTATAACTTAAAGTACATTTTTGGACAACTTAATAAATTTTTATTAGATTATTAATTGTTTCGAAAAGGGGACATGACATTGTAAGGATTGTATCATCTCTGTCATGGATTATTTCATTGTCCTTATGATGGTCCTTGTCAAATCCATCTAACTTTAATTCATGGCTTCATGCAAGGAATTCATTTTTGTAAGTATTTTTTTTAATCTGATTCCCATGATTTCTCGTCTGATTCACAGATTGGCAAGATCACAACTTTGATACCACTGTAATATCCCTTCCTAGATAATTTATTAACTCTAAAGTTTGTTGTGATTCATTTTCAATACTAAATATCAAACAAATACTAAAACATCCCACATGCAATATTGATATTGAAAACTTAATTGAAATCTTTATTGTATTGAATGGGAAATACTGATGTTTACACAAACTAATCATCAATAGCATAAAATCCTTTTATATGATATGAAACCCTAGTTTATTATCAATATCCAACAACATAACACTTACAAGAGCAATGTTGGATAGTATAACTAATTTTAATGTTATGTCAATTGTAGATGAAGATATGGCAAGTGGACTTTGTAACAGTCATTGTATAAACTGAGGCGGTAGCAACAAGAGCTCTGTGTTGGGGTTTAAGGAAGCTTCCAATGGTACGACAGGGACAAATGTCGGCCGCCAATATAACTATCGTTGCCCCGTGTTATGGCAGACTATGAACCTCAATGCAATCACATTTATGAACCTCAATGCAATCACAATTTGTAGTGCACTAGTGGATGGTAAACAATACCAAACCCTCACACAATTCTAGGAATTGATAGTAACCTCTAGCGAAACTGAATATTGGAATTTGATCATAATCTATCAACATAAATATGATTCTTGAATGAAATCACCTCAATGGATTAGAGGGTTTCGTTCTCCAAACCTATTTATCGAAGGCTTTTCGTCCTCAGATGAAAAGATTGAACACAATGGCTCAAGCTCTAGATTAGGGTTTGATTGTCAAAGTTGAATAATGAATGACTCTTTTGAGCCCAGCTCCTTTTATATCTTTCCCTTTTCCAATTTACCCTAAAAATATTTAAAAATACTTTTAATAAAATATTATTTTTCATCCACTTAATAATAATTACTTTTTTACCCTCTTAATAACAATAATAATACATAAGTAGGAATATTCCAAGAAATTAGAGGGGGAGAAAAATGCGATCACGAGTGAGCAGGGGACGACTTTTGTGGGGATGAGCAAGCGCAGGGTTTCAATAGAGGTTCGACAGAAGTTGCAGAGGAGAACGCAGCAAAGGCACAGGTGAAGGATCAGAGCGGTGGCCAAGAGGGTGCAGTTCAGGCAGGAGTAGTTTTTGGTGCAAGGTTGGGAGTGAGAGTTTCAATGGCTAGGCATGCACTGGGTAGGGGACAGAGTAATTACAAAAAAGATCAAGTCAAAACCTGTTTTTCCACGCTGCAATCTTTATCAGAGAAAGTTCCTTTTGAATAGTTTGATCGATATTTAGCGTTGGAGCATTCGGATGAAGATAGAGGCTGGTCTAGTGGAGGTGCCTCTCCAAAGAAAAGGGTGTCTGAAACAACCAAAGGGCCAACTAGGGTTTCTTCCAAGGCTCTGGGATATTCCAATTGCATGAATATCTAACCCTTATCATTCATGTGGAGCATCCTACAAAGAATTTATTCTCAAGACTCAACCTAATTCAAAACCTATTCTCAAACCCAGAAGTCAGATCTCTCCAAAAGAGCTAGATGTCGAAGAAAACAATTTGATGGGTGGTTCAAAGGGGAATGCAGATGCTGAACTATCACAAAAAAGAGCCCAAAAAATGACCTATCTAGGTGATGTTCCCTTGATTTTTTCTGAAACGCCCCCTATTTTGAAAATTTTAGATTTAGAGCTCACAGTGACTGGTTTGGATAGGGGGAGGAAGTCTTTAATTGGTAGATGTGTAGGAAAGAGGCCTTCATGGGAAGTGTTGTTACAATGGTCGAAAGGTCCCTGGCCTTCAATAAAAACTCCTCTCTTAATGTTGTCTAATGGCTTCTTTCTGCTTCTATTTCAATCTTCGAAAGATAGAGATTTTGTGTGATCGAATGGGCCATGGTGTATTGGTAAGCAGGGGGTGTTTTTGTGTTCCTGGGTCTTTTTTTTTAGTTAGATGTTGCGGTTATCTCACAAGCTCTGATATGGGTAAGATTTTATAATCTTCTTTTAGCCTTGCGGAATCCTAATCTTTTTCAACAATTGATTAGTAAACTGAGAGTTTTTGTTAAAAATGATGAATCCATTGAGACTAATCTGAGCTTTGTCAGGGTGTGTGTATTGGTTAATTTATCCAAACCTCTACACCATTCTATTCAAATTTCATCTTCCTTTGGAGTTTGGACTTAGTTTATTAATTTTGAAGGACTTCCCTTTAGATGTTTCAATGTAATCAAGCTGATCATAAGATTGATTCTTGCCCCTAAAAAGGTTTTAAAGGTTTCCATGCAACGATTCTAAAGAAATGGGTCAAAAAGGTTGGTTGTCCAAACCGAGACTTGGTTCATAGTTTGTTGGTCCCTGCAAATACCATTTTTGTTGAACATCCTTCTTCACCAGTTCAAGAAGTTCAGATCAGTCCTCAAGAGGGTGAGGTTTCGACGACGGCGGAAGCTATGTTCGATGTGGAGGTAGGGCAGCCTTCTATTCCCAATTTGGAAGAAGTTGAGATTATTAAAAATTCTAGGACAGAGGGTATAGACAAAGTTTCTCTATTAGCAGAATGTTCCTAGCCGAAGGAAGTTTCAAAAGAGGAAGAGGAAGGTTGGGAGGAAGTAGGAGAAAAGTTGGTTAGTAGGGTGTCTCTGTCTATAGCTCAGCATCCTTGTGAACTTTAGTTTCCTAACTACGGCAAAAAAGGGAAAAGAGACAAGAAAATGGAAGCGAAAAGATTACAACTTGATGCAAAAAATTCCATTAATGACAACACTCAATGGACGATGGAATCCTTGCTGTCCAGTAGGGGCAGGCGTGTGCTAGCAGCAAAAGGATGAGTTGAAGTCTGAGTTTCCCAGGTTTAGAAAAATTTGTTGGACGGTTTCTAATCTAATCCTGTAGTTGTTTTAGATGTTAATTTTAGGTTTGGTTTCAAATTTGATAGCTTTGGATTTCCGCCAAGATGATAGGACTCTTTAGCTTATAGTATTTTCTAAATGAATTCTGGTCACACCTTTTTGGAAGACTGGGCCTCCTTTTGTGCCCCAAAACCAATTTAGGCTCTAATAAAAATGATATCAATCAAAAAAATAATAATAATACATTAAGTGTTATTTTTATGTTATAAAATAAAAGTAATTTAAGACAAAGTATTATCATTAATTATTTTCATAATTATATATTTCGAAAAGGGGACAGGACATAGTTCAATACAATAGCTAGTACCCCTGATTAATGGAACTATGCTATCCCTACCAACAAAAATTTTAATGAACTGCTGGCCACAGCTAAGCTCAAACCCAAACAGTCCAACCACCAAAAGAAATACAACAGCCAAAAAATGAAAAAGATTGCTACTAGGAAAAATTGGTGTTCCAAAGATAACTATACAAATCAGATATATCGTTCTTCCGAATGCTCTAATTGATGGTGGGTCACATGTAAGAATCCTATTGAACAAAACATGTAAAATGGTTAGAAAACCCAACATTAATTTCCACATATTTTAGACTGAAATTTGCAAATCAAGAATGAATTGCTCCCTTGGGTATCCTATTGGATCAAGGAATAATAATAGCTAGAAAAATATTGACTGTAGTATTTGTTATAATATGGATGCAGAGTGTTAAAACACTATGATGCTATATTACGACATCCATGGATTGAAAAGGTGGAAGCCATTCACGATTGGGGATATAAAACCATTGTGGTAAAAATTGGTAGAGTACGACTAACTATGGATGCCCTAGGAGATAACATTATTAGCGAAGAAAGGTCTAGTTCCAGCAGTGGATCTAGCTCAAAGAATGAATATGAACCTAACAAAGAGGTTGTATTACACATAGATGAATGATCAAAAGACAACAGGCATATAGATCAGGGCCTATGAAATTGAGAAATGGGAGTATATGAAATGCTAAAACCTGCATACTTAGTCAATTTTATTGAAATTGAGAAACCACCAATCAATAAAAAACATTGTCAGACAATCACCGATCAGACTCCAAGACAAGTAACTGCTATACAGCTTCAACCCCAACATGGCATAATTCTGTGTTCGTTAACCAGCGATACCCAAAAAAATAGAGGACAAACAACAACTACATAACATACACAAACGTCAGCAATGGTCAGGTAAGTCAAGATACCAACAGTGAAGGTGGCTCCATCACAACCACATATGCATTTGAATAGACACCATGTGTCAAACAACGCAGCTCCCAAGGATGACATTTGGCAATTAAAAAATAAAAATAAACGAAAAAGCAAAAAAATACAATCAGTGAATGCCACTAGAAGATCATGAACGAAGACTGCCAATAAAGGATCATGATCGGATACCGTCAATAGTGTATCATGGTCGGCGACCGCCGATCGGCATGCTTTTAATAAGCATGCCAAAAGACAGATACAACATTAATAAATTTATATGAATTTTCCAATGATAAGGTATCAACTGGCAGGATTGATAAAAATTAAAAAGAAGGAAAGAATGAAGAGTTGAAACATATTGCATTTTCAAGTTTACAGCAATTAAGGGCATTGCAGACGACTTCAATAGTGCATGAGAATGCCTATACAATGAAGAACAGGGTGTTGAGCTGGTTCAAAATGGGCAAATGAATTGGCATTAATGGTAGTTGATACCGCATAATAGTAGCACCATCCCACTCTGCAGCACCAAGAGTTTATCTATTTGTTTTCGGGGGTAGGGTGAGATTAGTGTAGGAAGCATAAGGGTTTTTTTGGTGCAAGTAATATATGGTTGAGCACCAAGAAGACTAAGTTTGATTATGCCACTAGCATTTTCTAATTAGTTATTAGTTTGAAAAAGGTACTTGTTGATAACCTCGTACTCATATTTTAGTTAGCTATTTCAAGTTATGGGATCATAAAGTTATATCATTCACTTGCTAGCTATTCTTGTTATTTGCATATTTTGCAGTTTGATCATCTTTGTTACATTTTTGTATTGTAATTTCCTTAAAACTGTAAAGAATGTTTTTTTTTTGTTTTTCAGTAATTTTAAAGTGTAAAGTAGTGTACAAGTATTCTGGTATCAGCTGTGCAGATTGTAAATTGTCCGATTTTACAGGTTTCTCTACATGACCCATCCTCAGGGCAAAAAAATTTGAAACCAATGTGTGTTATCATTTGTTTTGTCCGATATGAAAAGGTGGGAAGGCAGGTGGCGAGGCCCCTAGTCTTGATGCACTCTCTTCTTGAATTGCTTTTGGGAGTTCCACAGCCCGAAACCAACCAATATTATTGATGTATCCAAAATTCTAAGTGGATTCTAAAGGCTTAATGTCATTTTTATTTCTCTTATCCCTAAGAATAAGGAAAGCTCTATCTCTAGATGGGTATCACCAAATTTTATTTGTCTAATAATGTGTATAATATTGTTTCTAAGGTGACGGCCAATAGATTGAAAGTCATACTCCCACCATCTCGTAGGAGCAAGGAGGTTTCGTTAAGGGAAGCAAATTTTGGAATGGGCGCATCAACTTATAAATTTGTTCGCTCTATTACTTTCAATAGACACAAGGGCATCCTGGTAAAGCTAAATATTTCAAAAGCCTACGACAGCCTACTGGAGTTTCTTGGTTAGGGTTCTTCAGAAGTTCAACTTCTACAAGGATAGGTAGATATGGGTTAAGGAATGCTTTTCTACACTAAAGCTTTCAGCCTTGGTTAATAGCTCTCGTGAGGGGTTCTCAAATTCTTCAAGCAGCCTCCGACAAGGATATCCTCTCCCCCCCTATTTGTATTTATCATGGCCAAACATCTCATGATGACCCTTAATGCAAATAAGGAAAATTGCAGATGGAGGGCTTGAGGATAAGTAGTCCTGAAAAATTGCTAATTCATTTGCAATTTAACAATGGGACCTTGTTGGTAGCAACCTCCTCGATGATGGAAACCCAACAGATTAAGGGGGTGTTGAGAACCCCATGAAGTCACTTCAAGGCGAGCTATAAACTGGGCAAGTCTAAAGTACATACACTTCATTGAGCCATACACTTCATTGAACCGGCAGAAGTTTCAAAACAAGCAAGCAAACAAGAACAGATCTGATCTCATAACAATTTTCAAAATTTAAGCTTTGGGTTCAGATTAGCTTCCTAGAATTCAGATCTAAAATTTCTCTAGATTTGGTATTTAGAAATCAGATCTGGTTCATAACAGGCTTAAGATTTTCAGTTCATATTTTCAGATTTTTTCAGATTCAGCTGAAAATTTTCAAGTGGATTCCAATTTCTGAAATATTTTCTTCAGAACTTCATATTTCAACTAACAGAAATTCTGTTTTCAGACTAATTTCTAAGGTTTTTCTTCAGATTTTCTGATCCGAATTGATTCATAAATAAGTTGTATTTCAGTTTAATTGATGCCACCAGATCCACATACTAGTTTGTATGACTGATTTATGTGATTTAGGACACTCTCACTCACTCCTAAGACACGACTCTCTGAAACAGAATTACATAACAGGCAGGGACGGAATGAAGCAGATGCAGAAGGTTCAAGTATTATCCGAACGCCCTAGAGCCATAAGCAGATGAAGACAGTTAACACTTAACGTGTTTGGCTTAAGACAAACCCATCAAATATGTTCGGCTTAAGATGAAGCCATTCTGCACATAAAAGGGCATACAGACAGGTTCCTAGCAAGCCAAATACGCCCACATAAGACAAAATAGCACACTCCAACAAATCCAAGGAAGGCTCAAACGCTTGGAATTCCATCCCTTCAAAGGCTCGTCGATTGGGTCTATATTGGTCCAAATACCAAGTTTGTACATAAATGAACTGCTTGGGGAGCATGTAAATCATGTTAGTTCAGTGTTTTGGAGTTGTAGCATATACATGCAGCTGAGTAGACGAGGAGAGAGAGTTGTAGAAGCAAGTTGCAGTTAACAGCAAGCATAGGAGAGCATTGTAGTAGTACTGTCAATTCCGCCAATGTTCTTGGAGGCCTCAAAGAGGCAAATTGACTTATAAATCTTGCAGGAAATAGTGGCAGAAGTAGGCATAGCCCCACACTCTTCTAAAATTTTCCCCCATTGGGTTTCTCTAGGGTAATCTCTTGTCTTAGGTCTGTTTTTTTTGCATGTGAGTTCATCCTTACTTTCAGTAAATATGCAACTACCTGAAATAAATCCAAGGAAATTTATTTCAAAATTCAAGGCAATTTTCTTAAGCAAAGTATTTAGAGAACAAGAAACATAATTCATCAAGACAAGCACGAGTTAAGATTCATGTTGATTAGTTAGCTTTGGAATATCTATGCTAATTACAGATCATTTTAAGATATCATTGGCAGATTTGTGGCTATAATAGCAGATTTTAGGTCTGAACTCATTAATAGGAATTGATTTCTCAAACTTTCACTTTTAGATTATCTATTTCTCAACACTGCATATATTTTTGCCCTGCCAAGAAAAAAACATTCCAGTTATAATTTTTTCCCTGGCAAAAAATCGAATTAAAGCCTACCAAAACTCGGAATAAAGACCGTTTTGAAAAAAATAGCTTATTCCATATAATTTAGAAACATATAGGTGAAGAAATATTTGTACCTTGTCCTGACCTCCAACATCCCAAACTGTGAAGCTAATATTCTTGTATTCCACAGTTTCCACATTAAAGCCTGATCAAGGATAAAACACAATCTACAAATTACATCTTACTGCGAAGCTAATATTCTTGTATTCCACAGTCTCCACATTAAAGCCTGATAATGGATAAAACACAAATTACATCCTACTGATTAGGGAAACAAGCAAATATTGAAGTACATTGAACAAGATACGTCCAAGATTACCAATGAAAATATGTCAGACAAATAAACACAACCATTGACTTCATTCTTCATTTCCCTGAGTATGGATCCAGCAATGAGATCCGAAACATCGGACAAACTTTTTGACATGGATAAATCCAAAAGAATATTATTCATTATTACTTCGTGAAAAAAACCAAACTAAAAACTAAAAACGCATCACATACTTATACCATATTTCAAAACCAAAGAAAAAAGACCAAAAGGGGATGATTGCTTGAATGTGTTCATACATTGTTTTAGGGATAGTCATGTTCATAGTAGCATAAATCATTTGGGTAAAAAAATTGTTTTTTCAAAAGTGTTAAAAGTGTTTTTCAAAAAATCGTGATTAATAGGTAAAAAAATCGGAAAAACATAAAACCACCAAAAAAATGCGGAAAAAGGATAAAAAAAAAGTTTTTTATCTTTTTAAAGGCATTTCCATTGCATAGAGATACATATTAAGCATTTCAATTGCATAGAGAATAAATACTGATTATTAGAGGAAGAGAAATAAAATTGTACGCCATCAAAATCAATGAACTATTTTCTTTCATTAATTTCCATACTATTCAAATTCATTATATTTGCATTTCAAAATGCATGCTATTGTCGTTTACAAAGGAACAAAAAAGGGAGGAAGCCAATGGCAATGAGATGGACTAAGGGATCAACAAGGCTAGATCTTGAAACTCCAGGGATAGAGCCTCTCTTGATTTAAGAGATGGCTTCAATGTTGTACCCAACCTTCTCCAACAAGTCGAAGTCAATTGCGTTATAAATAGGTTCATCATTATTTTCAAGCCATTCAGATTCTGGATCGATCTCATCAATGGTCAATCCGTTGATCTTCCTCAACAGTACCTAACATTATCAAATAGAATGTATATGTTAGTGACTTTGACGAATAATACTCCACAAGAATATAAATCAACTTTCCATATGAATTGAAAACTGGAAATGTAACATTTATTAACCTTGAGCTTTCTTCATCTTTAAGTGGTGTTGGACAAACACCAAATCATTCATTTGTTCTCAAGTGATTCAATTGCATTTTTTGGAATGTAATGCTCAAACACACTCCAACTACGCTTGCAAACGGGTAAACTGCATGGTTGGCTCAAAATGTGCATTGCCATCCATCGAAGGTGTTTTGGTTTCTTTGCCAAATAAATCCCATCATTGTGCTACAAAGACATATTTTGTCAACATTTGAACATGCACAATTCAATCAAAATTTAACACTTTCACCGTATGTATGTAGAAAAATTGTCTATTCTTACTAGAGAAGAAACCTCTTCCCTGTTTGTACATAAGAAACTCTCCCATAGTTGCCTCAAAAGATCCCTTGAAAACACTCTCTCCATGCATCTAAATAGACCCTGTGTGACTTTTGCATCGTCTCAAAATGAGCCGCTAAAGAACAACATTGAATTCAAAAAATATCCAGCTGTATGGAGGGGAGAACACATTTGTCGATCCCATTTTTTATTAACTATCTCCCATAATGGCTTGTGTTTGGCCATGTTATTCTCCAATTTGCTCCTAATAGCATCTTTGGCCCTATCAATTGCCTCAGATAACCAATGGGGGATTTCTACCTACTAACGAGTCTCAAAACTCAAACTAGAGGCACAAAGAATAACACAATTTTCTCTACCTCTTTCCAAAAAGACAGTGAAAAAAGTAGTCAACCACTATTTTTCCCTCCATAAGTTTCACAAAAAAAGATTCCACCCACTCAGTTGAAATGAGCATTCGTATTAAATTCATTTGTTGTTGGCAAAGAGTTTGCAATGCAAAGAAGTGGGTTGTAAACCTTGTCACCCCTAACCGAAGAAATTCCTTTCAATCTATGAATGTGTGTGTTAAACTAAGAACCCTTGTGTGATTGTATATGAACTTGGTGATTGTGTGGGCCTTTTACAAACCCTCCACCCATGGAATTTTGCCTATGTCATCCAAGGTCAAATCCAGACAATGTGCCACACATAGAGTCCAAAACATAGTTCCATATTTGTCTACAAGAAGCTCCCAATGGCCACGCAAGCAACAACATTTTTTTAACCAAAAAAGACATCTATTAATAATGATCATAAATGTACATATTCTATTATGCCAAGCTTTGAAATTATTACTCCAAGCCTCAACATTAGGCACCAGAATGATCATCTCACAAACAAGCCTCATTAAGTCTTAAGAATGATCTAGAGCTAGAATTCGACTAAATTTATCTTGCACTTTAGAAGACCACCATTTCGGTGGGATGTCCACAACACATAATATTACTATTATCAAGAGCCCAATTGGCCAATGCATCTGCCACTTTATTTTGCTAGTGAGGCACATGACTAAAGTGACAATCTTCAAATTTACTTTTCATCCTTTGTACTCTTTCCACCTCCCGTAAAATCTGCCAATTGCTAGCCCTTTCCCTTGTTGGGCTCATTAGAAGGTTAGTGATAATTAATGAGTTTGATTCCACTTGTATCCTTCTCCAACCCACTTTCAATGCTTCTTGAAGGCCTTTGGCCACAACCCTAACTTCAGCAAAATTATTAGTAGCAATTTCCAAACTTTTCAAAAAAGAAGACAACAGAACCATCTGATGCTCTTCCTATCCCCCCTATACTTGCATTTCCTGGATTCCCTCTGGATGCCCCATCTGTATTCAACTTACCCACCCCAAGAGGAGGTTTTGTCCATTTACCATTAACCTACTCTTTTCTCCTTGTTGAGCAATTCAGCTGAATACTCCTAGGTGTTTCAATTTGCAGCCTCCTAAATAAGGTTAGCCAATTTGGAGATCGCTCTTTTGGAATTTGTATTTTATATTTGATGGTTTTAGTTATATTTCTCCAAGTCTTTTCCCAAATAAAGAAAATATCCCTACTTTTCTGCTAGAAAACTCTTCTATTCCTCTCTTACCAAAGATTCCATAACAAAAGTGTAATCCCACTCCACAATACCTACACAAGATTTTCGTCTTTTTTGATGTTATTACCCCATTCTCGAAATGGTTCTTCCATATACTTAATGCCCAAACCCGGGATATCAAATAACCTAGCTAACTGCTACCACAACTGATTAGCAACTAGACATTCTACAAAAAGATGAAAGACAATTTCTTCCTTCTCCAAGCACATCTCACATCTAAATGGGCCATACAATCCTCTCTTCATTAACCTATCTCCAATTAGAATTATTTTCTTTAATAACAACCAAACAAAAAAACTCACTTTGGGCCAAAAAACTTTCTGCCACAAATGTTTTAAAATGTCCTTTAGTGGATGAGGAGCAGTTTTGCTAAACAAATCATATCCATCTGAGAGAGAGTAACATCCTGCATATTTCTTTCCCCGCCCTATAGCATCAGGGCTTTCTGAGGTTGAAAGAGTTCTTGACTGTAAAATATTTTCAGCCACCTGTTTCTGATCCTCCCTTAACCTAATGGGCCATTCTTCCATTGGTATCCAATGTTTGCCAACCTCCCATTGATACCTACCAGATTTACAATACTTAGCCACCTTTATATATCCCTATGGATGAAGGTTTTCCATAACCAGCCGCATATCAGGAAATTGAGATATTATAGGCAGTTGTCGGTCCATGAATCTGTCCAGAATTCTACTATTTTCCCATTGTTGATTATCCAAAAAAAATGTTTCTTTATGATGTCTTCTCCTATTCTCAACACCGAAAGAACTAGGGAACCCTTGGACGGTAGAGCCAATCTAATTATCTACTCAAGTGGATTATTTTCTGCATACTTTACTCTGATATTAACTGCCCATAACTCATCCAGTCCTACCAATAACCTCCAGTATAATTTGGCTGCCAATGCTCTATTTTGTTACAAACAAGATTGAAACCCAAGTCCACCCTCCTTTTTTGGCTGATAAAGAGCTTCCCATTTCATTAGAGACCATTTCCTTTTCTCTTGAAGTCCACTCCATGGGAATATTTGACAAAGAGACTCCATCTGTTTCAATATTCCTATCGGAATGTTCAAGATAGAGCCAACATAAATGGGCACAACTTGAAGAACAGTCTTAGCCAAAGTCATTTTGTTGCCTAAGGATAGCCATCGATTCGTCCATTTCTATAATTTAGCTTTCACTTTATTTATCATCCAGTTCCATTCCTTTGATTTCTTTTTTGTTAACGCAACTCCCAAATAAGTGATTGGTAACAGGGCTTTTATGAATTTAAATTTGTCCAAAATCATTGTTTCTTGTCTCTGAGAACAATGGTGAAAAAAAGATTCTAGACTTGTCTTCATTTATCAATTGTCCTATAACTCTGCAAAATAACTAAAGAATCTTTTGCAATTTTGAGGCTTCCATCTATGTGGCCTTACCTAAAAGAGTAGAATCATCCACAAACAATGAGTGATTGGGCTCACCCCTGACATTCTGCTAAAATACTAAATAAGAAAGGTGAGAGAGGGTCGCCTTGCCTTATGTCTCTCATTGTTGAAAAGATCTGAGTTGGGTTTCCATTTACTAAAACAAAATGAGACCGAGGAGATGCAAACTTTAATCCACTCAATCCAATCAGTAGAAAATCCAAAGTGATGCAACACCTGGACCAGAAACTGCCAATCCACTCTATCATATGGTTTGAGAGATCAAGCCAGATAAACATTGAAGGATATTTTAGCACCTCCATTGAATGTAATGCTTCTTGGGCCAAGACTATTTCATCATGAATTTGCCTTCCCTGAACAAATCCCCTTATTCTGGTGAAATAATCTTATGCATTAATGGCTTCATACATTTTGTCATTATTTTAGTAATGATTTTATTCAGCACATTACATAGAGATATAGGCCTAAAACCTGAGATAGATTCCACTTCTGAAGTCTTTGAAATTAACGCTAGAAAGGTTTAATTTAATTCTCTCAATAGAGTCTTGGTTGTTCTCGCCTCTTCCACTAATTCACGAAGATCATCTTTAAGTATATCCCAGAACCCCTAATAGAATTTTATAAGAAATCCATCTAGGCCAAGTTGCTTCCCTTTCTTCATGTCAAAGACCACCTTCTTCAATTCACTCTCCGTAACTTGAGCATTAATCCTCTGTTGTCCTAGTCAAAAATAATCCTTGCAATATTTTCAAGGACTTCATTTTGAGCAAATATTCCTGTAAACAGATGTGAAAAATATGTTTTAGCTATATTCGACAACCCTTCTAACATATATTCTTGTTTGCTTGCCGTTGTTTTTAAGAAATTAATATAATTATGAGCTCTTCTTGCTTGCAATGATTTATGGAAATAGGAGATATATTTTTGTCCCCTTCCTGAAGCCACTGTATTCTGGACTTCTACCTCCAAAAAAATTCTTCCCTTCTCTCCCATTCTTGCAGATTAGTTTTTAACTTAATTTCCTTGTTACCCAACTCTTGAGTAATTCCTACATTTTGTGCCTCAACATTAACCTCCTCCAACTATTTTAAAACCTATTTCTCTTTTTCCTTCACATCCCCAAACTCTCGCCAATCCCATTTTTTCAATTTAGTTTTTAAAAAATTCAATCATTTGGCAAAAATATACATGAGTCCCATACCTTGGCTTGCCTTCTATCCACCACTGCTTAACTAGATCTCGAAAATTCTCATGACGAAGCCACATCAGTTGAAATCTAAAAGGAACTTGCCAAGGATATGTTCTTCCAACCTCTAGAGACACAGGCCAATGATTTGAGCCTACATTATCCAATATACTAACCTTTGGAACATAGTCTCTCATCCACCAATCCTCTGACAGCAAAAACCTATCTAATCTTTTCAAAATGCATTCCTACCCTTGCCTCTTATTAGTCCAAGTCATTGGGCCATTGCTCAGTTTAACATCAACCAAATGAAGTTTTTGCGTAAATCTTATCATATTCTACGTGCTTGCGTCCAATGTAGCCATTCCCGCTTTTCTCCTTCCAAACTTAAGATAGTATTAAAATCTCCTCCTACTCTCGGAGAAGCATGTGAATTGTACTTGATCATATATTCAATAGTCTGCCACTGTGCTAACTTATCTTCTAAAGGAGTTCGGGCATAGACATTAATAAAAAGAATCTAACTAGAATCCTCCCTAGACTGTGCCAGCATAATTATTACCCCATTACTAGCAACAGAATTTTCAATAGCAATCTTCTTAGGATTCCATATACAAGTAACCACTCTTGAAGCCCCTTGAGAGCTCAGAGAACTTACCTAAGCTTGCGGCCATATCCTAGTCACCAAAACATTCATTAGTTCCACTAATGCCTTTGTCTCTTGAATAAACACCATTTGTGGACTTTGAATCTATATCATTCTCCTAATTTCATTTATAATGAATTGGACCACATTTTGTGGCCCCACCTCAATCACAACCTCATCAAATAGATGAAAGAGTGCCTCGCCCGATTTTATCATCTCAGATGCATGGACACTTAATAAATATTGTGCCAATATCACATGACACAACGAAATTGATGAGTGCGTGACTCCATCTATCCATCCATCTGACATGATAGTGCATCCTAATTTTTGCCATCCTTTGTGATGTTTTGCAAGAACATCGCTCACACCCTATACAACATCCTTCAACAAATCACTCTGCAAAACCTCATATGATGGGGTAGTAAACCCAAAACCTACAGCTGCAATTGAATCCACCATACTTTGCTACTATGGAGACTACCAAATTAAACAAGAAGCTAGAGTAATACTAAAAGTTGGAGATTGCTTTATTTGTCTGCTCGTAAACATTATTTTTCCAACCTGTAATCTCTAGTGCAGTTTGAGCTCCATGTGTAGTGCGAGGGCTAAAGAAGGCATGAATGTTTCCTCTGCCTGTGTTTGGCCCACAACGTATTGATCCAAGGGTAGATTATTAGAGGGTTATAATGAGAACTATTTCCACCACATTTCATGGCTAAAAATATTAAATAACACCTACCACAAAGGAGGGTTAGAGTTATTGGGTACGGTTAGGTTTAGCTTTTTTTATGTTTTGGGTGTATTAAGTATTTTTAGACTATAGACAACATTTCAAATTGCCGCATCATACAAGGCTTTTCAAATTGATTTGCTGAAAAAAAGCCAAAAAATCGGGTTAAAAAAAGTATTTTGGGCCTAGTACAGTGATTAATTGCGATTAATCACGTTTAAATTGCACGTTCCGCTACTATGATTAGTACTATTACTTTTACTTTGGTCTATTTTACTCTTGATTTGATTCTTGGACAATAAAGTCCTTATGAACAGATCCAAATATGATAACAAAACTAGGGAATCTTACAGCTGAAAACTAAATATCTGAATTTTCCTTTGATACTGAAATATGATTTTTTTCAAGAATTCTAACGATATAGGAATGTTGGAATATAGTAAGCTCTAAAGTAGGAGAGTGATTGTATTGTTTTCAATGATCTCAACCTCCTGGGTATGTGGTTACACTTACACCTGCTTGCACTGATCTTACAATCTCACCCTGCCAGACTCATTCTACATTACTACAGGGGGCATGCTTTTCAGTAGTACTGCTTTTGCTTATTCATCATCAACTGTTTCTCCTAATGCCTGCAAGCTATCTTCAAAGTGACTTGAAAGTGCTAATCTGCTCAGTAAACTCTCCTCCTCCTATCCTGACAACCAAAAATAAAGCTTCAAGCTCAACTTTTTACATGATGATTTTGATCCAGACAGAGTATCAAGCTAACCACATTTCCTTTGATATTTTTGTCATCTCTCTGTGACATAAATGAATATCTGATGATTTAAGTCCTAGGAATAAAGATTCCCTTTCATCATCAGTACTCCACTTTGCTGCTGTGCCAGGATCTTGTGGCTTCAAAATGTCCCAATTGAAAATTTCCCTCATATCTAGTTCAATTAGGAGAAGCTGCAATTTTACTTCCCAGGTGTGAAAGATCACCACCCACAAACTTCTTTATGGTAATACGAACAGCCATTGTATACATCTTTGACTCAAAACTTGATTACAACACTTTAATTGGTGGACATAAAATATCAACACTTAATTGGTGTAGAAAATGTCAGGATATTGTGGCTTCAAAATGTACCCATTGAGAGTTACCCACATCTCTAGTCAATTAGGTGAAGCTGCATTTTTACTTGCCAGGTGGGAAAAATCGCCACCCACAAACTTCTTGATGGCAATACAAGCAGCCATTGTATAGAACTTTGACTGCCAAAACCTGATTACAACCCTTTAATTGGTGGAAATATCAACATTTAATTGCTGTAGAAATGTGTCCCATATCCTAGCAACACAACTTGAATGCAATATTTGTTTTTGGCACTCTTATGATGGACTAAAAAAGGAAGCTTATACTTGCCTTAATCATTTACGGTGGATAAAAATTTACATTCCCTTCTTGAAAACAATATCCCACGTAGAAATCCCTGATAATGGGTTTGGTGGGAATAGGCTGAAAAAGCCTAAGAATGTGCAGAAGAAACCTTTTAGAGATTGGACTAAGTTCAATGTTGGCGGAGCTACGAAAGGAACTCCAAGATTAGCAATGAGGGAGAGATCTTTAGATATGATGATAGACCACCTTTGTTAATTTTTTAAATTCACTTGGGGCTGAGTACAAATAATAAGGCAGACGCAACGGCTCTCTTAGAAGGAATAGGACTGGCTAAGGAAAACAGATGACACGGGATCTTCAATCGGAAGGGGACTCAATGCTAATTATTGAATTAATCAAAACAGGGAACTGCAATGACAAGCAAATAAACAATATCATTTAGAAAATTAAGATAAAAACTGAAAAATTTGAGATCTCATACCAACATATCAGGAGGACAAGAAATACGGTCGAAAATCTAGCGGCCAATTGGGGAGTAAAATAGTTGGGTGAGATGGTTTATGCTCATCCATCTCCCTCCATGGCATTAAAGTTAATATCAGAAAACAGCACCACAGCAGAGCTTGCTCTTCATTAAAAATTGCATAACTCGAGATCAAAAAACAGAAAGACTTGTGGAAAAAATTTGTCTTTAGGTGCACTCAATAGTGCCTTTTCATGTTAGAATCAATCAAAGGAGTGTTAAAAGAAGAAAAAGTGGATGGATAAATGAAGAAAGAAACTACCTTTTATTTTTGCTAACTTTCTTGCACTTGGAATATACTTCGAGCTAAAGAAAGGGAGATTAAACTATAGGCAGAAAAGCAAATGTTTAAATTTGATTCCTGAAATTCATGTCATTTGTTTATTTTCCCAGTTTGTTTAGTTAATACTAACTGGGATTTGGCATCTCAACCAACAATTTTTCCAAGTCTAGGTTCTCTTAACCCTAGGTAACCTCAGTTCAAAAAAATATCCCACATGGAAAGAAGATAATTTAGCACCAAGAATATGGAGACGGGAACTTGAACTTATGAATGCAACTTTACCACTAAGTCGATTTTCCTCCTTGGTGTCTTACTAGTTTTTCTTTTAAACTAGTTATATAACCAAGCAAAAGATATTTTTATAACCAAGTGGGAATTTAGTTAAACAGCACTTGTAGGTCCTGAGCTTAAAAATATTTATTTTCAAAATGGTAACAAGTTAACATTCTCTATTCAAAATATATATCTTCACACACTGAGCAACTTGCAAAAGCTCCTCAACTCCCACAAAAAAATCTCTCCTCATGTCACGAAGATTCATCCTGAGCTTCTTCCCACATTCAAAGCATCTAAAATCAGCACTCATCAAATGCACATTTGGACAATTCTAGCCTCAACATCCAGTACTATTAAGTGAACAATCCTTCTTGACAACATTCTGTCACATCCGATGTTTTAATCAACACCAGATCGTTTGTCCAGATTTCAACGACCCCAATTTTCTCTCAATTCACTCTTGTCAACCTGCTCATAATCTTACTCTACCACATCCTTTATTTGGATTGACATCCATTGCCCTTACTGCCAAAAAATGATGGTGTTCTTGTAGCCAGCTCCTAATCAGTGCTTAAAATGGATCCTAACGGTATTCTCAATCTAGCAACCTCACATGTTCTTAGACCCAAACTCTGAGAGCTTAACCAAAACAAACAATGTTATAACCACCTGCCTTCTTAGTAAACTTCACTATTTTTTACTCATTTGTAAACAAATCAATGTTTTTGGCATCTTCTAAAAAAAGCTAGATCGTCAATTCTGATGCCTTGCACTTGAACTTTGTATTCCTGATCATGTCATCCCTGCTAGTACTCAAGTCAAGCAGCAATAGAACAATGGTGCTTCCCTAGCGAAAGACTTCACTACATGAGTAGATCAAGGTTTCGGTACAAATTCAATAACAGCTTGACCTGTTCATTGTCACCAATATTTAGAATTTCAGCCAGCAACAATCTAGTCAAATTTGTGCCACATAATATTGTCATTATGTACTTACACATTTGTCTATTCCAACCCTCAACTCAGCCAAACCAACAACAAGTTTGGAGTTCTTGACAATTACAAGGTCTTATAGAGCTCTATTACCATGTGGAATACATGGTATAATTAACTCTATTAATAGGAAAGTGAGTTTATTGATTTCAACACTCAATATTCATACACTACACATGCTTGTACCCAGCTTATTAACCCTACTGCTGAACTGACTCTAACTAATAAATGCTACAACAAATGCAAAGGTGACTCCAACAAGGAAAAGAAGAACGATACAGAAATTTCTAGGAAAGAAAAGCCTTAACATTACTACAATAACCTTTTCAAATATATATGAAGAAAACAAACTCTTTCAAGAAGGTTTGGACACCTACTCATGCCTTGTCAACTCCAAGAGCAATATAGATTTTTAACTTGGCCAAGAATTTGGTCTTTTCAAACTATTTGCGCCAACACAGACAAGACAAATATATCTCTTCCCACACTCTGCTTTACATATAAACGTAAATGTTGGCCGAAAACACTCCCTTCTCCTTGTCCAGAAAACTACAATAACCTTTCCAAAAATATATGAAGAAAACAAACTTTCTCAAGAAGGTTTTTACACCTACTCATGCCTTGTCAACTCCAAGAGCAATATAGATTTTATTTACTTGGCCAAGGATCTATTATTTTCAAATTATTTGCACCAACACAGACAAGATGAATCTATCTCTTCCCACCCGCTGCTTTACATATAAACATAAATGTTGGCTGAAAACTCCCCCTCCTTGTCTCAAACACAACCTACTCCTAACCTAGTGGCAAGCGCATAGAAAACTTTCCAGCTCTGTTTGCGCGATGCACGCAAAACATCTTTCAACCAGTATTGCCTTTCAGCAAATGGCCAAATGTCTACTTAACCGCACATTTCTTTATTCATGGATACATACTCATACTACTCTACTTTGACAAGATACAAAGAGGGACAAAAAAACTAACTACTACAACAAACCAACAATATACTAACAACACACATTAGCTATCTAACCCGCACACAAATGAAACCAATATTTCCATAAGCATGCCTATTCTATTAAGATCACATCTAATACATTCTACATAAGGCAAGCCTTCCTTATCTATATATGTACCAACAAGAAGGCTACAATGGAGGGTCTCCTTGGCCTTAATTCAAATTGGCAATTTAATTTTAAATGCTCTACTTTTGGACTACAATAATAGACCTGTGTGTCCATATTAAGGAGGTTGACTTATATAGGCACCTGAGCCTCCTAATCAACGTTATCCAAATCCACTACTCTTGCCCTTAATTTCACTGTGTGGAGAAGTGGCCTCCACATCGACCTTATCATGATGTCGACATCCACGTTGCACTGACCTTTGTCCTTTCTGCCAACTCCACACTCTGCTTTACATATAAACATAAATGTTGGCTGAAAGCTCAATTTGCCTAATCGGTTCACTTTCATCCATCGTACTTGTTTGTGCTTGTCTTTAGTGTGATCCAACACGACCTTGTGCATGCAAGGGACTAAAAATTCACACCACATTTTTCTTTTCATGCAGCACTGCAACCACTGCACCTATGCAAAAAATGTGCAACTTGTGGTTCCTTTCCTCACTGAAACCGTCATGCACCCATTTCCTTCCTAGTTTTATCCTTATTCCACCTACCCTCAATATTTATTGCAACCTTCTGCGCAACTCCCAAAGCCTTATAATTAGCTAAAAGGGGGCAGGGGCTTCTACTATGAAGTTGTCTCCTTTAATGCGCCAACAATAAACTACCTAAACTAGTTAAATATAGACGTCTTGTCATCATCCAACAGTCATACCCAACCCATCTACAGCTTAAAAATGGTTGGAAAAAAGACTTGGACAAATGGTTCAAGTATTGCGGCATTCCTGAAGATAATGTTACTAAAATAATTGGACAACCTAAAATTAGAACATCCAAACCTTTTTTTTCTTTTGAAAAGATTACTTTTTATATTATCTCAATAAATCAACAATTTACAATAGTTGATCAAAAGGATTACAAGGTTCCTTCCTATAAAAGCAAGGGAAGAAAACACCTAGGGCACATCAACATTTTGAAAAAATCACTTCCACAAACCAAAATTACCATGAGCCTTTGGAATCATGACAAAATCAAAGACAATAAAAAACATTGGCATTATAAGAACACTATGTACCCTAAATTAATTTTAAGTTGGTAACACTCAAGGCTTGACGTTTATGTATGCTTCTTAACATCCTTCAAGTTCGAACCTCTTCCACCAGGGTGCTCTATGAGTTTAGATAACAGTTCACCACCCCTAATGTGCACTACCACACCAGTTGCATACAGCTTGCATGTGATCCCAATGACCTCAAGAATTCTCCAATCACAAATAAGAATAGGGGGTCCACCACCAAAATAGCTGCCCTTGCCTACGAAAGGTGAATCCCAAATTATGTCACCACAACGTACTTTGCAAGAGCATTTGCCATGCCCGACTGGGCGTCGAGTCAAAGATGGTTAGGTATTTGGCAGGTCCTAAACTAGAATACCCTACCTCTCCAAATGAGGTTGCTAACCTCAAAAATAAAATCATCGCTAAACAAAGAACCAACTCACATGAACTATGCAATGAAACTTACTAGATGGAACCATCCAAACACTATGTGGGAACCTAAGTCACCGCATTCACTGAACTGCAACCATAAAAATAAAAAAATAGCCAAATTTAAAACTAGGGCAAAAAAATCATTGAAAATTGCGAATAAAATCATACTTCATTCATGTTAATTTATATTGTTGTATAGCTGTTGTGTTTTTTTATGGCTGAAATCATACGTTGCATTCTTCGAGACATCCAAGCTATGCATAGTTGTGTGAAAGCGATCCCTATAATTTCAGTGAGCAGATCAAGCAAAAACTTAGACCAAACGACCTAACCGTTGTAACTAGCCATCCCTCGAACCAAAGATTCTCCCTCCATCTTTCCTTCGTTCTTTATCACTCGATCCCAATCTCTCCCGTTGGTTGTTCTTTTGTCACTGCAGTAAAGCAAAATGAGATGAGTGCCATCCGCTCATTTAACTTTCTACTTCTATAAAATCTTTTTATTTTAACCTTCTATAATATTAGCCTTTAAGTTTTTTTATATAGTATATAATATATTTATAAATTATAGTTTATGGAATATTATATATATAGAGAGAGAGAGAGAGTCTATTTAATATTGTTAAATTTATTATATATAGATTTTTGTAGATATATACTTTTAATTACATATTTTAATATTTTTTATTTCACGAACATGGTGTGAATAACATAATCCTATTAACATGAAAAAGAGAGTAATAGTAGAGGGGAAAATGGATGCCGCAACAACCATCGTCTCACCTGCCGGGGTATTTGAACAAACTGTTAAGGACGGTATTAAGGTATACAAACTCCAACAAAACATTGACAATGAGAACGAAGGGAATACTTGGTTTGTTTCTCACCATCTCAGTGGAGATGAGAAGAACGAATGGGAGAAGATAAATATTCCTATCGGCGAAATGGAGGACGCCCATTTTAAAATAGCCCCTGTTGGAGAAGATGTCAAGAAGCTATTTGCCAAGCAGGTTGCTCTGAAATTAACTAGTGGAATAGAGGTAAATAAATTTAAGTAGAATGGGAATGACATAGAGGAGGATTTCTCCACCCCAGCTGAGTCCAAACAAAGCAGTGTGTTAGTGTCATCAAAGGGCATTAACATGACTTCTGTGTACCCAGATGGTCCTACAAGTTTGGTGTTTCCATTAGCGAGTGCAAGGCGGTTTATCAAATGCAAGTACATGTGAATGGATGTTGAAGCGGCCTTCCTTGTTATCAAAGTCAAGGCTCTACACACGTTGCGAACCAATTTCCTTGGATTCTGCTCTGACCAACAGATATCCATAATGAGGGGTAGAGCGAAGTGTGCAGAGAAGGCAGAGGATTACAAGGAGTGGGTCGAATTACTGGCAAGGTTGATATCTCAATGGAGTTTGCTGCAAGGTTTGGTCAAAAAGAGGTTGACTACAAATTGCTTGACAAAATGTCGACTAGGATTTTGACTCGGTTGAGCAGAACAAATCTAAAGCCAGTGGCAACAGGGCACCAGGGCATGGTTGGATCTATATCTGGGATTACCAAATGCATATGGGTGAAGCCGACAGATTTAGTGATGGATCTTAAGCAAAATCTAGAGCTTCCCTCAGGTATTCCAGCAGATTTACAATGTCTCGTTTTTCAGGGCAAACAACCCCAAAATTTGGATCTTCTGACAAGTTATAATTTAGGCAAGGATGCAATCATTCACATGACTTCAAGATTGCGGGGAGGTGTTGCAGAGCCACGACAAGCGTCCACTTCCAAACCAGCTAATTTGAATGAAGCAGTTAAAAAGGTTAATGCCAATTCGAGTACTAGGAAGTCTACACCTTCATATAATGCTCACATAGTTGAACAAGCAGAGGAGGTGCCTTATGTGGAGATCATAAGTGAGGAAGTGACTGAATATCGAGATACTTTATCAGAGGATGCAGTAATTTGCAGGTTTAATGGTTTTTGGCCTTCAACAACAGCGTTATACCAATGGATACACAAGACATGGACAAAACCGAATAACCGACAAGTAACCCCCTGTTGATCGGTTACTCGCCAGAAATTCCACCCGACGAGTAATCGCCACTCGAACTCCCCTGCACAGTAAAAAAAATTGAACCGGCGAGTACTCGTGAGTACTTGGCAAAAAAAAAATCATTTTTTTTTGGGCAAGTATTCGCGAGTACTCGCCGAGTAAACTTTTTTTTGGCTGGGCAAGTACTCACCGACTGCAAGTATGCGAACTATGGACAAAACAATGTGAGATATCCCTTTACTCCAAGGGATTTTTCATTGTTCGCTTCCTTGATGAGAAAGATTATCAGAAATGCCGTTTGGGAGGTCCATGGTCCTGGGGAAGCACAGGGTTGTTTATTACTCCATGGTTTCCATATTTTGACCCAAATTCATTATTAGTCACAAAGATGTCAGTATGGGTTCGGCTCCCAAACTTGCCTCTACACTTTGTGCATGCGCATAAAGAGATTGGGAACGCTTTGGGTACATTCATATAGTCTGATAATGAGCGAGCTAAAGGAGGTTTATGCACATATGCTCGAATTTGTGTGGAGATAGATCTGAGTAAAGGATTATCAGATTAAATTATTCTTAAACATGATCAATCCTAGCACGTTGAAGCTCTTGATTATGAAAATACTGCCTTTAGATGCCATAATTGTAAATTACCTGGGCATCTTCATGCTTCATGTCCTCAGGGTCAAACTCAAAAGCACAAGAAACAGAGGGTGAATCCAAATTCTAGCAGGTGGAGTTGCCCTGATAAAATGTTAGTGGCAGAAGATATTTTTAAGAATTCAGGTACTCAAGAAAAAACTGAATTGGGGGAGAAGAAAGATAAAGATCAAGCCACTCTGACTCGTAAAGCAGTATCAGCGGAGGGCGCTAAAGGAAAAGTACATAATGTATCTTTGACAATTCCAGCAGGAGTGAAGAGAGTTCATGAATTAGAGACTTTTGATTCTAATAAAGAGGTATTTATCAAATCTAAATTCTGATTTTATGTCTTCTAACAGACAACTTGTCATGTTAGAGGCCAGTCAAGGCATATGGCAGGTGTGAAAAAGAAAAAGGGAAAAAAGGGCAGGATTGTTGTCCAAGAGGATCATATCTCGCTTTAATGGTGAGCTATAGACTAATTTCTTTGGGTTGTTTTTTGTGGTTGCTCTTTCCATTGGTGTTACCCTCACTTTGTGGTGAGTTGACCCCTTGCTAGCATTCCTTTTGGTTTCTCCCCAAATCCTTTGGTGATCTTTGGGGTGTTTTTTGTTGCTTCTTTGTTGTTTATGCTTTGCCCTGGGCTTGGTTTGTCTTATGGTTGCAGTTTCATGGTTTTGTTTGGCTTTTTCGGTTTCAATAAAAGGGACGAGGACCCATCTAACCTCAATAGTTATCAAAAAATATATATATATATTTTTTATTTCATCATATTTTTAATATTTTTTAATTTATAATTTTATTATATATAGATTTTTTAATTTCTTTTAGTCGAACTTAATCACAAATTTTATGGCTGATTTTTTTAGCAATGAATCTTTTAAGAATTTTATCCTCCACGAATTTGCAGTAACTTAGGTGGGAACAAGGAATTTGTAGGGTATGAGATTTAAATGATCTGGAGGACAAAACACATTTTCTATGAACTTGTTTGCTTTACAATGATAGTAAGGCCAGTTAAGCAGAAACTTCAATCATAAATTAGTACATGAAACCTTAAATCAAGAAAATAAAATAAAGCAAGAGAATTCATCATAAAAATTTACACTTGTAGAAACTAAGGGAAGTTAAAAGTCGTCATCATCATCATCATCGTTGTCGTAGCCAATATATATATAATATATAGAAAGTCAGTCAAGTTGTAATTAATCTCTCATATGCCTTATAGTTCTAAATACAAAATACCTTCTTAATTTTAGTATTACATTTGTAGAAATATAAGTTTTTTGGACCACACAAAGACACCTTTTTGAGCTTGAATAATTATTTAAAATATGCTAAGAACAGGTCATTGAAAATAAGCCTATACTAAAACATCCATTTCCAGAATGATCAACTTAAATATAGCCTTTCAATGCAAAACAAAGGCCGTCAAAGAATGGCAGTAATGCTAACTTCAATTTTCAACTGGAAATATTTATTATTAACCGACTAGCCCATATCCATCTTAATATGGCTTTAATATGTGCTGAGAGGTATCCAAAACACTTAAGGTGCCAATCCATATGTTCCTACACTTGTGTTGGTGGGAATAAAACCTTGAATCTCTTGCATATCTCTCAGGAAATATCAAATCATAATTAAAATGGATTTGTGCTAGTGTTATTTATATGTAATGAATAATAAAAACTTGCCATAATACACACATGTAGCCGACAGTATAAATCAAACTTTTCATGAATTGTTCAATATGCTACCTCTTGGAAAATTTTGGTTTATAAGGGGGGCTGCATGTGGTGTATTTGTCTCTTTTTTTAGTTATAAGTTACATATCTAAAAAACATCAGCTGTCAATGTTCCCCATGCATCCACCCAGCTACCCACACAAAAATTCCAAGTTAATGTGGGGTGTAGAAGGCACCTCTCGGCACAAACTATCACATCACTCCACTATTCACGAATTATGTTCCCCCAAGGCAATTGGCTTGCTAGATGCTGATGTATTTCTTTCCCCCGTCTATAGGCAGACCATGAAGGTTGTTGGGGTTGAAATTCCTACTGCGATAATCTTTATCAATTGAGAAGAATCTCCTTATCAATACTAGCCTTATTAATACCAGCCTTAACAAACACTAAAGAAAACATTGACAGAAGACTCTTAAATTCTAGATTGGCAACATTGTAAACTAGGGTGTCCGTGGTCTTTGTAACTCCAATGATGACAACCACACTTGTGAAGTAACATTCTTCCTGGGATTCCATCTTCACCATTCCCGCATCAGACCAATATAGTTTGTAACTAGTACTAAGTGAAGACCCGAATCCTATATGGTAGTGATATGCATCCCACTAACAAAACCTCTCATCTACACTATGTTTCATGCCCCTTTTCCTTCCAATAACTCATTGTGGATCCCAAAAAGGGACTCTCCACAATGTCACTGCAACTTTTGAAAGAATTTGGGGCATGACTTATTATCATGTAGCAATTGTCTCAAGAAAGCCATATCACAGTGTTTTTTCCTTTTAGGTCATGCAATGTATTTAATGCCTAGTTTCCATAATTTATCATCATGGTCTCCATCTTTTAGCCTATGTGGCATGGTGATGTGTCTCTCCCTATGGTGAGTGCCATAAATATAAAGAACACCAAAACCTATATACATACCAAGACATGATTATCAACTCTCACTGTCACACAATCCGTTAACTATCACTACACATTTCAGCTATCTTCACAGCTACACTAGAAGTACACCAAAAGAGCTTTCAAAGACTCAGTAGTTAGGGTTCGAAAGAAGAACTGCTAATCATCCCTAGGAATCATCTACACTTCCCAGACTCATAGTATCAAACAATCTTCAAGATTCTAAGAAAACGGTTAGTTGTTATTGCACATTCTTACAAGATTAATTTTGAGGAGTCCTACTTTGTAAGTAAATTCCCTTTATATATTGTTTTATCGGTATCTAATGCAAAAGCATATGGGGTCGATGAGCAATCTTGAATCACCCAAAAACATGTCGTGTGTTGTGTATTTGTGAACTTGTCGACGGTGTCGCTATTGTTTCACTTGCCGAAGATGATTAGAATGGGTCCAAGAAACATCTCCAAAGCTCCAACACTTCAGGGACATCAAGTGCAAAAGGTTTCAGTTGTCATACAGGGTTTAATATAATCTCTTCTTTGCAAATGACGAAACTACCGCTTAAAACAAGCAGTCGTCATAAAACCTCCAGTCTACAGTAAGCGCCAATATTGCCTGCATCAAATGCAAAAAGAGAGGAACAACCCACATTGACGTTTTTTCTATTTAGCCCATTTTACAAGAACATGGTTACTCGAAGAGGCACTCCAGGATGCAGTGATGAGGCATAAGAGATTCAAATCAATTAGAGTTATTGTTGGGAAGAGAGTAGCTTTAGTGAGGGAGTATGTGTGTGATTGTCCACAAGTAGAGAGTAACAAGAACTACTCAAGTCTATTGAGGGTCTATGTTTTTAGAGTCTTCATCATGTTTATAAGCCAAGAAATAAGACAAGTTTCGTATTTGTAGTGTACACTATAATTGTGTCACATGAATTCAATAAAATATGGTCTTAGCCTCAAAATTTGAATGGTTGTGTTTGTGTTTTTGTCCATTGGAGAGTGTTGAGTATAGGCAATGTTGAAAGGTAGCCATTCACTTGGTCCCCTGAAATCCCTCCTACATCGTTTGGTATCAAAGCAGGTTGTGTCTGGCATAGTTGACCATGTGAGGCTCCAGTTGACTCTGTTGCAAATTGTGAAGAATTCTACATTGTTTAGAGTTGTGAGGAATACAAAATGGCACACAAAGGAGCACCTCTTCAAAGAGGAAGAGCACCAAGAGTTGCAGACTTGGCAAAGATGTTGAAATAAAGCCAAGCTAAATTGGATGCTATGGAGACTACACAACATAGAGGAGTTGTCACAGATATGAGTCAAGAAGAAAGAGAAACACCAAAAATTCAGCTAGAAGAATTGGACGAAGAACCAAAGGATAGATTCTTGAAGGCCATTGCCAAGATGGGAAGCAAGCCAAAATTGGACATCCCTAATTACTGAGGAAATTTGTGCCATGAAGATCTAATTGACTAGATCACGGCGCTGGAAACATACTTTGATTATAAGCAAATGGAGGACCCCAAAAGAGTGAAATTTTCCTACAGCAAGTTAAAGGGACATGCATCCTTATGGTGGGATCATCTGCAGTTGGAAAGGGTTAGAAAAGGCATAGACAATCAAGAGTTGGGATAAGATGGTTGCAAAGTTGAAGGGTAAATTTCTACTTTTGATTATCAACTGAGTTTGTTCAAGAAGATGCAAAATTTGAGGCAAAAAGAAATGAGTGTAAAGGATTAAACCAAGGAGTTTTACAAGCTCGCTTCTAGGTTGGTCATGTTGAAAATGATGAAGACAAGATCTCCAGGTATGTGAACAGTCTACATACTTCCATGCAATATGAGTTTGGAATGATCAAGTTGCATTCGATAGAAACCTGTCAATGTGCTTTGAACGTTGAAGAAATGTTGTCCAGGGAACAACAAAATACAACAAGGGGGGACGCAAATTTTTATGTATAAGAGGTCAAGCAAACCCCTGAAGAGGACAACATACTCATGAGGAAGAAGCTAGCATTTCTCACAATCACAATCATGCGCCAAGAGGAAGAGGATACTACGAAAGAGGAAGAGGTAGAGGTTTCATGGCTACATGCTTTAGGTGTGGAGATGTTGGTCATAAATCCTATGAGTGCCCACAAGCATAAAACACTGATAGTAGAAGAAAAGAAGCTAGTGATCACATTTCACAATTGATTGAAAAAAGCATTGCATTGCCCAATAACACGGAACAACCGAAACATGGAGAAGCTCTCATGATGAAGACAGTTGCTAAAACCAGCCGAGGAGAATGAACCAGCACAAAAAAAAAAACATATTTTTCTCAACCATTTTCAATCCCCAAAGCAAGCGTTTTAAGGTTATTTTTTATAGTGGTAACACTAATAATTTGGTGTCGAATGAAATAGTAGATAGGCTTGGGATGGAAAAGGATGACACACCCAAATTCATATTAAGTGTCTTGGTTGAAAAAATGACATTAGACTTTGGTGAATGAACAATGTGGAGATGAAGTTGTGTGACATTATGTCCATTGATGTGTAATGTCCCTTTTAAGGTAAAATTAGAGCAATTTGGGTTTTCCAACAAAACCTAAAAAGAAATACAATTTTCTGATTTCTCTTTCAAACCCTAACTTAAATAAGAAACTCAGAATTCCGAAAGTGCCAATTTAGGGCACAAACATAATATTTTATTACCAAAAATATGTGCTAAAAATATCATAAAACACAACCATGCAAAATACCTTGAAAATCTGATTTTTGAATTGAATAAATGACTGATGATTATGATAAAAATATCAGTTGCATGTGTGATTCATCGCCCACAAATCTGCATTAAATGGCCCAAACTGCAGTTCAAACCCTAAAAAAGGGTCGCTACCTTAGGAGAGGGCTCCCAACCGAATAAGTTGCTTTTGAATGGCCTACCAAAGCTGCTTTCTGCCCTAAAAAAGCTCTGATTGCTACTACGCCCTACCTGAAACCTAGTTGCTGCCCTTGTTAGAGCTCCAAACATGAAAATCTGCCCTAGACACAATTGCACACTCCTTCAAACTACCCTAGCAACCTCCCAAAAGAGCTACGCTCCAGCTGAATGTATTATTTGATGCATCCAATACACAAATCTGCCCAAATGTGACTCTTGGAATGAAGCCACCAATGCCTTGCTTGAGGGTTTTCATCCCCAAACAATACCAATAAGGGTTTTCGTCCTTCAAGGTGAGAAGCTAAGCTTTTCGTGTTTAAACTTACAAATAATTTCCACAACATACCATAATCCTCCAAATGATCACCCTCTCCTCTTTTAAATCCCTTTTCCCTCCAAAAATAATCCCAAAGTGGGGCGATCCACTTGGAGGGAAATATAAAAATATTTTTTTTCCTTTTAATTTCACTTAAGGGTTAAATTAACCCATGACCCTTAAAAAGGTACCCTTCTTAAATCACAAGCAAATTAGACTATTATTTCTTTATTTTAAGTATTTAGAAATACTTTTTATGTTAGTAATAATATTATTTTAATTTCGAAAAAGAGGACATTGCGTGATGTATGCCATGTGTTGTTGGGTGGCTCATGACATTTTGATAGGAAGGCCATACATGATGGCATAAAAAATAATTACACACTCGTAAAGGATAAAAATAGGCACACATTGAGACCATGAAGGATAAAGAGGAAGAAAAGAACAACAGTCCTAAAAATGTTGATTATTTCCAAAAAACTGTTTTTGAAAGAGGCAAAGAAAGAAAAGGTGTAATTTACTTCCATTCCCAAACCCATGCAAGTTGGAACAATGGATAAGGTGAGTTAAATGCCACGTGAAGTGAAGGATTTGTTGGGATAACATGATGATATTGTTTCCAAGGATTTTTTGGATGGATTGCCACCCAGGAGTATTAATCATTACATGAATTTGATTCCCAGACCTAGTTTGTCAAACAAGACAGCTAATAGATTGACACCTATGGAGAATGAAGAGGTGAAGAGAGAAGTACAAGAGCTGTTGGAAAAGAGATTCATAAGAGAAAGTTTGAGCCCATATATAGTTCCAGCAGTGTTAGCACCCAAGAAAAGTGAAAAATAACATATGTGCACAGATTCTAGAGACATAAACAAGACTACAATCAAGTACAGATTTCCATTGCCTCAAACCGATGACTTGGTGGCTTGTTTGACTGGAGCAACGCACTTCACAAAGATTGAATTGATGAGTGGTAACACTAAATCATAATTCGAGAAGGTGACAAGTGCAAGACAAGGGATGGTTTGTAGGAACGACTAGTTATGTCATTTGGTTTGACAAATGCACCAACAATATTCATGACACTTGTGAACGAAGTGTTGAAGCCATGTTTGTGTACATTTGTCATTGTTTATTTAAATGACATCTTGATTTTTGGCAAGACAAAAGAGAAGCATTCAATGCATTTGAAGCAAGTGTTTCAAAAGTTGAAAGAAAAGAAGTTGTTGGTCGACTTGAAAAAGTGCAGTTTTATGAAGGAGGTGTTGATTTATTTGGGTTTTGTGGTCTTGCATGATAGATTGAGGATGGATCCATAAAAAGTAAAAGCCATTGTGGTATGACCATCACCAAAAAGCATGTTTGAAGCAAGAACTTCTAATGGGTTAGTTAGTTACCAAAAGTTCATTAGAAACTTTCATGGGATATGTGCACCAATCACCGAAACAATGAGAGGAGATAGAAAAGAGTTCCAATAGGGAGTTGCAAATGAGAATAGTTTTCAGAATTTGAAGAAAAAGTTCGCCGAACAACCAGTGTTTGCATTACTGGATTTCAACAAGGTGTTCTGAATTGATTGTAATGTTAGTGGGAGAACATAAGTGCAGTTTTGAGTCAAAAGCGCAGACCCATTGCTTATTCTAGAGAGAAGTTAAAAGATGACCAGCAGAGATATTTAGTTTATGATTAACAATTTTATGCCATAGTGCAATCTCTCAAGAAATGGAGACACTATTACAGGAATCATCAAGCCCTGCAATTTATAAACAGCGAAGGTAAGTTGAACCAAAAGTACATGATGTGGGTTGAAAATTATTCATTTGTTTTGAAGCATAAAAGTGGGAAGTCAAATAGAGTTGCAATGCATTAAGTAGAAGATGTATTTTGTTGAATGAGATGAGATTTGAAGTAGTAGAGTTTGACTCTATGAAGGATTTCTATGAGGAGGATTTGGATTATAGAGATGCTTGGGCAATGTGCAAAAACCCAACCAGTATTGATAGAACTCTATGGCTGAATTTATTTTTTCCAAATGGATTGTTCTTTATAGGATAATGGTTATCTATACCCCAAGGATCAATGAGGTAAAATTTGATAAGGTAGAAGCATAGTGAAGAATTTGTTGGTCATTTTGGACTAGATAAGACATTGGCATAGCTGAGTGAGAGATATTATTGATCTAATATGAGCGTCGGTGGACGTGAGAGTTTTTGAAAATTTGTAGAGTTTTTCAACATTCTAAGGGTAAAGGTCAAAATGTCAGTTTGTATAAGCCATTTCCAATATCGGAAAGACCATGGGAAGACACTAGCATGGTCTTCGTACTTGGATTGCCAAGGACACGGAAGGGTAATGATTCAGTGTTTGTTGTTGTTGATAATGTTTGAAGATGGCACACTTCATTGCATGTAACATTGCCATGAACATTGCAAATTTGTTTTTCAAAAAATGTAGTGAGATTGTAGGGACTTTACCCAAAAGTACATTTTGAAATAGAGATACCAAGTTTGTTGATCATTTTTGGAGAACTTTATGGAAGAAGTTGGGCACAAGGTTGAGAAATGGGCAAATGGAGGTGGTGAATAGATGTATTGGGAATTTGTTGAGATTCTTGGCAGGGCCCAAGTCCAAACTATGGGATATGATTGTAGCCCAAGTTGAGTTTGCTTACAAATCAATCAATAAAAGTGGCACACTTCATTGCATGTAACATTGCCATGAACATTGCAAAATTGTTTTTCAAAAAAAGTGGTGAGATTGCATGGATTTTACCCAAAAGTACATTTTTAGATAGAGATGCCAAGTTTGTTGGTCATTTTTTGAGAAGTATTTGGAAGAAATTGGGCACAAGGTTGAGAGATAGCAAACGAAGGTGGGGAATATAAGTATTAGGAATTTGTTGAGATGCTTGGTAGGGACCAAGACCAAACAATGGGCTATGACTGTAGCCCAAGTTGAGTTTGCTTACAACAACTCAATCAATAAAAGTGATGCAAGAGCATCCAAGGCGTATACGCAATCTTGCAACAACCAAAAACAGTAGTTGTGTGTTCGTGTGGTTTCTTTGTTGCTTTGGCATGGTGAAGATGATTCAATAGGAAGCACTGGTACCCTGACACTTATGTAGCATCAAACACATCATAAAATAATCAGTTTCAAGAAACTGCATGGTTCCAAGAAAGTTAATCGATTGAGTTTCTCAACCATCAGTACAATCCCAAAGTCAATGGGTGGGTTGAAGGACTAAAACGGATAGGCTGTGGGGTAAAAGGCAAAAAAAGCATTAAGAACTTTCCTAAACCTAAATTTGATCACATATTTGTATTCCTCTTGAGAAGTTATGCAATTTTCAAATTAAAGATCATCTCAATCCAAGTCTGTATGTAAAACTTATGCCTCCAAAAGTTCGCAGAATTTGCACTGTGACGAAACCATCAGTCTGCATTGGGCGGTAGTTTCGCAGGGTTGCAAAACCACCCCAACAATTTCGTAACTGCTAGTCTGCATTGAGCATCGGTTTCATAACAACAGGCTTGCAAAATCGCCCCAATGGTTTCATAACAACAGGCTTGCAAAATCGCCCCAATGGTTTCATAACAACAGGCTTGCATATAGGAGCAGTTCCACAACCATCACGGCAGTTTTGAAACCACCAGACTACATACAATGGCAGTTTCACCCGTATGGAATGCAAAAATAAAGTAAGGACCCAAAATGATGAACAGTCGAATCTTGAGCATTTCTAAGACAAAGGAAAGTGAAGAGACACTCCTGAAGGTAGAGGATGTCAAAGAAGATTTGAAATTGCAAGGGGAAGGGCCAAGGAGAGTCAGAGTGGAAGAAGCTCCAAGAAGTTGGAAAGAGAGAGTCCGAGGGGCTGAGTCCTACGAGAACAAAATAGAGAGAGATGTTTCAAGTCTATAAGGAACTATATGTGAATCAAAATCTTCTTCATTTATTATAATAAGCATGTACAGACATGTGTAAGTGTGAGCATATGCATTCAGTTATTTATAATAGTTTGATGAATTCAATGAAGACGATGTGTTGAGATGTGTCAAGTCTAAGAGCAATGTGCTTGAGGTGTGTCCATGGGAGAGTGATTATCCAAGCAACACAAAGCAAAACGCTGACCTTAATCAATTCCCTTTTTGTTCTTGCATCAATTGGTATTAGAGCAAGATCTTTCCTTATTGGATGAGTGTGTAAGCCTCTTATATGAGTCAGTTGCAGACTGTGAAAGAGAAGTCTCTTTGAGTTAGTTGTGAGTCATAAAAAAGAAGCTTCGATAGGAGAGGATAAGTCTGTTGCAAGGGTGAAAGAAGTCCTACAAGTGTTGAGGAAGTGTGAGTCTCTTGTTTGAGTCTATTGCAAGTTGTGAAAGAGAAGCCTGCTTGTTGAGGAGATATGGCACACAAAGGAGGAAAAGCACTAGAGGTAGAAGACTTGACATAAATGCTGAAAAAAATCCAGGTGAGATTGGATGTAATGGAGGATGCACAAAGTGAAGATGTTGCAATTGAGTAAAGATGATGACGAAGAAATGTTAAAGATGTTGATATCCCTACAAGCAAAGTTGGATATCTTGGAGAGAGGAAAAGCTATTAAAGATAAGATACTAGCAAAGGTCATGGTGAAGGAAAAAGGTAAACCCACTAGCAAGATTATTTTGTTTTGTGATAAAAATAGCTTGGATAAGCTCATGAAATGGATAGTGAAATTAGAAGTTCTTTTAGAAGAGTATAATATTAAAGACCCTATGAGGGTAAAAGTTGCAAGAGACTATGTGGAGGTGGAGCTAAGTATTGCTGAGTTCTCCAAAAAAAAAGACAAGAAAAAGGAAAGAACAATGTAATAAGTTGGGAACATACGGTTTCCAAGTTGATGGGTCATGTTGTGCACCCATGAATGCAAGTAGAATGGTTGAAGAAGCTTCATGTCTTGAGGCTTGAGAGAGAAGATAAGGAGAGGACAGCTATTGAGAATATTAATAATAGACCTTTGGTAGTCCATAATGTGAGCACAAGTTGTGTTGAAAATGTAAGCAATGAAGAAGAGTTGGACAACACGTCTGTGAGGCCTGACGAAGAGGTTAAGGAAGTGTTTGTAGGAACTCTTGATTTTTTAATGTGTTTGTTCAATGTCCAAATCCAACAATGAAAAAAATGGTAGAAAAGACGAAAAAATGTGGTTTAGTTCAACATGCTCATGTGTATAAGAAGCAAAGTGAAGAAGTGGTACAAGAGGACAGTATGGCAACGGTAGTTGAAGAGATTGTTAATAAGGATATACCAACAGTAGAAGATTGTCTTTAAGTCATCATGAAGACAAGAGAGTGGGAAAGTGTGTGTATAAGAAAGTTCTTAAAAGCATATAAAAAAAGAAGTTCATTTGCAACAACTAGAGATGGGAGAGAAAACTCTCACAAAAGCAAATGAAAGAGATTAGCAAGAAGACCTTTTCAATAGGACAAGCATGGATATAGAAGGATATGCATCAAATAGCCACCTTGGGAGATGGATAGAAAGCGGATTGGTGGATACAAATGTTAAGACCTTGGTGATAGAGGTTGGTCCAAAGATCATTTGGACAAGGCAAGATGAAGAATGTCACCCATGTGGCATAGAGGCAAGCAAGGAGATAGAGACGGTGGACATGATTCTACCAAGAAAAATGAAGGATGAAAATGGTGTTGCCATATCGGAGAAAGCCCACATGGGTATTGGAGAAAATACTCTTATGAGTCAAGGTATGCATTGTTCTTATATGAACAAGGAGAGTGCAAGTTTCTTTGCACATGGCATGGTTGTGATGAAGCAAGAAGAGTATAATCAGTGTAGAGATGATGTAAAGAGTTTGAGAATGGAAGAAGACAAGGATGAGGTGGTGTAGGAGTGTTTGTTATCAGCCCAAGCATGTGGAGAAAAGTATGAGGTTGCAGCAGAGATACATTTGGAAGATGATGGCATTGAGGATATGTTTCTACAATCATTAGAAGCACATGGTGAAGAAGTTAAAGAGGATGATGAGAAAGATAACTGGAGGAGGTTGGATGGTAGTGGGTTCATGGGGTTTCAGCAATTTTGCATCAACCAAAAACAATAGTTGTGTGTTCATGTGGTTTTGTTGGTTTGTTTGTTGTTTTGGCATGGTGAAGATGTGATCCAATAGGAAGCATTAATACCCCGACACTTTTGTAACATCAAGCACATCATAAAATAATCAATTTCAAGAAGCTACATGGTTCCAAGAAAGTTGATTGAGTTTCTCAACTATCAGTACAATCTAGGAAGTTATTGCGTGCATTGAAGAACTAAAATGGATAGGTTGTGGAGCAAAAGCAAAAAGGGCATCAAGAACTTCCCTAAACGTAAATTTGATTGCATATTTGTATTCCTCTTGAAAATTTATGTAATTTCAAAAAAAAAAATCTCAATCTGAGTCCGCATGCAAAAGTTATGACCTCCGAAAGTTGGCAGAACTTACATTGTGATAAAACCATTGATCTACATTGGGGACAGTTTTGCAAGCTTGCAAACCACCCTAGTGGTTTCATAACCATCGATTTGCATATCGGGGCGATTTCCCAACCACCGAACTGCATATAGGGGCAGTTTCGAAACCGTTGGACTGCATACAACAATAATTTTGCCCATATGTAATGCAAAAAGAAAGTAATGGCCAAGAATGATGGACTGTTGAATCTTGAGCATTTCTACAACATAGAGGAAGGTGAAGAGACACTCCAAAAGGCAGAGGATGTCAAAGAAGATTTAAAATTGCAAGGGAAAAGGCTAAGGAGAGTCATAGAGTAGAAGAAGCTCAAAGAAGTTGGAAAGATAGAGAGTCTAAGGCATTGAGTCCTCCAAGAACAGAACAAAGAAAGATGTTTCAAGTCCGGAAGGGACCGTATGTGAGTCAAATCTTCATTGTGTATTGTAATAAACCTATATAGGCATGTGTGAGAGTGTGAGTGAGAGTGTGCATTCAATTATTTGTAATAGTTTGATGAATTCAATGAAGATGATGTGTTGTGATGTGTCAAGTCTAAGAGTAATGTGCTTGAGGTTTGTCCATAGGAGAGTGATTATCCAAGCAACATAGTGTACAACGTTGACCTTAATTGGTTCCCCTTTTTGTGCTTGCACTAAAAAGTACAGCGAAGAGTGTATACGTAGGGCGAAAACGATCAACAATATAAATATCCTTTAATATACGAAAAGAGAGGAGACCATGCTAAATCCAACATAAATACAAGATGTCAAGCCACAAAGTGGAGCAAGGCCGTAGGCAAGAGTTGTTTGTAATAAAGGTATCAAGAATATAAATAGGAAGTCTATGCAAGGAACTAACAAATAGATACTAACCTAGATCCAAGATGTAAAAGATATAAAAAAGTAAGCTAAAAAGAGATAATGCCATTAGGCGGTAATTAAGAGGTATCTAAACTAAGAGGTTGTAATCAAGGAGTATCTAAACTAAGGTTGTAATCAAGAGGTGTAAACAAACGAAACAAAGCATACATGTACTAATATAAGCATGGAAGACAAAAACATACCAATATAGTGCGCATACACATATATATCCACCAAAATAAATAAATAAAGAATATAAAAATAGGGATACTTACTTTGGGTTGAATTGTTTGTACATCAATCTCCCCCTCAGCTCAAATGGCACTTTGTAATACATGTTGTAGGTGAAGCTCAAATGTAAAGAATTATGCCTAGGTATCCTTAGTTGGAGATGCCAAGGACTAGGTGTGCCTTGTTGGTTCAGCTTCTCTTCTTATGATCTTCAAAGACCTTGTGTAGACTAGCCTTCCACAAGTGTAAGCTCATGTGCCCTAATTCCTTTTAATCTTACTAACATAGATTTATGTGTATGAGCATATCAAATTGGATGTGTTTCTTATCAAAAAAGGCATTTGAGAACCCTATAAATACATATCAAATCCTTAAAAGTCACCTATCTGAAAAGCCGACGGTATTGGCCTAGCAATACAATAGTAATGAAATCTAGTAAAAATAGTTTTGTTGGCCCTACAAATACAATAGAAAAGATGTCAACAAAAATAAAATTGTACCAGCAAGGCCGATATACGAGGGAAAGGTGATGGCAAAGATAGATTGTATCAGCCCGGCCAATATAGTAGGAAAAATATAGAGAACACTACAAAATTGTATTGGTAGGGTCGATACAGTAGGAAAAAGGCACGCAAACATATCATTGGAATATAATATTGTAAATCCTATGAGTAATTGTACAAGAGCTTTTGTCTCATAATGGTAAGCTAGAGAGTCTCTGTAGGTAAACGAAGAGTCATCTTGCATATAAAATGAGGTCACAAGTTTGGATATTTAACAATATAAGCTCTCATTAATTGTATTACTGTAATTGCAATATCTTTGGTTTGCACCAAAATCTTGTCATCCATATTGGGCCGCCATTAGTACCAAATCACAAGCTTTTTATTATTTCCTTGTTCTCTCTCTTCCATGTTACAACCTCTAGCCAATCAGTTTTTTTTTAAATCAGTATCCTAGGATTCAAACTGCGTTGTAATTTTCTTTAGGATAAAGTTTAGCTGACTGGTGTCCCGATTTGCAAATTATCTGCTGTAGTATGGCGTGTTTGTTGGTTTCAGACCTGCTCTCAGGGCGTTTCAGCTGTTAAAAGAAAATTTTGGGCTGTAAACTACACACTTGTCAGGTTCTTGACAGTCTCTAACTGCTGTGTGGCTGTTTGTCTTCCCTTCTAGCAAGGCATGAAGGAATCTAAGGTCTGTTTAAAGGATGTTCTGATCTGTTCAAAGGCGTGTGGCTGCATTTGGTGTCTTGTGTTTGGTTTTAAGCTGAGTTTAAGACCTGCATGGCACATTTAGGACTGATTTGTTTCTGTTTACCAAGGCGTATTGGATGTCTATCTGCTCCAAGGGCTGCATGGCAACATTTATGACTTTTCTTTGCTGAATATAACTTCATTTGACTGCATTTGGTGGAAGAGAAAGGCGCTTTATCTGGTTTTGGCAGATTCTGGATTTTGTTTCACTAAAAACCAGTTTAGTCAAAGGCATTTTGATGTGTTGGATTGTGTTTCACTAAAAAACCGGCTGAGTTAAAGGCATTTTTATGTGTTGACTGCCTTTTGCACCACATGGCTATCATTGGCTGCACATGAGAAGTGCACGGAAGCCCCTCCAACAAGGCATTTCAACCATTATCTCATTCTTCCAAGTGGCGGCAAGCCCATCAACACAAGATAAGTCCGTTTCTTTTATTTTATGCTTTTACTTTCAAAATAAGCTTAATTTATTGAATCGAAAACATTCCTACAAGGAAATAACTAACTTTTCTATTTAGTTTTTTACTTATCAAAAACAAAATAAGTCAAATTGTAAACCAGATTAATTATTTTTTCGTAATTAAGCAAATTTTGAAAACAAGTCAAATTGTGCAAACAAACAATAAAAATGCAATGTTAAGTATCAATAGTGTCTTTGGTTCGCTTTTAAGAGTAAAGTCGTCGCAATCAAACTACTGCATTTATAGCCTAAACGCTGCAACAACAGCATATGTGGTTTAGTCCTTATAAACCTTCAGAGAGAAATAAGAAAAAAATCATTTTCCCGTTCCCTTCACTATCCATTTACGACTATCGCTAGACTTAAATCCTGAAATCGATGAGCAATCCAGGTACATAAGATTATCATGCCCACAGACAAGGACTTTTCATTAAGCGAGTGTCGTAGATAGAGCAAATTTTTTTCACATACTACCTAGGTACTACATACCATTCTCCTCTCACATGCTTTAACGTCTCTTTCACGTACCACCAAGTATATAAAAAAGACGAGTTTCTTCCACGTACCGACGAGCATATAGGAAGGGCGAGCATATAGAGAGGTTTGATATATCAGTTGGGTGGTATATAGAAAAGGGGACCTTTTGAAGCAATAAAGAACCATTCCATCCCCTGATATAACAAACATGCATTCTATTAAAACTATTGTTGGAACAACCCTTGTCGGAAAAAAAACGTGATTAGAATGGTCTAGATAGGTGGGCAACACACTAATCTTCAATGACTTGTGATTCAACATCTATGACAGCAATGATCAACCCGTTGAACTGAAATATGCAAAGGAGATTTCATCATAGAAACAGAACTCTAAAGCATTGGCTTTAATGAGGGCCTCAGTTGATGCAAAGATGTTTCGTCACATTTAGAGGTGTAGCACTCCTTGGGAAGCTTTTCACAAATAAAATGAATGGTATGATTCCCACTCAGAATTGGAGTTCATACAGTTATAGTTGAAACTGTTTCCAGAGTTGAAAAATGGGAATGTCATGAGTTTGAATTCTGAATTCCATGCAATCAAACATAATGTTGATGTCGCTCGCATAAAAATTGATGTCTATATGACTACCTTCAAAAAGGCTCTTCTTCCTACATACTCAACCTACCGTGAGTCACTGCAAGCAAGCAATCTATTGAAGACTCATTTGATCAATTGATTGAGAAAATGGCCAAAAGAGAAAAAGCTTTCGGAAGAAAAACAAAGTCCACTGGAGAAAGCATTTGTTATGCAAATCAAAAGGACAATTCTTCAAAGAATACAAGAAATGAAAAGGGCAAAGAGAAGAACAAAGCGTGAAAAGGCAAATCTAGTAAAATCAATACCCAGCATCAAGAAAAGCAAAACGACAAATAACACTTACATAGCAAATGATGTGATAGAAAAGGGAGTCATGAGACCCATGAATGCAAGACATCATGGGAGAAAATTGAAGCCTACAAAAAACAAAAAGCAAAAAAAGAAAAGAAAAACTCATAACTTGATTCAGCGCAATGCTCTTGTGATTGCGTGTTTTTCATCTCTAATGAAGCAAATAATGCCTTAAAGAGTACAACTTGGGATAATGCTTGGGTTTTAGACATTGGTGCCACTCAACATATGACTTTTCGAAGGGACTTCTTTGAGGAGTTTCAAGAAGAAATGAATTTGGCAGACAAAACAAGTTTGTAACCTCAAGGCATGGGTACAATCCGACTCAACTCACCAAGGCATCCAAATTTCATTCTTTGTAATGTGCTATATCTTCCTTGATTGAAAAGAAACTTGTTGTCTCTTGTGCTAATTCGAAAACAAGACCACTCCATTCTTCTTGATGATGGAGAGGTGAAAGTCACAAGAAAATGTGATAACACAATGGTTCTGACTGGATACGAGGCTGGAAAATTGTTAAAACTCAAGGGCAAGCGCTAAGTCCCAAGGAATTTTACTCGTCTTGTAGAAAAAAGAATGCCAGCTAGTCTCCTCTGGCATGCCAAATTTGGGAACAAGCACTATGACAACATCCGCATAATGTAGAAATATGGTGTTGTAGGCTTGCCAACTCTACCGAAAATCATTGAAAGTGAAGCCTGCTTATTGGTGAAACACGAAAGAGAATTGTTTCAAAATTCAAAATAGAAGGCAGACAAGAAGTTACAGCTAGTTCACTCTAATCTATGTTCTCTCCCAATCTTCTTCATTGATGGTCATAAATACTTCATATTGTTCATTGATCACTACGATAGGATGACCCATATATATTTTCTGATGAAGAAATCAGAAGCCTTCAAAACATTTCCAAAATTTCAAATCATGGTTGAAAATGAAGCCCAATCCAAACTTGGCACACTCAGCATTGATAATGGTGGTGAGTTCACTTCAAAAGTGTTTGAAACCTTTCTCAAATAGAATGGAACCAAGCATTATCTCATAGGCCCTTACACTCCACAACAAAAAAGAGTAGTTGAACAGATGAACTAAACTATCATGAATATGGTTCGAGCAATGTTGTTCTTCAAAGAGATAAATCTACACTTCTAGGTAGAAGCAACTCAAACAGCAGTATACCTCCACAACAGGTTACAATCAACCACCCTACAGATAAAGACCCCACATGAAATCTAGTGTGGTCATCTCCCTTCAGTACAACATCTTAGGATTTTCAAATCCACGTACTATGCATTGATTCCAAAGGAGAAAAAGAACAAATTGGAACACCGGAGTCGCAAATGCATGTTTTTGGGATACTCTGAATCTTCAAAAGCATACAAGTTATTTGATGAGAACACCAAGAAATTTCTCTTCACAAGGGATGTCTTTTGTGAAACTGCAGAGCACAACGCAAGCATCAATCGACAATTGAATCGACTGAAAAAATATGCCAAATTTGATGTTTTCAAGGAGGATATGTAGGTTTCAAACAATAAAGCAACAACCTGCAATTGGGAAACACTTGAACCTCGATTGACTCTTGTAACTGAACATGACACTCCCCCTGCAGAAGAAAATGAAACTTCATTAGAGAATGGTCCGTTAATAGAAAATGAAGAAGCCTTATTCAAAAACTGAGGCACCTGTGATTTAGCAAGCTACATAGAAAAAAGATTCAAAAATGGATCAAACAAACATTGAAAGCAAGAGGTTGTTGTAGCTTTGTGAGGATCACACTATAGAAATCAGCTATAGACTAAAAGACTTCTACTTTGCATCCAAGACTTCCCACAAGACAAGCTATCTTCCCTCCAAGGCAAACCCTAAGCAATGGCTCCTTCAAATGTAGATGTAGCGGAATTGCGAGCAGTAATAATGCGAAAATGAGTGTTCTTCTCTATTGGATTGGAGTGAAGGTTGTATTTATAGCAATAAATAAGTCCTAACCCTTCCGGAATTTTCACTGACAAAGTCGGCCAACACGACTATTTTGGAGAAAGTTACCATTCTTCCATAATTTTAACCAACAAGGTCAGCCAACACGACTCTGTTTTGGAGAAAGTTACCCTTATGCCTCGATCTAAGTCTGTCAAGCCGACTTAGTTTTGTAGCGTGTGTTGTAACTTTCGTACAAAGGTCGGCCAGACCGACTTATTAGGAAAAGTGGGTGACAAGGTCGACCAGTCCAACTTTGTACAAAAACTGGGTGACAAGATTGACTAGGCCGACTTTGTAGCAAAAGTGGCTGACCTAGTTAAGAGCTATTGAGAAAGGAGATTACTTAGGGAATCAAGGCATGAAAGGTGCTGAAACAAGCAGTATATATATAAAATAAACATTTGTATAAGTTGACATTTAGACATGGACATACAGTTTCTTATACTCTTCAGTTATATATATATATATTATAAACATTTGTATAAGTTGACATTTAGACATGGACATACAGTTTCTTATAAGTTGACATTTGGACATGGACATACAATTTCTTATACTATAAGAAGCTGTATCGTGGACATACAGCTTCTTATAGTATAAGAAACTGTATGTCCATGTCTAAATGTCAACTTATAAGAAACTGTATGTCCATTATTATATATATATATATATACTTTTGGGATGTTTGAGAGTGGTTTCGGACCTTTAGGAGCTATAATGCAAATTCTAAGTTTTGAAGGGTAGAGTACAAGAAACTGTATGTCCATGTCTAAATGTCAACTTATACAAATCCAAAAGTTTGAGAGTGGTTTTGGACCTCTAGGAGCTATGCTGCAAATTCTAAGTTTTGAAAGGTAGAGTATAAGAAACTATATGTCCATGTCTAAATGTCAACTTATACAAATGTTTATTTTATATATATATATATACACTTTTGGGATGTTTGAGAGTGGTTTCAGACCTCTAGGAGCTATAATGCAAATTCTAAGTTTTGAAGGGTCCTATTAGATTTCAGACTTTGACATTTCAGGGTTTCAAACTTTGACATTTCAAGGTTTCAGACTTAGCCATATTTCAGGGTTTCAAAGTTAGCTATATTTCAAGGTTTTAGGATCACATCCTAAAAGGTAACTAGATGGACACTCTAAGGAAGCTAGACAAATAGTGGGAATGATATGATTAAACAACATTCTTGTGAAGCACCAATGGTCTGCCCACCCCTTTCCCAATGCACCCTTTAAGACGTGCATTCAGAGAGATTAAAACTCGACAAGCTCTTCCAAGAGAGAAAGTGTTAGTAAATGATCAAGTTTAAAAATATTGTGTATACAAAATGCACACACAGTCATACAGCAATTAGACAAAATTCCTTGATGAAATTCAAGATAAAATAGAAAAGTTTACCTTGAAAGACCTTCCTAAAAAATTCAATGTTCCTTTTGACTCTGAACCCACTTCTTTCAAACAAGTTGAAAATCTCGAGGCATGGAAAAATGCAATGAAAAGTGAGTATGATGCGTTGGTCGAAAATAGAACTTAGAAATTGGTTGATCCTCCAATCGTTGTAAACCAATTTGTTGCAAGTGAGTCCTTCGCAACAAGTACAAATCAGATGGTTCACTTAACAAGCACAAAGCAAGGCTTGTCGTAAAGGGATTTGCACAAAAAGAAAAAATTGACTATAATGAAACCTTTGCACCTACAACAAAATGGACTATCATTCTAACCATGTTGACTTTGGCAACTTACAACGGATGAAAAGTTCACCAAATGGACGTCAAAACTACATTTCTAAATAGTTATCTCATTGAGACAATGTACATAGCACAACCCGAAGGTTTTGCAGTAAACGGCCAAGAGCACAAAGTGTGAAATTGGAAAAATCATTGTATGGTTTGAAACAAACCCCTATATAACAAACTCGTTGAGCACATCTTGAACATGAACTCAAACATTTTGAGTTTGAAAATGCAACATTTTTTGTCAAAATAGTTGACAAAAAGGTTGTATTTCTAGGGGTGTATGTTAATGATCTACTTATCACAGGAAATAATGAAAGATACACTGAAATTTTTGAATCAGAGTTCATGAAAGGTTTTGAAATGATACATCTGAGTTATCTTCATTACCATTGGGGTATTGAAGTAATTCAAAAATCGAAGTACATCTTCATCACTCAATACAAGTACATTGGTGAAATTATGAGCAAATTCGGAAGGACAAACTGCAAGCCTCATACTATGCCCATGGAACAAAATTTAAAACTAATATCAGAAAATACCACAGATTTAGTAGATGTTATTAAATACAGACAACTCATTGGGAATCTGATCTATGTGACCACGACTAGACCTGATATTTATTTCAATGTCGGTGTTCTTTCTCAATTCATGCAACCACTTAAAAAAAGTCACTGGGTAGCAACAAAAAGAGTCCTTCGATATCTCAAGGGAATGCATAATTTTGGGCTCAAATACTTCAAAGTAAGGGACTTCAAACTAGTTGGATACTCAGATTCTGACCATGCTGGTGATTTTGAAGATGAAAAATCTAATTTGGGTTTTTTAATGAATCTGAGAACAATTGTCAACTGAAAGCCAAAAAAGCAATCAGTCCCGATAATTTCTTCAACAAAAGTAATACATGACAGATTCAAAGGCAATCGGATAGATTTTGTGACTCGAAAAGGTTAGATTTGCAAGAACAATAGGTTTCGTCAACACCTCTCATGGTTGACAACATATGCAATTCAAATGGCAAAGAATCCAATCTTTCACAGCCAAACCAAGCACATCAACACCAACTTTCATCTGATTCAGCATTATATGAAAGATGGCAATGTAAAATTGCTTCATTGTCCTACTGCAAAGCAACCAAGAGACATCCTAACAAAAACATTGGGACGAGAAAATTTTGAAAAGTTCAAAGGCATGCTTGGTCTCACAATAACCCCCACAAATGGAGGGGGGATGTAATATTATTATAATATGATATTAAAAATCCTGGGAGTAATTGTGGGAGAGCTTTTGTCTCGTAGTGGTAAGCTAGAGAGTCTTCGTACATAGATGAAGAGTCATCTTGAATATAAAATGAAGTCACAAGTTTAACTATTTAATAATGTAATCTCTCATTCATTGTATTGATGCAATTGCAATATCTTTGGTTTGCACCAAATCTCGTCAACCATCTTGGCCTGAGAGGAGGAAGAGAGGGGGAACAAGAACAAAGGCTAGACTAAGCAAATAACATGATGATAAATATAAGCAGATATAACAGGTGCTCATAGAGGAATCTCTCACAAAGTACCACAAGTCAACCCACCCTGATCCTAGTGTACTCCTTAGGACGTGTGCATTCAGGTACATTGATGTGCCAACTAATCCTACAAGGAAAATCATTAGTAAGTGAAAAATATAGGTGTACACAAAATGCATTTCAGATTGTGTATGGTTGCAACCCTAGAGGTGTTACCGAGTTGAGAGACAGTTGATTTGAGTAGAAGAGTTGAAGAGGAAGACTGTGTAAAGTATATGCAAGAAGTGCATCAAAAAGTGAGAGAGAGTTGGAGAAGAGTGTCATGAATTACAAACAATGTGCAGATTTCGAGAGAAGAAAACAAGAATTTCAAGTGACTTGGTAGTGGCACATTTGGGAAAGGAAAGGTTTCCAAAAGACACTAATAACAAGCTCAAGTGGAAGAAGATTGGATAATGTAAAATTCTGAGAAGATTTACAATGAATGCTTGTGAGATAAAGCTACCAAATGGGATTGATATTTTGCCTATCTTCAATGTAGCAGATTTGTACCCTAACCATGAGGGACAACTAAGTGATGAGGAAGTGTGTTCATATTCTCGGATTGGAGACAAAAGTCACAAGAGAAAGAAAGAGAACAAATAGAGATGGCAATTGATTCCAGAACCATCAAAAGGACAAGAAACAACAAATACAAAGAAAATTGGTCAAGTGGAAGGATAGAGCAGCTAATGATGCAACTGGATGAGTGCATATGAAATTTCCAAAAATGGAAAACCATTGGAGGGGCGCATTCATGGTTCATGAGCAGGAGCTCATGAATCATTATACTTACCCATGGTGTATGATGCAAGAGTATCTAGGGTCAATAAGCAATCTTGCATAGCCCAAAAACACTTGTTGAGAGTCGATGTGTGTTTGTGAACTTGTTAGTGATGTCACCATTGTTTCACTTGTTGAAAATGACCAGAGTAGGTCCAAGGAACATCTCCAACACTTCAGGAACATCAAATGTAGAAGGTTTCAATCATCAATTAGCATTCAATCTAACCCCTTCTTGGCAGATGACAACCGCAGCTTAAACAAGCAGCGGTTGTGAAACCACTGGTTTGCATTAACTGACGGTTACGAACTGCCAGTGTCACCTACCCTAGTTGCAAATGGAGTAACAACCTAGAATAATATTTATTGTCATTTGGCCCGTTTTCCAAGAATATGGGAACTCAAAGAGGCACTTTAGGATGCATTGAAGAGGCGGAAGAGATTCAAATCACTTAGAGTTGGAGTTGGAGCGGGAGTAAGCTTCAATGAGGAGTGTGGGTGTGACTGTAGGAGAGCAAGAAGTATCAATAACTACTCAAGTCCATTGAGGGATTGTGTTTGGAGTGTCTTCACGTTTGAAAGTCAAGAAATACGACAAGTTTGGTATTTTTAGTGTCTCTTGTAATTGTGTCACATGAATTCAATAAAATATGGTTTTGGTTTCAAAAATTGAGTGTGTTGGGTTTGTGCATGTGTCCATTAGAGAGTGTCGAGTACAAGCTCCAAGGAAAAGTAGCCATTCACTTGGCCCCCTAAAACCCTGTCTGCATCATTATCTTACATCACTAAGGGTTTGGGATCACTGATTGTGGCATACAAGTTATATTTGAATTAGTATTTACATTTTGTATTGCATCCATATTGAATGTTCATACAACAGTCAAGACGTCTGAAAATTGCATTCTCTAACCCTACACATTTACTTCCAAAATTTTGAAAAAAAGAAAAATATGAGGTTAGTTTTTAGATTAGGGCTATTGTTATATTTGTTATAATGTTGTTATTTATATTTGTTCTTGCAATTGGCATGTGGTAGTATATATTGTATTGGTCGGACTTACACCCTTCCAAATCCTAGATTAATTTTGTTATCCTTGTGTTCTCCCTTTTTGTGTGGTGTTTCATTTCGATTGTCGTCACTACATCAATGAAAACCCTTGTTTGGATACTTGCTTAATTTTTACCCCACCATTTGATTTGTGTCTACTCATCCAAGTTTTCACTATTATAGTCCTCCACGTGATTTGCATGCTCACTGTTTTCTTTTGGCATGATAACCTCTTTTGGTATTTAATATTCATGTTTTGGGCCTAACCGAGATTTTAGCTCCATGTTATACTCCCCTCAAATATAATGTGAACCAATCCTTAATTTCTGTTTCAATTGCACGAATTTTTCATCAAATATATGAAATATTTTCTAAAATGCCCTCTAATCCATAGCGTTAGACTGTTGGTGTTTTCCCATGAGGCCAATAAAGTAGCTTTAATATAACTGTTACAAACCGAACTGAAATATGATAATAGAACTAAGAAACTTACAGCCGAAATTTAGACATCTCAACTTTCTTAAAAGAATAAAATTTGATATTTGAAAATATATATATATGGGGAAAACATTGTTGATGGGTGGTGACCTCCAAGGAAGTCCCAGTTACCAGGTGCGAGTCCCAGCAATGAAGATTGATGATATGCATGGTTCATTTGGCTAGTTTCAATCCCTAATTATTTCACTCTTGTGGGCATCAACAGATGCAATGAGTGCCGAGTGCACCATTCAAGCTCATGAGAGACCAGATCATCGAGGAGATGACTACTTGATAAATAGATCATTGAAAAATGACTAATATTAAATACTACACACATTTAGTCCCAAGAAATGATTTCTAAACAAGAAGGATATTATATTTAAAACAGCTTTTTCAGATGGTACATACAGAAAACAAACTATCCTGAAAAGGTATGGATTCCAACTCAAGATCAACAAAGTGCAAGAGCATAGTCTTATAAACTGTCTACTCCAAACCATTCATCTAGACATCTCTCCTACACTAATTGCTTTGCATTTAACTTGCACGGAGCTTAGAAAGATGGAAACAAGCCCCCCATGGTTTAGGAAACATGAAAACAGCTAAATTTAAAAAAAGTAGATATACACACACACACACACACATGCAAAATATAGGCCTAAATATAAAATAGACCATCCATGAAAGCCCAAATTAGCTTCTTGAGGGATTATTTTTTTATTGTTTATTTTATCTATTTTTTATTGTCTACTCTTCCACTGTTTTTACATGTTCTTTTTTTTAACTTAAGGAATCATGAGGGATCCACATTGTCTCTTAAAAATGCTTTTATGCTGGAAATGTTCGTTTCTGTTGCAAAAACTCCTGGAAATGCAAGAAAATGTTTCTGACAATTTTCCCCACGTTTCCACTGCACTAACATTTCAGAATTGTGAAATAGAAACGCTTCCAAAGCAGGAAACTGTGGGGGTGTTTCCTGCAAACTTACTTACATATATAAAGTTGCAAGAAACACCCCCATTCCTGCTTTGGAAGCGTTTCCATTTTATGGTCTGAATAACCTGCCCTATTTTTATACCTTTTAAAGTCCAACTACTTTATTAACTTAGTAATTTCAAAAAAAAAAGCTGCTTTTATGGATCCTACAAAAACCACACTAAAATAGGACCAATTCAGGCTATAGACTACAGAGAACGAAACTCTAACCTGCATCTTTATAATGAAATTCTCTCAACTAAAAACATAAACAGATAAAAAAAATAATAGCTTCCAACTTCTACGGCCAGAATTCTCATCTAGATGAGAGCAAATCATTAATGAACTCTAAAATTCTTTAAGATAATCATAGTATCAACTAGTAAAAAAAGGAGTAATAGAGATAAATGTCAACTAAATTCTCACCAATAGTGGGAATTGTTGTAACAATCTCTCCCAACTTCAACTTATACAAAATGGTAGTCTTTCCAGCTGCATCAAGACCGACCATAAGAATTCGCATTTCTTTCTTGGCAAACATACGCTGGAAAAGCTTGGTGAAAGTTAAACCCATAGTAAGACCTGATAAAATAATAAAATACTCATATAAGACCTTACGGCTTCCAAAGACACAGCATGGCCTGAGAAAAAGATTCAGAAGATATACTAACACATTGCTATTTAATCAAACTTTATAAACAGAAAAATAGGCAGACAAAGAAAACTAGAAATTATGACTAGAAATTAAAACCATCTACCCTTCCTACTACCAAATTCTAAGTTCAATATAAAACTTAGTCATATAAAACATCAACCAATAGCATAGAATAAAATAATGAAGTGAACACAAAAAAGAGAAGATTATTTTGAACGGTGAAATTATGCTTCTCTTCCTAATGAGCTATAGTAATAAGATGAATTGTGTTTTAGAACAATTGTGGGTTTGAATCCTAACCAAACCACAAACAGTCAAATATGAACAACTCAAATAGAGCAAAGTAGTCTGACGATGTACCCTTAGTTGGTACATTGAATTCAGTTTTTAAAAGTTAAAAGGCTGGGGTCCTGTGAATTATTATTATAAGTGCACTATATGTCTCTGTAGATTATAGAGTGTGTTGCTAATGGCTAATTCCATTTTGGAGATTGCTCGTTCAGTAAGGTCAGTTACCTATTGCAGTTTTTTTACCTGCTGGTATCTCTCGAGTCAAGGAGACCTATTTATTCATTGGTGTATCTTAGTGAGAATCTTGTGGACTTGATGATTTGTGATGGTTCAATGGTGAATAACTGGATAATAATATATTTAAGGAAGACATGTCTCTTGCTATAGTTATCAAAGACTGGCAGCAGATTTGCTTGAATGGACACCTTAATTTAGCTTTATGCATCTTAAATTAAAATATGTTTATCATCAAGAAAAATGTTTTGGATTGGACTGGTATGCAATATTAAAGCATGTACAATCTGTCTTTCTAAAAACAACCACCCACCACATAATACCAAAGAATTAGGAGAGGGAATCCAAAAATTGAATTTTGAAGTCAACAAACTTAAACAGCATTAAACATTAACTGCAATTGAGTTGATACTGGATTAAGTGGAAAACAGGATATTAAGGAAGCAAGTGAAGCAAGTCACAAGGCAGGTTACTTAGAATGGCTCCACGATTGAGAGTGTGCAGAAACAAATACATATACTGATAAGAGACATAAGATTAGATGGTGCAGATAATATGATACCTATCTGGATGACAGTTATCGCTGAGAAATGGAGCCCAGAGATAAGGAAGAAAACCCTAACAATAAGTATTTGGGTGTTGAGTTGCTGTCCAGTATTGAGAGTGTGCAGAAACAAATACATATATACTGATGACAGACATAAGATTAAATGGGGTAGATACTTTGATACCTATCTGGATGACATATATTGCTGAGAAATGGAGCCCAAGCTAACAATAAGTATTTGGGTGTTAAGTTGCTATCCAGTCTCAAAGGTTTTTTGAGAAAAGATTTTAACTTGCATCGGGTCTAATGACCTGCTATCTAAGTAGCCAATCCTGCTACTGGTATACAGACACGGGGTTCGGGTACACCAATATGGCAATTTTTGTCCGGGTACAGCTTGGGCACAACCATAGAAAAAAATATTACAAATACTAAAATAGTGAAAAGTATAGCCAAATAAGCAAAATAAACCACAGAGTATGCATAAAGTAAACAATAAGTTAAATAACCACAAAACATTTGAAAACACTATTGGCAATTCAATGCCAAATGTCATGATACTCAGTGGTCGAACTTAGAACAAGTATAAGGTGCAAATGTATGCACAAAAATCAGGATAAATCAGCATGTTTATTATATTTATATTGTTCTTCATCAAGAGCATCAACATTTTCGTGTGGTTCATTAAAACTACAAGCAGTAGCAGTGCCACTCCCACTAGCTCCGCTATGCAGGTCATGCAAATTATCCTCTAGCTCCATGTCGAGCAATGAAAGGTAGGCAATGTAAGAATCCAAGCCAGTAGTCTTTGGGTCTATATCTCAACACTTGGTTGCCCCTTGCTTGTACTCATCCTGCTTGTGTGTTAGAAGGTGCATGTCGAAATTCACATAAACCAAATGGGCACTTGTATTGGCATAGGATTAGCAAAAGAATGGACTTTCAGCCCTAAGCAATTAAAAAAATGAATGTGAAAGAGCAAATGTACAATGAGAGGTGTGTCATTGTTGTTGTTTGTTTTTGTTAAAATGAATGTGAGAGTGGCTTTTATAGTTTCCCCATACTTTTATTTGTTTTTTAATTATTTTTTAAAGCCCAACTTTGACTTTTTTCTAAGTGAACAAAACAAAATTTAAAAAAATGTTTTTGTTTACTATGGGCACGTTGTGGATATCGTCCGGGTACTGGCCAGCAGGACCGGGTATGCCCGAGACCCTACCGGGCAGTACCCAGGCGATATCCACGTGTGTATCTGACCAGGACCAGGACCTAGTACATGCCGTCTCGGGACTGGTCCCCCAGGGTGAAGGATCCGGTAGTGTATCCGCTATTGAAATCTGGGTGAATATATGCTCCCAGATACAACTTCAGCGATATATTTTTAGAAGGCATTAAATTACATAATAATTTCAAACAAATCAGAAGGCGTTATAATAACAGTACATGGTAACAAGCCTGAGGGCTCATCAAATGCTGGGGCATAGGCTCAAACCTTGGTTGGTTCCCCAATAAATGTGGCACATATGGGTGCTGGTCCTTCCACTGTTTGATCTATCAAAAAGAAAAAAAACATTATGTGGTAACGAGCCTGAGGGCTCATCAAATGCTAGGGCATAGGCTCGAAACTTGGTTGGTTCCGCAATAAATGTGGCACATATGGGTGGTGGTCCTTCCACCGTTTGATCTATCAAAAAGAAAAAAAACAGTACATGGTAACGAGCCTGAGGGCTCATCAAATGCTAGGGCATAGACTCGAATTTTGGTTGGTTCCCCAATAAATGTGGCACATATGGATGGTGGTCCTTCCACTGTTTGATTTATCAAAAAGAAAAAAACAGTACATGGTAACAAAGGTTATTCTAAACATGCCTGCAGAAACATATCGAACTATCCCTAAATAATCCCAAAGAGAAAAAATTCCAAAAATCGGTATCTCAGATGCCGAAATAAAACTGATTTCAGATATATTTTAAGTTCATGCTATGCAAAAGCACAAGCTCCTTAGTTAATTGGAATGAGCTCAGGCAGTAAATTGACAAGTCTTCCTTATGAAAGTTCCAAGTTCAAACCAGAAAGACATAATTATATTATTAAGAAATATACAGCTGCCCATTCCAGCACAGCCTACCTCAATGGATAAGGTCAGATGCATATCCCAAGAGAATTTGAAAGTATATATCCATAAAGACCAAGCAAAATATATAACTATCAAAGGCCAAGCAAAGTATATATCCATAAAAGGCCAAGCACAAATCATAGGTAAATTTGAAGGTATACATAAACCTCTAATCGTGGCATCTGTGATTTTCCATGGACCAATTAGCACTTAAACCTAATACCTTACCATGACTATGATCCTCATGCAGCGGTGCTCTGCTTAGTCAAAGGTATGCCATTGTCATGGTTAAAACGGGGACAATTCATAAAATTAAAAGAATATGAAAACCCCTTTAGCTCAGCAATTGAAGGACATAAAGACAAGTAAAGAATTTAAAACAAATGCAAACACTGAACTTCAAGAAGTACAACTCCAACTCAATTTGAATATAATTTAATCCCGCTAAATATTTCATAACATGGACCCTAAAATGCAAGTATCGTGAACCATGGCATCTTAACATAACAGAAGTATCGTCTAAACCAAAGGAATTTTCAAAAATCTAACACACAATAACAATGAGCCAAAAAAAAACAGAACACAAATTGCAAAATCTCAAGTTTTTTTTTACCGAAAAAGCAAAGGTACCTGGCTGGTGATCGATTTCTGTAAATTGGAAACACGAAAACCTTACAAAACCTCTTCCACCCCTCTTCTACTTATACGCAAATAATCTTGTCGCGGTGGGTATCGGAAAAAGATTTTACCTCAGCTTAAAATAAACGCGTTCAATGGAATGCTTGTGAATACTACCCACTTTACGGTCGCGGTCGCCGTTAAGAATCAACTTTATACAACGCATTAGAATAAATAATTGCCTGCGAATGAGCGAGAGAGAATCCACTTTGGACAACCGGAAGATCATGCAAGCGGACGGATTCCGTGCGGAATCCTAACTATTCCCTCACCTCTCTTAACGTATCCTAGGGATCAAATAAAATAACTAAGACGTACTCATTTATGTGATGGGAGGGGAGTGGTACAAGCCAACCTCTTTTTATACTCTGCATGTGGTTGGGCCCGCCCTTAGTGATTTATCAGCCCCCACTCAGGGTCAATAACCCCACGGTTTATATATATAAAACTGGGGGAATCAAAGTTTAGGGTCAATAACCCCGGGGTCAATAACCCCCACAGTTTAGGGTCCAGTTATTTTTGTATTTACACACTCGGTTAGGGGTTATAAAAGGAGTCTCACCCTCTTCAAATTAAAATTGAATAAATTTTAAGATGTCGGGTAAGACCCATTCCTATTTTTTGGTGTGTGTAATATATATATATATATATATATATATATATATATATATTTTACACACACCAAAAAATAGGAATGGGTCTTATACTTTTGTTCCTTGTTAAATTTTATAATTTTGTTTTACTATGTCGAGAGGTATTCTTACATCTGTTTTTACATTGAGAAGTGTTCTACAATGGGATTCAAGGGTGTTGGAGTACTCTAGTATAGTGAGTGTGTTAACTTTTAATTTTAAACTTAAATTTGATATCCATTTAAATGCCATTTAGAATTTTTCTCTTTTTTTCTTAAAAAAATCAATCAAAAAATAATAAGGTCTTAGTCATACAGTAGAGTTTGGAGCCCCCTTTTTTCTCAAAAATATTATTTTGAGCTTGACGCATTGGGGTAGTTAGATTGACGTGATTTGTCACCAACTGGTAAAAAAATTGTGAAGGAAGTAATGAAGTTATAAATAATTATGGTATATGAAAAAATCAAAATAAGGGCCTTGAGATTGATCTCTCTATATTTTTCAGATACATATATTTAAGATATATGTACTAGTTTTAATGTAATTATTATACCAAGAGGCATTCTACAATGGCATCCCATTGGTGGTGGTGTGTTGTAATGTTTGATATTTCTCAACATTTTTCAGATATATGTATTTAAGATATTTGTACTAATATAAATGAGATAAAATTATTGAAATTCAAACTATGTAAAATAGGGTATATACATTTATTTATTATTAAACTATATTATTTTGTTTTATTTATTTAGTAATTAATATAATTTAAATAAGATAAAAGTATTGAAATTCAAATTTTGTATAATAAGGCATTAACTATACAAATATGAATGGAAAAAAATATTGATATTGTATTTATTAGAACTAACAAGGTAAGAGGGAAGAGATTGCACTTAGTTGATTTTATGCTTTATATTGCTCTCCCTATGTCATAGTGTTTGAAAATGCTTTGTATTCGCTCTATCACTAGTCAGATTCGGAAACATGCTCTCAAAACTTTCACAGACACTATTGGTGAAGAGCAAACCCTTATGGCAACTGATACTATCCAAGCTCTATCAGTACTATCCAGAATGCCTATATCAATATGTGTCAATTCATATCATTGCACCTATGTCTGTAGATGACTTTTGTGTATTTACTTACCTTCGGTCTTGTGCATTGATCCTTGATTTGCTTCTCTTTATCTTTAAACCCTAGCTTCACTTTTGACACAACATTTACTTCAAAAAATAAGTTAGAAAGATGGAGTGGACAATCCCAACCACTCATTGTTGAGTGACTAAGCATTAGTTATATTCTAATACTTTGAAGATGACTCGAACCACACGTAGTTCTCCCACCTAGGTGTGTGGGTACACCATCATGATCATGATATAATGCAATGTGTATACATATAAAATTCACCATTCATCTAGCATTACCAATATTACCATTATTTGACTCTAATTATCGTTATTCATCATGCTAACATTATCCTAACATGTCCCATGTTTAACCCTAAAATGTAGATCTAAGGTGATCATATCGTTAACCCTATATTTTGATTAAAAGGGTATATAAAAAAGAAAGGGCACAAGAGTGATAATTAGATCTATAGTAAGCTAATTAGATGCTAAACTCAGATATAAGCATACACTGAATTTCTTATGCTGAAATAGTATAAATATGAAAAGTACAACTATGCTAGATATATAAATGACAAACAAGTGATGTACTTAACTTGTTTTAATGCTAATACAATTTTGAATCTAGAATAGACAAAAATCAAGTTGGAAGGAGATTTTAGAACAATCGTCAGATTTAGGATTTGACACTTTCAATGTTTGGGATATTAACATCAACCTAAGACGATTGCATCGATGCTACTATATGAGTTCAATGAAAATTTCCTGTATGGAATACTTGGTGAGAAAGATGCAACCACCTATATATTTTTGGGTTTTACTTCACCTTCACTCTGGGGCATTCAGATCTAGGTCATGGACTGTCGCTCCTTATGAAATGGCAAAACCCTAGTTCTCCATCTTCATAGTGACCTTGGGAGAAAATGAGTTAGTGTGCACATGGTGTCGAGCTAACCCCAAAGACCCCATTGTTAGAGGGCACTGCCTACATAGCTAATACTTAAAAAGAGGGCCTCAATCTCATGTAGTTCTCTCCTACATGTTGGCTTGTATGTGAATCATGCAATATTGTGCAAAGTACAATAATGACCTGGCTTGTAACTTGGCAAATTAGGTTCTTGCGTTGCTCATTTAGTAATTTAGAACTATAGGTGTGTTGTACCTATGATTGGTATGAAAATAGGGAAGCTTTGTTCAATTGAATGCTCTTTGAATACTCTTTGGTAAGAGTACTTAGTATCGTTCTTGTGTTACTAGGTGAGGAATGAATGAAGGTTGATCTTGTATTTATATTAATTCCTTTGGAGTAATAACTCACATTAAAGCACTTAGACCAACCATTAGGATACATTTTATTTATAAATTGGATGATTTTAGGGCATTAGACACTGCATCAGGATAGGACAGTAGTATCGACACTGTTGTTTACCCTGAATGTTAGTGTTCAAGAAGCAAAATAGTAGGTACAAGTTCAAAACTTACAGAGATGGAAAATACGTACATTTTGAGCATTCTAGATAAGATAGAAGATCTAGATCATCAACATAAGACTGGTTAAACTAAGATATATAGTCCAAGGGGCACAAGATAGAGCAGATGTGAGACATGTGGAAGCAGAAAAGGTATAAAACTGAGAGGAATAGCCAAGGTTTGAGTTGGCCAAGTGTACAAGACTAAGGTGTTATTATTTTATTGTTTTAGGAAATTACGTGTTTAATTCGTAAATAATAAATGGGTTTGAGTAATGTAAATCAGTGAATAATAATTTTAATCAACCTACTGATTTGCGTAAATAGATAGTATTTTTGAATTTTTTAAATACAGCAGGAAGTAAGAGAAAATAGAACTTAACTTATTCTGGTTGATCTGAACTAAGATAGGGCTTGATACTGAAGTAGTAGGACTGGAAAATAGGCTAGAACAGGTTCCTAAACTTCATTTTTGGGTTGGACAGTAGTGCCAAAAGTGGACACCCTACTATCCAACATTGTAGTCCTATTCTGATGATGTTGTCTTGAGGTTGAAAACTTTTTGGGTTCTATTTGGTAGGCTTGTGTTACCCTGTTTATGAATTTTTGAAGCCTAGAAGCCTATGGAGCTCATTGTGTGTCTGATTTATTCTTTAAAACTCTTAAGAGCTCTTTATGCTTGAACTTGAATAAAAACTTGGAAAAGAGAGAGAAGGGGTTAGTGTGTAAAGGATACGCTAGACACACTTCACACCCCGTGTGTGGGCACATTGCCTACATACCAATACTCTAAAAAGGGATCAAGCTAATGTAGTTCTCCCATTGAAGTGTTTGGTGTAATTATGTATGATGTATGTAAATAGATGTGAAACTGGATGTACTTTAGATGACTAGGGACTGGTATGAGTGCTTGAATAGGCTTGAAATGCTCTTAGAAGACTGTATGCAGAGAATAAGGAAGAGTGCTTGAGTGTACTTGTGTTCTTTCTATTTCCTCTAAATGAGTGTTGACCCTTTTAAATGTACTTTGAATGGCATTTTATAGGGTAATTAATGATCGTGGATTAAATAAACTTGTATTAGGTTGACAGGGAAAGAGATAAGGATTTAAGAAAATTTGACCATTAGAGGTAAAAATGCACTTGGACAATAGTGTCAAAAATAGGACACACTAGGTTCTAACACTCCTATCCATTTTAGGCATTATTGTCCTAAGGGAATAGATCTGGGCCTAAAAGGGTTGCTTGGGTCTGAAAGAGCTAAGTCTGAAAGGCTACGAATGACTGGGAATTAGTGAAAGAATAGCCTAGAAGGGTTATATGAGCAAGAAAGAGGACCGATGGGTTGGGTGTCATTAGCCATGCCTAAGTCATCTAATTTTGCATTTTATATGAATACATTTGCCCCCCCTTTATTCTAGTGATGCAGCAAAGTAAAATACTAGGATAAAGGAAAGTAAAAAAGCATACCTAAACTTACATATGAGGGAGAAGCTCATGAAGTTGTGTGATATTGGATGAGTATAAAGAGAGCATGTTGTGAAGTATGAATCTACAAATGAAAATATAAAGTAGATCAATTCTTACTAGATACACCATATCTAAAATAAGAACATACAATATATGTATAAGAGGAAGAGAAAAGAACAAATACACCTCATCGGGTACACCAGCCAATATAAAACATGTTGCGATGTTATTTTGTGCTAAGTATGTGTTGAATCAAGAGTAATATCATGAACAGAGCTAAGTGTTCAATTCCTCAAAAAGCTGCTCAAGAATGTAAATGTTAGCCCTTTGGATCCATTGTCACTAACTAAGTAAATTTAATGAATCATGCGTGTGTTAATCGATGTCTGGACTATGTGTCCAATCCTTCTGAATAAGTGGCTTAAGAAGATAAAGGCTGGCCCTTTGGCTCCATCATTACCCTGTGAAGTGAAGCTATGAAGTGATACTTGTATAGAATAGATGTCATATGAAATGGCTCATGGAGCCCATAGATGTGTTGGAAATATGATAATGTGGCATGGATAGCTTGAATGTATACTAAAAACTAGGTCACTCTTGGCCATTTCGAAAGATGGAGGTTAGGCTTGTATGAAAGCCAATCTGAAACTGATGTACTAGGCTTATATGAAAGCCAGTTCAAGAACTTAGGTACGTGAAAAATTAAACTTGTATGAAAGTTTAACTTGAAAATGATGCCAACCACCTATAGATGGAGTAAGGCACATAACTATTAATAATTCCTAAATGATAACTGAACTCAGAAACAAAAAAATATCAATGCATTATGCACATTGCCCCTAATCACTGATGTCTAGAACATGGATTCTAATATGGAAGTTATGTCAATTATCTAATCTAAATTGAATGTGAGAACCATCATGTCGTGCATGATAACCCCCTATATTTGAGAAAACTATACTAAAAGTGTTGAATCTGACTGATTTAGAAGTGCAAAAATTGTCCATGATCTAAACTTTTTACCTATTTCTAGAAAACCTAAGTGTTTTTTTGTCTAGACAGGTGCACCAAAATGTGGACACCCCTATGTTTGGTACTACTATCCATTTTTGGTGCTATTGTCTGATGTAAAAATTGGTTACTGATCTAAAACTATCACTATTTTCTACTCTATTTTGATCGGTTTGACCTCTAGATTCTATATTGAGTGGTCTAAATGCTGTTGTTTTGAATGTCAGGAGCTTTGGTCTCTATGACAAAACCCTTTTTTGATGCCCCATCTTCTAAGGGTAGGAATGATGAACCTGCAATGACTACCCTCAGAAGAAAAGAGTCCTATAAGTGTGTTAAGTTATATAGATATATGAAATAGTAGTTGATATTTGACAATATGTTTCAAGATATAACAATATTTGTATTGATAAATTGTTATATCAATAGGAGTATGCCTAGATAGATATAACAATGTGAAAGTATGTACAAGGTACTGAACTGGAAATGTTGCATATTAGTTGTTAGTTGTTAGTTGGAGGGATGGAGCATGATGTCCATCATGGCATCCAAAAAAACAAGGGAAATGCATGATATGGATTGTGGCATTGCACACATTGAAAAGCAAACAAGCAATCAAGCAAACAAGCAAGAAGCAAGAAGCACACAGGATGGCCAAAGGGCCATGCAAACAAGGGACATGGGCACATGTCACTCAAATTGAAAAACAAGCATGGAAGGCATGTTCAAATGCCACATATACATTCAAGTGAAACAAGCAAAGTTGGCACAAAGGCCACAAGCACATGGAGGAGTAGAAGCAAAGGACATTGGCAGGTGTCCTAAGGCACACACATGAATAGAAGCAAAGGATATTGGCAAATGTCATAAGGCATAAGTAGGAGACAAGCTAGAATTAGAAATGCAATCATACAAGCTACACTAAGAAAGCAAAGAAAGCATGTAATAGCTAGAAAGATACAAACACATCGAACTAATCAAATAAAATGTGAAAGTATGAAAAACATGTGTAGTACAAGACTAGGTATATGCTAAGAGATACATGAGTGTGAAATACTAGTGAAATGTCGATATAATATTCTATATAAGCTATTAATTAATGTACATCAGCATGATAAATCAGAGTGTGTAGTGTAGGAATGACATAACCTTGATGGTGTAGTCATGTAGAAGATGCCCCCAATGGGTGTGTATATCGATGTGTGTCTCAAATGTAGAAGTAGGAGTGCCCCCTTTATGGGTAGAATGAAGCAATCAAGTAGCTGGATGTTACTGTACACACTCAAAGAAGATCAAGTGAAGCATGGTAATGTAGAAAATTGACATACAATAGCATGAAACATCAAATGTAAGTTCTAGCATGATATTAATAATGTAAAGTATGGATGATGCATACAATCGAAATGTTTTTGATATGTTTCAATGTTTTTGTATTTTGATTTTTTATATTGTTTTTGTATTTTGTATTTTGAATTTTTGTATTGTTTTTTTATTTTGATATAAGCTATATACAAAAAACACTAGGAAGAAATGATACTAACCAATGAGTCTCGTATGAGACTCCCTATCATGGTGTCCTGTATCGAAAAACTGAATCATGTGTGATTATGAGATATGAGTGTATGTCTAAGATTGTGAAGCTAAAAGCTATGTACATTATAACTGCTCTAAAATATTTGAAGTGGAAGTCGAATGTGGGGTCCCCCTATAACTCTAAGAAGTGGATGTAACTTTAGGGCTCTTAGGGACCCATCTAGAAGTAGAAGGGGCTTGTTGAATAGGTGCTCTTTATGTAGTTGTATGGGACCTTAATGTAATTGTTATAGGTGTGAATTGTTAGGAACCCCTTATCCAACGGAAGCACAATTGATTACTTTCTTATAAGCAATTAAACACGGAATTATACCAGAATTTTTAAGTAACTAGAAACTTGAGACAACAAAGAATTTGAGAGACAATACACACTCTTGTATTAAATACTACTAGAAGAAAATACAATAAGGAAGATGCCACTTCTTCCTCCACCTCAAAGGCTTGCCACACCTCAAGACCTTCTTCCCTCTCTCTCTTTCTCAACACAACCAACTCAACAACCTGAGTTGCTATCCCTCCTTGAATACTTCAGCTGATCTCCTTGACCTTACACCTGTAGATCTCCTTGACCTTGCTTCAATGCTTTAATGCTTTACTTGCTTGCTTCAATTACAATACATGCCTCATGGGTCTTTAAATAGAATCCCATGCTTACAAAAATAGAACTCTAACTACAATAATTAGACACGCAGCTCGTGACTATAATTAGTCATTTAACATGCAAACACTCGCTTCACTTAACTGACTGTTCGTCAACAGCAGTTCTGGAACCCCACAGGCGACCAACATCGATCCCTATTTGTCTGGTGCTGATCGACGTTAACCGACTATCTGCTGACACCGGTTGCCTTCTACACTGGTCATGACTGACGTTGGTCATGCTGTCGACGCCGGTACTTCTAGATCTTCAACAACCTCCTATTTCTTCGTGTCTGCAAATAGTTGAAGCTTTTAGCTCCACACCCTAACAATCTCCCACTTGGAGATAAACAACTGCAATTGTACCTAAACATGTACACCATCTACTTTGTTCCCTTGGCTCTGTATCCCTCTTCAAAGTCACTCTTTAAGACCAACCACCACAAACCTATGATGCCATACCTGTCACTTATGCCAAAAGAATTTTGTTGCTCCCAAATTCTTCATGACATACCTCTGAACCAACTTTACCCTTAGCTCATAAAACTCCCTGTATATGAAACCCTGCAACAAGCAACACAATACAGTAACAGGATAATGTAGCTAATATTATCTAACCTAGTAAAGATAAATACAATGGTCAAACCTCCATTGTCCTGCAGCCTAATGAAGACCATATACCATAGCCTTTTGTCTCACGTGTCCATCCACTCTCTTCTCTAACTTGGGAATCCATCCCTTATCCAGTGCTTTCTTCCAGCTGACAACTCCACCAACAAATACCTATTTGGTTCTTCTCCAAGGACTCACACTCCTCATCCATGCCAAGCTCCCACTATTTCTGGATTCTACCTGCATTGCTTCTTCACATCCTCCTAGTTTTTGACCATTAGTAAGCAATATAAAGAAGGTGAACAACGAATATGAGGTTCACTTACCCTTTCTGACCTCCATATGGGTGTTTGAGACTTCTTGACAGCTAGCTGTCCACCCAACATCTATTTCAATGATCGATCTCGGTCATCTCCCAGTCTGCTCCCGATCGATGTCAGTTCCCTGCACTGACCCTGACTGCTGACGTCGTTTCCCTGGCCGACGCCGGTGTCCCCCCTGCCAACGTCGATCGCTTCCTGACCAATGTCGAACTTCTCTGCCCGACTCTACCGACCTTGCTGGTCTGCACATGACTGATGTTGGTATCTGCCTGACCGACGTTGGTCCCAAGTGACCGACATCAGTGTCTGTGTGTTTTTGTAAGTAATGAAATCTTCATCCGCGAGCTCATCTTGGATCAAACCTCTGTCCATACTGCCCTGCTCAGAATTATTCAGCCCCTGTGACTGATTTATGTCCTTCATCTCCTCCATAAACACCAAGGCTTCTTTGTTCCTTTTGAATCAAGAATGTCCATTCCCTTCTTATTCATGTGACCAAGCCTATTAAGCCACATCTTCGAATCTACAACTGAAGCAGATAAACTAGAAGTAGAATCAGTAATACAAGTAGATAGATAAAGAGTACCTACTTTCTTACCTCTAGCTAAAACAAGTGCTCCCTTGGTAACCTTCCAAGAATCCGCTGTGAGGGTTATTGTGCATCCCTCATCACTCAACCTTCCTACAGAAACCAAACTCTGCTTCAGAACTGGGACATGCATGACCTCCTTCAACACCCATGTGTTGTCCATCTGCAATCTCAGCTGCACTTTCCCTTTGCCAACTATTTGACAAGGCGTACCATCCCCTAAATAAAGCACTCCAAAGTCTCCCTGTTCATACTCATGAAACAAATCTCTGTTTGGGGATGCATGAAAAGAAGAACCAGAATCTAAAATCCAAGATCCTACCTTACTATCCAAAGAAAGTATGAAAGCGTCCTGTACCATAATATTTGCATCATTTGCTTCTTCATTGTGTTCATGCTGATTCTCTTTATCCCTCAACCAACACTCCTTTGTGTGTCCTCTCTTTCCACAAAACCAGCAGGTAACACCTTTGGATTCGGATCTCCTTTCCACCTTCAACCTTGATTTCCCTTGCTCTACCTTCTCTCTTTGCCTTCCCCTGCTTTCTGCACTTAGAGCATTCCCTGATGATTCACCTGTGCTTCTCCTGCGTATTTCTTCATTCAAGATCACACTCACAACATCATCAACTTTTAAGATTTTAGAAGTAGATGCAGAATTACTTACTGCCATAACCAAACTATCCCAACTTTCAGGTAAGGAGCATAAAATTAAAAGAGGCTTTACTTCATCATCAAAAATAATATTGACTGAAGTTAACTAGTTTACCAAACCATGGAAATCACTAAGATGAGTATGTACCGATCCGCCTTCTTGCATTTACAAAGTAAATAACTGCTTCATAAGAAATACTTTATTAGAAGCCGAGGGCTTTTCATATAAATACGCCAAGGATTTTATCAACTCTTTCGTTGTCTTGCACTGTGATAAATTCGAAATCACAGATGATGCAAGGCTCAACCTTATGGAACTGAGAGCCTTTCGATCAAGAACACTCCATTCTTCATCCTTCATATTTGTGGGCTTGCATGCAACCCCACCCAATGGTAAGTACAAATCCTTCTGATACAAATAATCTTCTATCTACATCCTCTAGTGTTGATAATTCTTGTCGTTAAACTTATCCATTCGTAGCTTACTTTCTTCTGCCATTGCTGAACTCCCACTCAATCAGAAACCCTGTGAATGACCTGTAATCAACAAACAATAACCTGCTCCCTGCAAACCATAGCTCTGATACCAACTGTTAGGAACCCCTTATCCAACGGAAGCACAATTGATTACTTTCTTATAAGCAATTAAACACGAAATTATACCAGAATGATTAAGTAACTAAAAACTTGAGACAACAAAGAATTTGAGAGACAATACACACTCTTGTATTAAATACTACTAGAAGAAAATACAATAAGGAAGATGCCACTTCTTCCTCCACCTCAAAGGCTTGCCACACCTCAAGACCTTCTTCCCTCTCTCTCTTGCTCAACACAACCAACTCAACAACCTAAGTTGCTATCCCTCCTTGAATACTTTAGTTGATCTCCTTGACCTTACACCTGTAGATCTCCTTGACCTTGCTTCAATGCTTTACTTGCTTGCTTCAATTACAATACATGCCTCATGGGTCTTTAAATAGAATCCCATGCTTACAAAAATAGAACTCTAACTACAATAATTAGACACGCAGCTCGTGACTATAATTAGTCATTTAACATGCAAACACTCGCTTCACTTAACTGACTGTTCGTCAACAGTAGTTTTGGAACGCCACAGGTGACCGACGTCGGTCTCTATTTGTCTGGTGCTGACTGATGTCAGCCGACTATCTGCCAATGCCGGTTGCCTTCTGCACTGGTCATGACCGACGTCGGTCATGCTGCTGATGTCGGTACTTCTGGATCTTCAGCAACCTCCTATTTCTTCGTGTCTGCAAATAGTTGAAGCTTTTAGCTCCACACCCTAACATGAATACTGTCGCTAAAAGTTGTCTAGAATCTTAAAATTGTGGGGGTGTATGAACCCTTTGTACTGGTGATAGATGTCATAATTGTGGTTGGATTTTAAGTGGAAATTATACTAAAATTGGAGGAGAAACTAAAACTGGTGGAAGAACTGGAGCTGATGACTATAAGTTGGTAGATGGTTCTAAAGTAGGGAGTGGTGAATCATAAAGAACTCCACTAACTATGATAACTTGATTAGCATGAATAAACTTCATGCATGTTTGAATTATAGAAGGTATTGCCCTAAGTTTTTAAATCCATGGTCGACCAAGTAGTATGTAAAAAACTCTTGCACTGGGAACTATAGTGAATGGGGTGGCCACATATGTATGACCAACCTGTAGTGAAAGTACTATCTTTCCCAATGATCTATAAATATGCCCATTGAAACCACTGATAATTATGTCTATCTGAGTGATATCCTGCTCTGAATAACCTAAATGCTGAAGTAGTGTGAAGGTGCACATGTTAAGACTAGAACCATTATCAATGAGTACACTATGAATAGGTTGATTATGAATATATGCTCTGATAAAAAGTGCATTATAGTCTATATTATCCTCCACAATCTCTTGATCTAAAAAATATATCGAAGGCTTGGTTAGAACTCTCAACTCATACACATCTATCATACCTCTTAAAGGATGTGTCTCAACTAAAGGTGCCTGGTATGTAGTTGGTCGAGGATGTGTATGGTATGTATGATGAATAACTAATGTGTCCTCTTTCTCTTGTTTTGAATTCTATGGAAAAGGATACGAAAAAATTTCCAAAGCTTTATATTGTGTTGGCTTTATCTTTGGAGGCTCAACTGAAGTGCCCAGATCAAGAAGATTATCACCTATCAAGTCATGTATCTTATGTCACAAATTGATGCATCTATTTGTGGTGTGACCTGGTGCCCTATGAAAATCATCAAATACATGTTGATCATATCCTTGTGGAAAAGGCTTTGCTATATCTACTTCCCAGTTTGGAGGGAGAGTGAAAATGTTACATTCCTATAACTGTTGTAAAACCTTGGCTAGAGAAACTAGTAGATTGGTAAATGCACGACGAGGAGGTGCTGATAAAACCACATGTTAAGGGGGCTCTAAATCCGTATTAACTATTAGTTAATTTTGATTCTTGTTATCATTTATTTTTACCTTGCATGGGACTTTGCCATTACTCTTGTTGTTTGTATCTAAGATACTTGAATACTTATTGCCCATTGAAATTAGCTTGACTTCTCTTCCCTTGAGTGTATGACACAATTCAATGAAGGAAGATAATCTTTTGAACATAATAGATTCATGTAATTTTGGTATAAGGCTCTATTTGAAGATGTGATGTAGCTCTTGATCAACCATGGGGTTAGTTAGTTTAGCCAAAATAGTTTTGTATGTAAGAACATAATCCGTGAGAGGCTCATTTGACCTTTATTTCTACAGTGCAATTTGTACATATGAAACCTTCTCACCAATTTTGATACTGAAATGTGCTAGGAACATCTCTACTAAAGGATTGAAGGCTGTGACCGATTGATTTGATAGACTATAAAACCATTATAAAGCATAATCTTTTAGGCTCTGTGGAAATAGTTTGGTAAGTAGTCAGTCATTGGGTACATAATCCAAACATGTTGCATGAAAAGCTCTCAAATGTGTCTCTAGATCACCCTTAACATCATGTAGAGTGAGCTTGGATTGAACAAAACTTGGTGGTAAGGGTGTAGAAGCAATGTGACGTGTCAATGGTGTATACTTTAGAGCAAAAGGGGTCTAGAAACACCTTGTTCAAGATGTTGCACCTTGGATTGAAGAGATCTTAGCTCTTGCATAAGGGCTACCACATCAAGAGATAGGGATGTAATAGTTATAGCTAGTGGTATAAAAGAAGGTTGGGCTGCTATAGGGATGGTTGAGACCCCCTGTAGTGTCATTTTTAACTCATTGCTCTGAATGACTGAAAGACTCAACTTGCTTAGCCTTTTTGATTTCCATGATAGATTGCAAAATTAGGGTATGATCTTTAGGTTGTTCCTTAATTCTTTCTCTGAAATTTTATAAAACCAAATATTTATTTAGGACTACTTCATTATCAACAATAGGTGGAAGTGGATCGGTAGTCCCATGTGGTGGAGTAGGAGCATTGGTGTGTATATCATCATTGGTATTTTCATACTGCTCATGATCAAAGTTATCCTTATAGAAATTTGTATAATTTGGATGTGTAGAATCTATAATAAGAATTTGATTTTGTTGTTTATCCATGGTATACGGTTGAGTTGAAGGAATCTATGTGAATTCAGGAGGATTGCCACTAATTCTTGCACTTCATCTTGAGGGAAGAGATGCAAGGAACTTAGGTGGCATAAGGAAAACAACTTGGATAATAGCATAAAAGATTAACCTGATATAATCTAAACAAGGAACTGGAATATGCATAGAAAGGATATAGAGCTTCAAAACATGTAAGGTGATACTGCAAGAAGTAAAGAGGCACTAGTGTATACAACTAAAGATTTTTTAGAAATACTTGTGCAAAATACTATGAATTTTTAATGTTGAAATTGGTTTTTTGAGTTTGATATGCAACTAAAAGATTAGAAAATGATGTGAAAAGTACAAAAAAATTTAATAAAAATTTGTAGAATTTTGCTTGAAAAGTTTAGGAAAAATTATAAAATATTTCTAAAATTAGCAATATATTTTTCCTAGTGTTTGTATGCGAAAAGGACCTAGTATGTGAAAACGAGGGTTTGAACAAAATATATGATATTTTTGCAATGAATTGGTAGATTTTTTATTTTTAAATTTAGGAAAAAACAAAAAATTATGGTAAAAAACCCAAAATAATTATCCCTAGGATTTATAGGGTTTTTGTGCAAAAATTTGAAGTCAGGTTCACCAAATGTTTTATTATTTTAGGAAATTAGGTGTTTTATTCCTAAATAATAAATGGGTTTGAGCAATGTAAATCAGTGAATAATATGATATAATTAACCTATTGATTTATGTAAATAGATAGTATTTTTGCCTTTTTTGAATATATCAAGAAGTGAGAGAAAATAAAACTTAGCTTATTCTAGTTGATTTGAACTGAGACAGGGCTAGATACTGGAGGAGCAGGACTAGAAAACAGGTTGGAGTAGGTTCCTAAAGTTCATTTCTAGGTTAGATAGGAACATTGAAAGTGGACACCCTGCTATCTGACATTGTATTCCTATTCCAGCGCTATTGCCCTGAGACTGAAAGCTTTCCAGGTTCTATTCGGTAGGCTTTTGTTACCCTGTTTGTGAATTTTTTAGGCCTAAAAGCTTGTGAAGCTTGTTGTGTATCTAATTTAGTCTTTAAAACTCTTAGGATCTCTTTGTGCTTGAACTTGAATGGAAACTAGAGAAAGAGAGATAAGGGGTTAGTGTGTAAAGGATATGCTAGACGCACTTCACACCCCGTGTGTAGGCATGGTGCCTACATACCAATACTCCGAAGAAGGATCAAATTAATGTAGTTCTCCCATTAAAGTGGTTGGTGCAATTGTGTGTGATGTAAGCAACTAGTTGTGAAACTAGATGTACTTTGGATGACTAGGGACTAGTATGAGTGCTTGAATAGGCTTGAAATGCTCTTCGAAGGCTGTATGCAAAGAATAAGGAAGAGTGCTTGAGTGTACTTGCTTGTATTCTTGTTTCTTTCCTCTAAATGAGTGTCAACCCTTCTAAATGGACTTTGAATGGCCTTTTATAGGGTAATTAATGATCGTTGATTAAATGAAATTTTATTAGGCTAATAGGGAAAGAGATAAGGATTTGAGAAAATCTGACCGTTAGAGGTAAAAATGCACTTGGATAATAGTGCTGAAAACATGACACCCTAGGTTCCAATGCTCTATCCAATTTGGGCATTGTTGTCCTAAGGGGATGAGACTTGGGGGGATAGATTTGGGCCTGAAAGGGCTGCCTGGGTTTGAAAGAGCTAAGTTCGGAAGGCTACAAATGACTGGGAATTAGTGAAAGAATAGCCTAGAAGGGTTGTGTGAGCAAGAAGGAGGACCTATGGGTTGGGTGTCATTATCCATGCCTAAGTCATCCAATTTTTTATTTTATATGACTAAAGATATATAATCATAAAATAGTGTTTACATTTCCTCCCCTTTAATCTAGTAATAAGATTGCTAATTTAAAGGAAAGGAATGCGTAAAAGAATGTTACAAATTAGGACTTTCTATTTGTTAGACCATTGCATAATTTTAGAAGGGATTAGTATCCATTGGACATGTGTAAAGGAGTCATTAATGAAATTTTTTAAGCATACATGCAATGTAGATGGAACTGCATACATTTTATGTATCTAAGACCATCCCAATAGAATGTTATGTTTTAAATTATTTGGCATAACTTAGCACAAAGTGGACATTGTACGATAACCAACGATAATATTCAATGTAATTTGACCAACCAGAAGGTTATGTGAATTGTCAAACCCTTTTATGTGCACAACTATTTTTTGAATGAGGTTTGTGTTAACACCCATGGTGGTTAGAAATTATATGTTACAAATGTTTAGGTTTGATCCATTATCAATAAGCACTCTTTTGATACATTTACTTTGTGTTGTCACTTGTGTGAACAAAGGCAAATTTTTGTCAACAATATCTTTGGATGGTAAATCTGTTAGATCAAAGGTGATGAGTTTATGAATTATCTTTTTCAAGATTATGAAAAGTAACTCTAGGTTGATAAAGTGATGAGTAATAAATTAGGGAATAAAATACTACAGTATCAACATCCACTGATTTGCATAATAATCAATTTATTTGAATATTCTATAAATAATAATGAATTAGAAAAGGTGTACTTAACTGGAAATTTGACTAAGATTAACAAGTGATGGGTTGGTAAGTGATGCAGGAGTAGGGTAGAGTGTTATTAGTGGAGAATAGGTGTCAAAACCCTCTTCAAACAATAACACAACCCTCTTTGCCAATAATACACTGCATTATAGATCTTTTATACAATGATAATGACCTTATGCAGGTGAAGTAATGAAATTATGGATAGACTTTCACTTTGTTTTGGGAAGCCTGTGCTAGTATTATCAAGACCTAAATCATCATTTATTTTGTGCTTTGAATAATTTCACTATGCAACCCTAAGTCCCCATGCTTGCTATGGTATTGATGAACACAAGTGGAAGGAGACTAGTGATAGTATGGTATGTTGGGCATGACCTCAACACCCCATATGCTAAGTGTTTCCTTCTTACCAATACCTTCAAAGGGGATCATGCCTAATGTTGTTCTCCTAATCTAAGTGTTGGTACAATTGAGAGTGATGTTAGTGTGCTTGAGTATGAATGCCAATTTGAATGCTTTAATTATGAATTTAGACTGAAAACTAGAGTAAAAATGAGCTATAGGCTATTGTAGATGGATGTATGTAGAAATATGGGTAAAGAGAGATTGATAACCTTAATTTGCATAACTATTTTTGAGCTTATTCATGAGAATTACCATATATATGATAAATGAATGAGAGTGGCCTTTATATAGTGTTTTGATGTTTGTTGAGACATGAAATGAGTTTAGGTTGACCCTAGGATGCTTCGAGATGTGGAAAGATATATGTTGGGGGAAGGAAAGATAAGGTTCAATAGTGTTGCCCCCTTTGCCAATAATACATTGTGTTATAGACTAATGGGGTCGCGCTATTATCCAGGTGGATAGTATGTGTGAAAAAGGATAAGGGATGCTTAGATGATAGCTCAATGTGACTCTTTGTATATTTGGGCATGGGATAAATGCATGTAGAAGTTGGAAAATGATCAAAAGAGGCCCTAAGATAGGTCTAGGGATAAGCTAAGGATAGGGCGGTATCAAGTGACACTTGTTGGATTAAAATGACATTTTATATGACTACTTTTTCCCAGCCTTATTCTAGAAATGTAGCAAAGCAAAATGACTAGGATGTATGAAAGAGAAATATACTTGGGCTTACTTATGAGGCGAAGCCTATGTATGTGGGTCTAAGTCTATGAAATGTGCTCCATTGCCTATCTTACAAATGAAACATATATGAAACAGTCCTTAAGAAATATCAAAAGTTAACACAAAATTGAGAAAAGAGATGTGTGAGAGAGGACATGAATAAATACACCTCATTGGGTATGTGAACCAATGCAAAAACTCGGTGAAATCTTGTGCATGTGTAGATGGTGATCAAATGGTGAATAACTTGGACTGAGTTGAGGGCTTGCGCAATCCCCATGTATGGGTGGCTTAAGAACTCAAGCTAGCCTTGACTCCATCATTTCCCACCCCTATTTGGTGGACCATAATCTATGAATAACTTGGATTGGATTGATGACTTGTCCAACCCTCTTATGTAGGTGGTTAAAGAACTCAAGTAGGTCATGACTCCATCATTGCCTACCCATGTGTAGTAGAAGAAGCTAAAACTGAAACTGTGTGGTGTAATAAAGCTATAAAAGATGTCTCTAGGCCACTCAGGAACTTTGAAATGTAAAATAGCTTAGGGGCCACTCAGGAACTCGAGAATACCAACCGTTATAGATGGAATGAGGCATTAATATGGTGTAATCCTGATGTATATGGTGTTTAGAGTATACAACATGGAGTTGTCATTCCATCTGAGAGAATTGGTGTAAATGAGCATATGGAAATAATGTGTCGCACACATGCCCCTAATTTTGATATTTGTGCATATGGATTATGGATTGAGTTATAATAATATGTTTGTTCATATCTAAAACTAAAATAGGAGTGATCATGCCACACATGTTGCCCCAAATCTGAACAAACCTATGTAATTTTGTGTAAAAAATAAATATATACTAAACATATGTGATAATTTATGACTTAGACTGTGTAAATCTGAACTATACCTAATTTACCTTTATAATAATTCCAAAAAAATTATTTTTGAGGTTACTAGATATTAGCACAATGGGTGGACTGTAACACACTATGCTTCTCGTAATGTACTATGTTATTGTCCAAAAGTGTTATTTATAAGAGACATTGAGACTGATATGTGTATGACTATATTTCACTATAAGTTCTTGAGTTTGAGCTTTGTAATCTATGTATGTGTACTGAAAACTATGTTTTGAGTGTGGATGGCTTGATCTTTATGACAAACCCCTGTGAAGGTTCCCTCTTTTGAGGGGAGTTGTTGAACCTCCGCAATAACTATCCTCAAAATAAAAGCCATGCATCATATGTGTTAGACTGAAATTATATGATATTTGTGTGATAAACAAATATAATGTATATACATGATATCGAAATGTAAAATAGATTGAGCATAAGTTGGTAATGTACAATGTATGTTAGATCTAGCATTCACATGATTGTCAAGGGATATAACAATGTAAGCATGTGTGTGAACAATAAATTTGAATATAATCTAAGTAAACTACTTAGGGGGATGGGGAATGATGTCCATCAAGGCACCCAACGATGAAGGGGAGATGTCTGAGGTCCCTCATGGCATTGCAAATTAGATGTGAAAGCAACAAGTAAGAGATAAGTGTCATGACCATGATAAATATATGAAAGCATACATACAAACATATGAGGCATGCAAAGTAGGCCAAGAGGCCACAATTCAAATAACATTGGCACATGTCACTAAGTCTGAGAAAAAGAACATACACAAGGACATGTTTAAATGTCTGCATATGCAAAAGAGCAAACAAGTTTAACTTAGAGCCACATGGAAGGACATATTTAAATGTCTACATACACAACCAAGAAACATACACAAGGACATGGGCACATGTCCAAAGCATAAAAGCAATGAAAGGATAATGGCATTTTCAAATGCCCTTGAGTAGATGTAGAAGTAAATAAACAATAAAATCGAGACTAGTAAAGCAAGAAATGAAAGTATGAATAATCATGTGGTCCAAATTTGTGTAAGAACAAAGATGTACATAATTTGATTTTATAGTAGTAGTAATTGGTAAAAAATCAGTGTACTATAGGATGATCCATATCAAGATATAATCAGTGTTAAATATGTGATATGGAGTATAGAAAGATATAACTTGGCAAACTAAACATTGTGTGTATGATGTCTTCAATGGCATAATATATCAATGTTGAATTGGTGTATATGTGTATGTGCCCCCAATGGGTAGATAATAGCAAATTTGGGTTGTGTAGAGGACTGAAGTCTTGTAGTAATTTGTGAACACTCAAAGGGAACAATTGAAGCATGTATGTATGATAAAACTGACTACACTAACATAGATAGCATGTGTAGTACTTGGAAAATAGAAAAAATGTAAATATGGAGATGCATAAAATCTAAAATTTGTATTTTCTAAGCAATATTTGAATGTTTTTGTATTATTGAACATATTACAATTTTTGTGTTATTTAAGTATCAGTTATGTACAAGCAACATGAAAATCAAAATATGTACAAGTAATACTAGAAGTAAATGAGACTACGCACAAATGAAATGTAGTGACTCTATAGAGCTAAGAGCACATCCATAGGATGTGGATGGTCAAATGGTGGATTTGATGGGAGGTCATCAAATGTCAGATACTGAATCTACCCAAATTTGAATAAATCATCATCATTGTGATCATCATACCTTTCTATCAGTAAAATATAGCCTTATCCTTTGTGTTAGTTTGTATTTCATGCATTCAAATAACATGTTACTTTTTGTGTAATAAACCTCATGTATGATCCCAAGGTAGACCCAATTGGACAGTTAGATGTATGTATGAAATATGTGATTTTCATCTAGGCCATCATGTAAAGTGTGAATTGTGTGTCCCTCATAACTAAAAGTTAAACATATGTTTATTTGATCGCCTATGGTATCTATTGCCTGTATCCATATACTACCAAGTGCAACATGTATGTGAGTGTCTGTGTTCATGAAAACAAGTAGTGTGTTGACCACCTTAGGTCCAAATGCAAATGGTAGTGGATATGTCCTAAGGAGTCCTTAGGGCATCTTTTTTACGATTATGGAATGTGACCCTAGATTAACAAAGTAGTGAGTAGTAAATTAGGGAATAAAATACTATAATATCAATAGCCACTAATTTGTACAATAATTGATTTATTTGAATATTCTATAAATAGTAATAAATTAAAAAATGTGTATTTAGTTGGAAAATATGACTAAGACAAATAATTGGTAGGCTAAGAAGTGATACAAGAATAGGTTAGAGTGTTTTCAATAGAGAACATGCATTATAATCCTCTTTAGATAATAGCATGGCCCTCTTTACGAATAATGCAATGCACATAAACCTTTTATGAAGCATTAATGACCCTGTGCAGGTGAAGTAGTGAAATTTTGGTTAGACCTTTGATCTATTTTGGGAAGCACGTATCCATGTGACTAAAACCTGGATCATAGCCTATACTACCCTTTGATTAAATTCTTTATAAAACCCTAGCCTCCATGTTTGTTAGGGTTTTGATGAACACAAGTGGAAGAAGAGTGGCATTAGTAGGGTAGGTTGGGTGTGAACTCAACACCCCATGTGTTAAGCGTTGTCTACATACCTATACCTTAAAATAAGATCAAGCCCGATGTAGTTCTCCCAATCTAAGTGGCAGTGCAAGTGAGAGTGATGCTAGTATGCCTGAGTATGAATGCCAATTTAAATGTTGTGTGTGAATTAAGACTAGAAACCTAAGTAAAATTGAAATTTGGGATATTGTACATGGATGTATGTAGAAATAGGTGTAAATAAGGATCAATTGTGATCATAATAATTTGACAAAGAGAGGAGGTTAGTCTTGTGTTAGTCCATAAAATAATGAAATGAACACACTAACATGCTAACATCTCTAAGCCTAGATCATAGGGGGAGCTTAATGAACAAAATACAATTAAAAACCCAACTAGAATGTAAAAGATAAACAATCTCTTACCTTCGATGAATGCTCCAAATGATTCATAGTGTGGCTTGCTTGGTGTGTGCTCAAAGAGTCTTTATCAATAGAGTTTTAGTGGCTCCCTCTCTCCTTGGCACCATGGTGTCTTGGTATGTCTTATGCTTGATTGATATTTTTGTCATTATAACACTATTGATATAAATCATGCTACAAAACCTACATTATAACTTTACTATTTTCCAAGCTCCCTTTTCAATAGGAAATGGCTTATATTTATAGGTTTAGGAACTAACCCCAACTCAAGGTGAGTTAAAGTGTAGTTTAAACATAGAATGGGTTCAAACCTAACCTAAGTGAGTCAACATAACCCTAGTAGAGATAAAAGGTGTCAAACACCCATGATTTTCAATGAATAGGCATGGGTCTCCAAAAAGAGATATTTTCCAAAAGCTTGACAACTTATAAAGGGTAATCACGAAAAGCTAGGATATTTCATATTTTTGAATTTTCTTTTTTAGTAATTCATTAATTGCACATGGATTATTCAACTAGGCATTTAATTTGGTTGGCTTGTTAATTAATTTTGGTTAGCCATTCATCTCTTTCAAGATTTGATTTTATGTGTGCAAGTGCCACACTTAATAGGTTCATAAGACAAACTATATGTTGTGATGTCGTAGGATGATTAGAGATGAATCCGTGAGAGGTTTTTGTTGCTTATGGTAGGATACCCCAATTAGTGATGTCTTAACAATATTCTGAGCTTTGACGAATTATGCATAATCAAATTAGGGATGCTCAGTGATTCTTAGGCTTAATTTACAATGGTACATAGGAATTAGTCTGAAATATGATCGAAGGCCATTGGTGGCCAGTTTTTGGTGTCTAGAATTTGCTCATATTTAGGACGGTGTTACAAGTTGTAAGCATTGTAACATCTTTTCAAAGAATGAAAAGGTCCTGTATGTTTACAACTTTAATAGTAATATATGAACTATAGGTACCCCCTCGAGGGAGAAGTTTGCAAAGGGCTCGACAATTGGTCCCTCAAAAGGAGGAAATGATTGGACCAAAAAGATGAAATGGGGTGGAAGGGATTGATTTGTCCATAGGCGGTTATAATCAGTAGCATATGGAGCTACCCCTAGTTAGGGCAAACAAACAAGATGATTTTTATGTAGACAGTTATAATCCTTGGAATAGGTGGGATAAAAAAGGTAATGATTTGCCTATACATAGTTATAATCATTAAAAAAGGCTCAAGGTAACAAGAGAATGATTTGCCCAAAGGTGATTATAATCATGAAAGGGAAAACAATGATTTGCCCACAAGTGGTTAAAATCATTGGTAGAATCAAAACATGCCCCAGTTGGGCAAATAGGAATAATGGTTTGCCCAAAGGTAGTTACAAGCATTATCACAATGAAAACATGCCCTAGTTGGGTAGTAGAAAGAGAATTATTTTTCCAAAGTCGGTTATAATCATCAACCTTAAAATAGATGAAAACACAATGATTTACCCAAAGGCAATTAAAATCATTGGTAATGCAAGTGGGATGGTGTACAATGATTTGCCCAAAGGCAGTTATAATCATGGTACCCCAATTATGGCAAACACGATAAGAAATATGATGTAAATTATCATCGAGGAGAAAGATGAATTTGGGCAACCTACTTAATAGGGAGATGATCATTCAAACTAGCAAGGGAGAAAATTCTTTTGTTGTTTTAATTACTCTATTGAGGAAATGATTTGGATTAGATCGGGTTATTTACTATTGCCAAGGAGATGTATCATTATTGCATTATTGTGTAGACTCTCATAGTTGATTTTTACTATAACACGTGACAATGGGCATCATGATGAAACACCATGAGGACTTGGACAAAGTATGCATAAAGACTGACATGTGATCCAATAAACAATTGAAAATAATGCACCAATGATAAAATCCATGATGGCAATGTTGACACATGAATATGGATGGAGTCAATAATAATGCACAAGGAATCACCCAACAAATGCACATAAACTGAAATAAGGTACAATAAGAAAAATAAACAAATAGGCAAGCAAACAAAACACCCAAAAAATAAAGAACAAAACAAAAAAAAGAAAGAAAAATAAAATGAAACAAAAATAAACAATGGTTAATCACAATGTTAGTACAAACAACACTACACAAACAAAATGACGAACATTGCCCCTAGAATATAAGAGACAATGTAAAAAACAAACTAAATGGAGGGGAATATAAGAAAAGGAAGGGGGTGGCCAAGTTGTCTCCAGATGCACTAGGCAAGTCGATATTGCCTACATAGTTCCATGGATGTGATGTCCAATAAAAACTTCAGGCCAAATGTAGTTTTCCCATGAAATGGGATAGAAGAAAATGATGAGAAGGAAAACATGATGTATGTTATAGAAGAATGATGGGAATGATCTTGCAAAATGACAAGTGCGTGGGATGTCAAGCCAAAAAGGAGGGGGAAACTAAATGACAAGTGGTTTCTTGTGAGTTAGTGAGGGTTCCCAGAATCCTTAAGGCAAAGAAGTTAATTTTTTTGCATTTTTTAAATCAATTTACAAATGTTTTTGAAATTTTCTATGTATCTTAACTCAATGGAGAATGAGGAGATACTGAATGGTCCAAGTTCACAAAATGGTGAGAGCATTCAAATTGAAGAGTGCTCTTAAAATAACAAGATCATGGCTTAGGTTACTCACAAAATGGTGAGAGCATGGCAAAGGGGTGACTGAACTAACCTCAATGTGTATCGAGTGCTACCTACAGAGTCCCATTATGGGACCTAAAGTCATTATAGTTTTGCCTTACAGTAGAAGAATCTGACTAGTGTAGTAACCAACTCAAATAAAATAGACAAAGTTGGTAAATGACACAGTATGACATAGGCATGGAAAGGTGGTACTTCAAGGCATGGTAAACAATTATTTCCCCTAATTTACTCATAGGTGGTTATAACGAAGAGGCAAAAACTTAGGTCAATGATACTAATTTGCTCATAGGTGATTATAATTAGTAGCAAGATGGTGATACACTAATTTTCCCAAAGGCGTTTATAATCAGGCACACTTGGTTATAAAATGAAACAAGAAATGAAGGATCCAATCGCCAAACCACTATCATATTGCTCCAAAAATATCACCTCTATCTGGAATGCTAAAATAAATATGGAAACTTGATATGAATTTATATGTTGAAAGCAACCATGGAATTGATGGAATAAAACCAATGTCAAAAAGCTGGGTAGGGAGGTATAAAAACAACTCAGCCAGTAAAAAAGGTATGGTATAATAGAGTGGTGATATAATGGTACGATACAAAGAAGAAAGTTGATATTATGATATAAATGAAATGGGCCTCATAGACAATATAATAGGTCTCTCAAGTGAAATAGCGCTTGAGGTGTATGATGTTTATTGGCTCATCAAGTTCATCCCCATTTGATGTAGCGAGCTTGTATGCTCTAGCGCTATAGTTTTCAACAATGATGAAAGGACCTATCTAGTTAGGTTTGAACTTACCTTTGTGTTTCTTCTCAACCATGGTATTCTATAGGATTTCTTTATGTACAAGATTACCATGCTCAAATTATTCGTGTTTAATGCATCGATTGTAATGGCCACAGAGTCGATTCTAGTATGCTTGAAGGTTATTAATTGTGGCCATGCATTTCTCATCAAGTAACTCCATCTCTTACATGTAAGCTACTCTATAGTCTTCTTCATCTAGAACATGCTTCAAAGAGATGCACAAAGAAGGTAACTCGACCTAAATGGGAAGAATGACTTCAGTGCCATAAATAAGTGAATAGGGAGTGGTGCATGTTAGAGTATGGTAATTAGTATGATATGCCCAGAGGGCACATAATATTTGGAGGTGCCAATCATGACCAACATCATTGATAATGTTTTTAAGGATGTTGATAATGGTTTTGTTAGATGCTTCTACCTACCCATTACCTTGAGGGTAATATGCAGTTAAAAAATGTCATGTAATTTTGTATTCGACACATCAATTTGACTTCCTTATTTTTGAATGAATTTCCATTATTAGATATAATATCAGAGGGAATACCAGAGTTGCAAATGAGATGGTTAAAGATGAATTTGGAAATCTACTTTCCAGTCATGTAAATAAGGGGTATAGCTTCAACCCACTTAGTGAAGTATTATGTGGCGTCAAGGATATGTTTATGGCTATCAGACAAGGTGGGCTTATCTTCCTAATGATATCAAGGCCCTATGTAGCAAACATCCATGGTGTAAGCATTGGTTTCAAAGTCTTGGCCAGGGTATGAATCAAATTGGCATGCCATTGACATTTATCACACTTTTTCACATATACAACTACATCTACATCCATTATGAGCCAATAATAACTAGTACAAAAGAGGTTTTTGGACAAGACAACCCCACTTGTGTGGCCTCCATAGGCTCCTTCATGAACTTATCGTAACACTAATGTAGATTTTGTTGAAGTTAAATAATGAAACAGAGTTCCATCAAAATTATGGTAATATATGATTGATTCGAGTAAGGTATAATGTGCATCATGATGGATAAAGGCTTAGGATTGACACATCGATTTGACTTCCTTATTTTTGAATGAATTTCCATTATTAGATATAATATCAGAGGGAATACCAGAGTGGCAAATGAGATGGTTAAAGATGAATTTGGAAATCTACTTTCCAGTCATGTAAATAAGGGGTATAGCTTCAACCCACTTAGTGAAGTATTATGTGGCATCAAGGATATGTTTATGGCTATCGGACAAGGTGGGTTTATATTCTTAATGATATCAAGGTCCTATATAGCAAACATCCATGGTGTAAGCATTGGTTTCAAAGTCTTGGCTAAGGTATGAATCAGATTGGCATGCTGTTGACATTTATCACACTTTTTCACATATGCAACTACATCTACATCCATTATGGACCAATAATAACTAGTACAAAAGAGGTTTTTGGACAAGACAACCCCACTTGTGTGGCCTCCACATGCTCCTTCATGAACTTCTCATAACACTAGTGTAGATTTTGTTGAAGTTAAATAATGAAGCAGAGTTCCATCAAAATTATGGTAATATATGATTGATTCGAGTAAGGTATAATGTGCAACATGATGGATAAAGGCTTTGGATTATTGTGGGATAGGTCAGGTGGAATAATGTGGTCATGAAGGTAGGTGTAAAGGTTAGAATACCAAATAGAGATGGGACCAAAAATATTACAGATCATTGTGATAGTTGAAGGTTCATGAATTGACATTACCATATTTTCAATGAAAAACTAGTATTCTTTGGTCATATCTGTATGATGAATTAGAGATCCAATGGTGGCCATGTCATATGTTATTATATTACTAGATCTTGGTATATGTTCAAATTGTACATCAATAATCTGCTGTTTGAAAGTGTTGACGATGGACATGTATGGTACCAGCTTTGCACCATTGGTCTGAAAAAGGTATGTAACCTGATTGATGATTAACTAATAATCACCATAAACCTTGAGATGTTGTATGCTCCATTATATTGCCTGATTAAGTCTTTCAACAAGTGCTTCATATTCATCCATGTTGTTAGTACAAGGAAAACTGATCCTGAATGATTTAGGGATTAGATCTTCCTATGGTGTAATAAATAAAATGCCTACCCTTGATCCATGTGATGTGAATGATCCACAAAGATACAACTTTCAATGTTGCTCCTCAAGGGGTGTTTCAATGATGGTCATAATGGACTCATCTAGGAATTGGAATGTTATAGGTTCTATATCTACAAGTGGTGCTTCAACAAGCTGATCTATAAGAACCTATCCTTTGATGGCTTTCTGGTTGACATATTCTATCTCAAAATCACTGAGAAGAATGATCCATTTGGCCATATGGCATTGTAAATTTGTTTTAGATAGTAGATACTTGAGCATATCTACTTTGAAAATGACCATGGTCTTGTTGTTTATTATGTAATGTCACAGTTTTTGAGCTGCAAAGACCATAGCTAAATAAGCTTTTTCAATGGGTGTATAATTATGCTCATACGCAACCAATGTATGGCTTAAATAATACACAACATGCTCCTTTCCATTATCATCATTTTGAGATAGAAGTGCCCCCATAGATTTATCAATTGTAGACAAGTATAGTAAGAATGACTTTCCCATCATTGGTAGCAATAAAATAGGTGAATTTGATAGATAGTCCTTCAGTTGCTAAAAATCTTTTTGGCATTCATCATCCTAATGAAATTTAACACTTTTCTTTATTAGATGTGTAAAGGAGTGGAAATTTTTATCCAACTAAGCTATGAAGCATCGAATGGATTATATCTTACCCTACAAACTATGGAGTTGATTCAAATTGGTCGGTGGTGGCATGTTTGTTATGGCTCATACTTTGGCTAGATCAACTTCAATGGCACTATGAGACATAATGAAGCCAAGTAATTTACTTGAAGTAATTCAAAAAACACACTTCTTAAGATTGAGCCTAAATTTGTATTCACACAGTCAGTCAAATATCCATCATAGTGTTATTATATGATCAACCCTGGTCTTTGATTTACCTAGTATGTTATCAATGTAGTCTTCAATAATGTCATGCGTCATATCATGAAATATGATGGTCTTGGCTCTTTGATAGGTGGCCCCAACATTCTTGAGACCAAATGGCATAACCTAATAACATAATGTTCCCCATGGAGTGGTGAACATTATTTTATTTTGGTCTTTTGGTGCAATCCAAATCTAGTTATATCCTAAAAATGTGTCCATAAGTGAAAGAATTTCATAACCTATTATGGTGTCAAATATCATATCAATCTTTGGCAGAAGAAAGTCATCCTTAAGGTAGGCCTTGTTTATGTCATGAAAACTAGTGTAGATCTTGACTCCTTCTGTCTTCTTGTTAACTGCATAACATTTGAGATACACTTAGATTAGTCTATCGATCGAATACATCTCACTTCCTAGAGCTTCTCCAACTCTTTCTTGACTACTACTGCAATGTAAGGATGAATCTTGCATAATTTTGTTTTATAGGTTTGACATTAGGATGTAGCACAAGGTCGTGTACATCTAAGGTGGGGTCAATACCAAAAATGTCAAAATAGTCCCATGAAAAAATATCAACAAACTCCCTGAAAAGGGATGTAAATACTTCATGTTCCTCCTTAGTGAGGGATGCACCTAATTTTATCCATTTTGGGTCATTTAGTGTCCCAATGTTAACTTTAGTAGTGTCCTCCATAAGAAGAGTCAAACCATCTTCAAGAATGGTTGGTGAAGATTTAAATTGGCCTGTAATGGTAGAGTCCTCTGTTAGGACTATCTCTTCAAGTTCTCCTAGCCATGATGAATTAGAATCCCCCAATAGTAGGAATGGCCATGTGACAAATACTATTGGAAACTCTTGGATGATTTGATCAAAAGCTTGTTGTTCTTCAAGACTGAACTCAGACCCATATGCAAGTTCATTATTGGTGGTCTCATGAGCTATGTTTGAGGTAGATTGAATACCCCTTTCTAATGGCACCTAAAATAGGTTTTCACCACTAAATTAGCCTTTCTCTTTACTATTTCCCTGGTCCAAAAGTGCCTCAAAGAGGTTTTCACTTTGGGACCTCAATGTTTTATTTAATTATTTATGGCTAAGGGTGTTCACCCATTCTCCAAAATAGGCTGTAGTATATAGTTTGATTGAGAACCCTTGTTTGTAGTCTCCCAATGAAACATTGTCCCTTAGACCTAGAAAATCATAGAAGGCCTCATCTTTCTAAAACTTGTTAACCAACACCATTGATTCTTGTTGGCCCCAATCTATAAGTTGAGGGTAATATAATGGAAGTGGATTATGGAAAATAACTTGTCAAAGGGTACAAATGGCATTAATGTCAAATAAATTGGTAGTGGCTAGGTCATTAAAAAGGCTATGATCAGACTTTACTTCATTGTCAACATCATCATCACTAGTCATTGGTGATGGAACCTGAATAAGGTACATGGGGTCACCCCTAAGTGGTTTAAATCTGATTCCATAAGTCATTTTGTACTAAGTGGAAAAAAATGGCTCAAACAGATCATATTGATTTAGCCCAAAGTCTCCTCTTTCATATGCATGCTTCTAAATGATTTTATTTGAAATGGGATACTTGGCATTTATGTGATAGTCAATCAATTTATCATTATATAACCAAGATTCCTCATCTGTAAGTGGGTCCTATTATTGGCCAATGGCCAATATGAAAATGATAAGTGCTGGTGTATACAATTTACCTTTGTTGTTTCTTTGCCACTCCACGCAAGGTGGTTTGGCTTTAGGTCTTTTAGAGGACTTGGGGTTCTATGGAAGCTTGGTAATGTGGAATGTATCATGGGTCAAATATTCTCCTTGGCCATTAGCTGAGATGGTATAATAATTAGATATTTCAGAAGGTGGTATGTGGGAAAGTGAATCAAGGGTGTCTGGGTCAATGCAGTTGGCCTTTGGTGAATCAATAAGTATTTCTTTCCCCTTGTCCTTCTTAAGAACTATATTCAAGCCAAAATGGTAGTTATAACTATGGTACTCAACCTCCAAATGTGTGCAATGTTTGTATGGTTAAAAATTTCCATGAATGGTAACCTCCATACCTGAATGGGAGAACTTGAATCACTGGTGCAATGTTAAAGGGATTGCATGAATTTTATATATCTGAGGTATACCCAAAAGCATATTATATGACAAATGAAGGTCTAACACATGGTATAGTGTATCATGGGTCAATGACCCAATGATAACTGACAACCTGATGGTGCCTTGTGATTCACATTTTTCATTATCATAGGCTTTGATGGTGATCATATCTAGCTAAAGATTGGTTGTGGTGTACCTAAGAAGCTTGATGAGCTCTAGAGACATAATATTTAGTGTTGATCCATTGTCTGTGAGGACATGTTTCACTTTGTGCCATGTTATGACAACTTCAATGTACAATGAATTATTATGCAGAGGGCCAAGGGATGGCATATCGCTTTGTTCAAAGATTAATTAATGGCCTGAAGCTAGATGTCAACCAAAACTTGAATTTTGTCTAGAAATATGTCATTAAGAATGTGGGATTGGCCAAGGAACTCTGTCAAGATTTTTTTGTGGATGGTGGACATATGCAACGAATCCAAAATGGAGATTTGTGTGGATGTCTTTTATAATTATTCCACAATATCAAATGTATTTTCCTTTACAATGGTAAATGGCTTGTTTTAATCTTGAAAAATTGGTTTGATGAGTGAAGTGGTAGATGGATTTGGGCCTGGTATGGTAATCTTTGACCATTAAGTTATGATTGCACAATCAAGATTATATACAGGACCATTATTGCTAGCAAATGATGGTGGTGGGGGACCATATAGGATATGTCTAAATTATCGATGTACTTGTACATGGCCACGAGTCAATGATGATTTATCAATATGAGGTCCAAAGATAATAATCCCTATTTGCTAGTATGCCCGTATGTGGTCCCAAGGCAAAGAAGGATCACCAACATGGGTTGGTTGGTTGAAATTGATTAACAAAAGTCTTATTTGATTGGTATTTAGTCTTGGACTAATGGAGATGGTGAAAACATGACCTTCTATAATATGGCCTACAACCTTGTTGTAGTCATGTGCAACTATATGGTAAGTCTTTTGGTTATTGGCATCATTCTAACCTTGGTTCCATCCATTTAGTGGACATTGTTAGTTCTATTGCTACTGATTTTGTTGGTTCTATCTTGGCTATTGATATTGTTATTATTGTTATATTGTTCATTGTTGCTGTTGTTATTGGTTGTTATGTTGTGGAAATGGGTTTTTATAAATACTAAGGTTTTGATTGGATGTGAAAGTTCCATGATCCAATATTATCTCTCTATTTTCTAACATATTCTTAATCATATGTTTAATTTGCACATAATGACACAAATTATGTTTGTTAACCTGATGATACATAATTCATTTTTTCTATACCAGTAAGGATAGGGGATGCCCTCAGGATAGTGCTGTAGAATAGGCCAACTAATTAGATTATCGGTGGCAAGCTTATGAAACATAGATTCAATGGGTTCTTCAAGGCCACTAAAGATATGATGTGTATGAATAATTCTCCTTGGAGGAGGGGTTTACAAAGGTAAAGGCTATTGAATTTTTTGTGCTAGTCTAGGCTTTTGTGCTTGTTGCATTTGTTGAAGAGGTTGTTGGTTAGGAGTAATTTGCATATGAGATAGTTGTTGCACCATTTAGACATGTCATGATTCAGTTAATTCCTTCCCCACAACATTCTTGTTGTGATTGAACTATTTGGGTTTATCATAATTATTGGTTGGGGTTGGTTATGATGCTTACAGTTGGATTTGGTTATGGTTTTGGCCATTATTTTGGTTTTGATTTTGGCTATGATTTGATGAGGTAAGTTTAATGATTCCTTTATTAATAAGGGATCTTTCAATCAATAATCTTTGTCAATTATTTCCTTAAAAGTGTGTAAACCCTACAATTCCAGATGGTAAGATATCTCACTATGCAAATTCTTGGTAAACATAGTGGCTAGTTACTTATCTAGTAGACTGTGGGTGAATCAGCTTGCAAGGGCTCTCCATCAATACAAATAACTTGCAAAGCTTTCACTAGCCTTCTATTTGGCTTGCATTAAATCTACCAACATAATCTCATGCTCGAGATTGTAAGAAAAATGTTGCATAAACTTGTTTGAAAGATCATCAAAATCAAAAATTGAATTCTTATGTAATTTCAAAAACCACTCTAATGCTTGTCCTGCTAGACTCCTTGGAAACAATAGTAGAAGGTATTGTTGACAATTTTTGACCCCATAGTGTCAAAAAATCATCACCCTTATCATTCAAAGCTTTACATAGCATGCTAGTTTGCTTTATAAGAGCATATTTTAATTAGAACAATTGAAAGGAGAAAATATTAAAGGACTTTGGGTATTACAAAAAGAAGGGTTCTTCTCAAAAGAGCTTGTCAATTTATCCAAAGAGATAGAAGGAAAGGGCCAAAGTTCATTTCATTCTGCCAAAGGGTTCTTTCCTTTTTGGGGGGTTCTTTCTGTCGGCAAAGGACCATTTACTAAAGTCCAAAGGACCACTTCAATATTTCTGAAGGGACCGTTTCATAAGCCCAAAGGGCATTTTCAAGGAAAAGGGTCCTTTTATAGGTTTTTCGAAGGGTATGTGTCCTTCGAGAAAGTTATTCAAAAAAATCCTAAAGGGCTTGCCAATTTTTTTAAAGGATTTTTGGAAGTGGACCAAGACAAATTCTGAAGGGCACATTTAGGAAGGTTGAAGGGCCATTATCAAATTTAAGAAGGTTCTTAACAAAAATCCTGAAGGGCTTGATAGGTTTTTTGAAGTATATTTACAAGTGGACCGAGACAAAGTCCAAAGGGCACATTTAATAAGGTCGAAGGGCCATTATCAAATTTTGAAAGGTGATTAAAAAAATTTGAAGGGTATGTGGCCTTCGAAAGAAGGTAATTTCAAGTTTCCAAGGGACATTTCCATTAAGTCTGAAGGGAAGTTCATAAGTTTTGAGGGTCCATAACATTTTCCCAAAGGGTAGTTTTGAAAAACCTGAAGGGTCACTTTGCATAAAGATGAAGGGCCAATTCCATGGCAAAGTGTTCTAAGCCAAAATTTGAAGGAAAGGCACAAGCAAGAAATAAAATGCCGTGAACATTTTGTTCGAAGGCAAAGAGACAGATAAATTATCTGAAATAATTCTTTCAGAAGATTTACTCAAGGAAAGCAAAAGCTAAAGGAAAATAAACAAATGAAAGGACTTTTCAAAAAGTTCAAAGGAATTCCTTTAGATAAATTGTTCAAAAGAAATCCTTCAAAAAACATGTCCACGAGAAAAAGACCATTCAAAAAATCTTGAAGGGTATCTACCCTTTGGGAAAGTTCAAAGTAAAAAGTTTGAAGGATTATTAGCCCTTTGAAAATGTCCTTTAAAAAATCTAAGGGTCATTTAGCCCTTCAAAAAAGTGACATTTATAAATATTAAAGGGCAATTTGAAAGAAGGAATTCCTTCAGACTTTTGTCTGAAGGAAATTTACAAAGAAAAAGACCATTATCATAAGCCCAGAAGATAGGTTTCCTTTGGAATTTTTGTTTGAAGGAAATGGACATAACATAATAGTCTAAAGGAAATGAGTACGAAAGAATAATTCCAAGATAACTACAATTGTACAAAACAAAAAAATGTTGGAGAAATACATACAAAGACAAAGAACCAAAAAATATAAGAGGTTCTAACAACAAATGAATAATAGCCAATAAATAGGTTAATACAATCTACAACATGCAAAGTGATCCAAATAAGATTAGTCACGTCCAAGATGTGTAACCATTTCAAATATGACACCTTTAGTTCTAAAATGGAGGGTTGTTAGCATGAAGAAAGGAGTTTAACATTGGAGAGCTTAACATTGATTTCATGCATGCACACACTTGTTTGTTCTAAGTTTTTCAAATGTTCCAATAGTTCAAGTGAAGACCATTGGAGGTTGGCTAGTCTTGAGCTCTAGTTGACTAATCAACAAGTGTCACATACACTCATGCTCTCCATTAGAAGACAGTCTTATGTTCCAATTAAACTTCAAGTCGGTTCAAGCTTGAGTTTAGAGATCCAAATTAGCATGTTGTTCATGCATGAAGGAGATTAGCTCATCATCCATTTTTCAATGCCAAAAGGAGTTTTCATGCAAGCATAAGATACAGGGATTTATTTTTATGTCTTTGGATAACACAAGTTGAATTGGATTTGACTTCTCTTCTATTTTTAGTGCCACTCTTTTGGCTTGTTGTATCTTTTCTATATAAGCTAGTTTTTTAGCCTTGAATTATATCCCTCTTTTGGCAAGATCTAATTCTATCAAAGATTGAGTTGTAACCTTTTTCTAGATTAATAAGGACTAATTTTATTTTCTAGAATGTTGGTATAATGTATTCATGTCAGTGATTTGCATAAGTGATATAATATCTCTTCTTTGTCAAGTTTTGATTCTTACCTAACAACATAGTCAATTAGTTTGTGCAAGTCATGTTCTGTGTTTGATGTCTCTTAGTTGAATTTATAGTAGATATAAGTGGATGGTTAGTGTCTTAAATCTAGCTTATTCTTTCATTTTCCTTAAGCTTGGATCATTAGATAAAACCTTTTCATGAAATACTTATGGATAGTGGTCAATTAGAGTTGAAAGTTTAGCTCTTTTCTTATCTAGATCAATGTTTTTTAGGAGCTCAAATTGAGTGGATCAAATAAAAATCAGGTGTATCACCATCATTAGATAGGTTTTTCCTTGAAGTTTCTTTTTCCATTTTCCCAGGCATTTTGTAGCATAGAGCAAATATCCTCATTGATACACCAAAGGGAGCTAGCCCTTACAATCTATAGATTCAATCCATTGATTAGGTCACCCACATCCAAGGATTGTTTTCATGTTTCAGCAGACTGTGAAGGGCTAAAACTACCTTCACAAGGGTGAAAGTCTAATTGATAATAGTTTTTGGCACACCCGATGGGACCAACAAAGAAATATTTTGTAGATCTAAAGAAGTTTGAAGTAGAAGAAAAGTTTTGTAGGAGATGAGAATATTCATCTTCATCACAAGCTAAAGATTCTTCAAGTTGCAAACTTCATAACATCATTCAGGAAACTCTTGCATGCCTAAAGTTACCACAAGTTCAGTAAGTAAAGGTATTCATTTTGAATTTATATCTTATAAGAGATCAAGATTTAGGAGGGGAAAACCATATCCTTAAAAATAGTTTTTGCCTCCTGGTCATCCTATTTTTCTAGCACTACAATCCCCACTATCCAAATAGCCATCAGAATCCAGGTGTTTGCTCCATTAAATAGAGGTAACCCACTAAATTTAGCCTAGTTTGATGACATTCTAGCGTCTGCCCTCAAGAGCATCCCATTCTTCTCAGGAAAAAATCAAATAACCCCTATTGAGCATATCCAAGATGTGGCTAATCTTTGTTCAGTCCATAATGTTATTGAGGATAATGTTGCTATTAAATTGATTGATATCTCCTTCAAATGAAACACATTATAATGGTATAGAAACCTTCCACTAAACTCAATTTCTACCTTGGATGAATTGGGTGCAGCCTTAGTCGAGTAATTTGAGGATAAATCTGATCTCCTATCTTTAGTTGAGTAATTGACCACCATAACAAGGGCTCCGAATGAGTTCATGTCTGATTTTAACCTCTTATTCCAAAATACATGGACCAAGATACTCATGTTGATAAGGACATCCTTTGAATATGCATTTATGTACTATTTAAAGGCTCTTAATTTTGACATTAGTGTGATGATACAGTCCATGGGTGATACTACTTTGCCAGATGCTTATAAGGTTATCATAAGGGTAGAAAATAGCTTGATACAGGCTAGTAAGGTTTCTCCAAGACCTATAATGGATATATTTCTAGAAATAAATTCCATACCAACCCCTCAAGTTCCTCAAATTCCATCCTTAGCTCCTATTCCAACACCTCAAGCTCAAATTGTAGCCCCTACTAGTCAAGCTAGTGAGATAGGAGAGTTAAAAAGTTTGATAAATCCTTTAAGAATGAAATAGTGAAACTCAAGAGGCAATAATTTTAGTATAATAGGCCTTATCAACAACAAAATCAAAACACCTATCATCCCTTCAAAGATCAAAGGCCTCATTATCAGGGTTCCAGATAAAATGAACCACCTTATCAAGCACAAAGAGCCATAACTCCAGCTAAGCCATATGATGTCCTTGAGATTAATGTTCCTTCCACTTCAAAGGATATTTTTCCCACCCCACCTCAAAACAACTTGATGTAGGATTTAGCTTGGTAGCCCTCAAATCTCAATGATGCTCAAAACCAAGCCTTGGTATAACAGAACATCACTATGTCTCAAATGACACAAGAAGAGTTTTCTTTTCAAGGAGATCAGTACCAAGATACATGTTTGGAATCACAAAGAGAGACTCATCAAGTTCAAGGGTAGCTTGATGCCATTAATGTAAATTGGAAAGTAGATGATCATGTTTGTTTTAATCAAAGTGTTGAAACTAACAATCCAAGTGGTCAAGTTGCAGCTGTAACTAGAGCTAAAAGAAAAGCCATTGAAGAGGCTCAAGAGGTAAAAAATGATTCAAATTATCTTATGGTTATTTCTAAGAGTACAAAAGATTAACTTATTGTCCCTACAACATAGAAAGATTAGAATATAGAAGTTGGTAAGGTTCATCACTACCTCTAGTTCTTGAACAACCAGTGCTTCAGAAGGTGCAACTAAAGGTTGGTGGATCTTAGTTTAGTATAGTAGATAAAATGAAGAAATCTAATATCAAAATTAGTACGTTGTATTCCCTTTCCATTCTAAGACAAAAGGATAATCTCATTCAGGATCTTTTAGCTCTTTAATTGTCTCTAAAATTGATTGAGAAAGAATGTGTTGTCTTGACTAATTCAAATCAGCCAACAAAGCAATAGGTATAACAAGTAAATAAGATGGAAAAGGTGGAAAAAACTAAGGCAAAATCAAATAAACCTCCTCCTTTTGACCTTTCTTTTATAATAGATGATACTTTGGTTCATTATTTTATGGTGGATAGTGGAGCTAGTAGTACAATAATGTCTAAATAGATTACAAACAAGCTTAGAGTTGTTTATAAGCCAAACACTAAGGGAGTATTGTAATTGGATGGGTCACTAAAAAATATGGTAGGCATCATCAAAGATATAAAATTGACATTACATGCTTGTCCCAATGTTACTATTCAACAGGATGTTGTTGTGGTCGATTTGCCTCCTTACTTTGCTATGTGCCTTTCAAGAGACTTCACCTTGAAGATTAGGGGATATTTATCAGCTAATTAAACTTATTTACTATTTAGAACTAGGTATGGTACCAAAGTAACAATTCATTCTTTACCAATTGCACATTTTCATACGTATCCATATATGCCAAGTGTTGTGAATACTAACTGTATCATCTCGAATGAAGTACTAGAAGCTAATGAAGTAGAAAGTGAATCACCTTTGGATGGAGTTCCAGATTTATTCATTGATGAGTGGGCTTCCAATTTTCATGTGCATGATCCTTACAAGATGATTAAAGAAGGACTTGGTGTATATTGCCTTAATGAGAATGATGAACCAATTTTAGCCATGGGTAAAGAAGATGAGTCTAATGAAGGTTTGTGGCAATTATACTTTGATGGATCAAGAAATAAGCATAGAACTGGAGCTATAATGATGTTGGTTTTTGAAACCAAGCAAAGGTACTTCTCTTTTATTAAATTTTAATTTGGTTGTTCAAATAATGTTGTTGAGTATGAAGCACTAGTTCATAGTTTGTAGTGGGCTAAGAAGATGAAAGTCAACACCTTACAAGTTTTTGGTGATAGTGAACTTATAGTTCACTAAGTAAGAGGTTTAAATGTATGCAAAAATTTATTTTTTACGTCTTATAGGCATAGAATATGGGACTTATTTGAAGATTTCTAAGCTTTTAACATTCAGGCAATACTAAGAGGTGAGAATAAACATGTTGACAAGTTGGCTGCCATTGGGTCACAATTCAGTATCCCAGCTGATATAAAAAGTTAGAAAATTTACTCACATATAAAGGTGGTTGTAAGGCCTTCAATTCAAGATAATCATGAGAATTGGTAGGTGTTCAAAGATGACAATCAAATTATGAGATTCTTGCAAGAAGAGGCTGAGTTTTCTTCAAGAAACTAGTCAAAGCACTTGCAGTAGTATGGTGATCAGATTATGCAATTGAAAATGAATAAGCTACCCAAAATATTGGTCACACTTAAGAACATTTTTAGTGGTGATGATGAGTTAAGGAAAGAGAACTCATCCTTGTCAACAAAGGAAGAGCACTATGCTAATGTAGAGAATGTAGTTGGTAAGATTTTGAAATTAGGTAAGGTATGCACACCTTCACAAAAGAAAGATTTCATTAAGTTATGCACAAGTTTTGATGATATATTTGCATGGTTTATATCAAAGGTTTTGATCCAAGTTTGGCTCAACAGACCATTGAATTAGAGAAGGAAACTAAACTAGTGAGATAAAGACAAAGGCCCATGAATCCAAAGCTTGAACCTTTGATGAGAGCTGAGCTTCATAAGCTCATATAATTAGCTATTATATTTCCAATTAAGCACTCAACTTGGGTGGTAAATCTTGTTTCGGTATGAAATAAGAATGGTGAGATTCATTTGTGTGTTGATTTTTATGATTTGAACATGGATTCACTTAAAGATCATTATCTATTTCCATTAATGGAAAAAAATTTATAGATTGTTGTAGGTTCAAAGAGGCTTTCTATGTTAGATAGATATAGTGGCTACAATCAGATTTTGGTCAAGGAAGAAGACCAATTTAAGATAACCTTCACAACTAAGTGGGGGACATTTGCATATAGAAAGATGCCATTCCATTTGTCTAATGCTAGAGCAACCTTTAAGAAAGCCATGGATATGGCATTCCTAACCTTAATAATAGGTTTGTACTTGTTTATTTAGATGATATAATAGTGTTTTTAAAGAATGTAGAAGATCACATAGTTCATCTCAAGCAAGTGTTTGAAAGGTGTAGGCAATTTGGGGTATTTCTAAATCCCAAAAAGTGTGTTTTGTCAATTCATGAAGGTAAGTTTCTTGGACATGTTGTTTCAAAGCATGGTTTAAGCATAGACTATGAAAGGATTGACTCCATTCTTGCACTTTCTTTGCCTAAGCACAAAAAGGCTATGCAAAGCTTCTTTGGGAAACTCAACTTCATAAGGAGATATATTTCAGATTTTGCCATTTTAGCAAAGCCACTTATAGCCATGTTAAAGAAGGATCAGGGATTAAGTGAGTCTAAGAAAGGAGTAAACAATTTTAAAGATATTAAGAGGGCTATAACTAGTGCTCCTATGCTTATAAATCTAGATTTAACATAAGATTTCATCATGTATACTTATGCTAACATGGACACCATTTCAAGCATTCTTATGCAACAAAATTATGAGGCTTTGGAATAGCCAATAGCCTTATTCGGTCAAGGTTTGGAAGAGTATGAAACAAGGTACTCTTTCATTGAGAAACATGTACTTTCAGTTATAAGATCTCTCAAGAAGTTTAGATACTTGTTGTCTAAAAATAAGATATATCTAATGGTTTCCCATCCAAGCATCAAAGAGTTTCTTTTGAACAAGGATATAAATGAGAAGAGAGATGGTTGGATAACCAAGGTAATGGAATATGACATGGAAATTAAGGTCACAAAGCTGATTAGAGGCAAAGGACTTTGTGAGCACCTAGCTCAAGACTTGTAAAAGACTAATGAGGTTGTATTGGTGTTAAATGATGAAGAGATTACAGTTGTTCATACCTCACCTTCTAACTTGTTTCATGACCTTGTAAGTTATCTCAAACATGGTATTTATCCCTCTCATCTATGTGCTTCAAAAAGAAGATATTTCAGGTTGCAGTCAATTCCATTTTTGCTTATTAATTGTGTGTTGTTCAAAAAAGATTTCAATGGTATGTTGCTAAGATGTATATAGTCAAGCCAAACTGAAAAATTGCTTGAAGAGTTCCATGATGGATATGGTGGAGGACATTTTTCTACAAGAAATATAACCCTTTAGATCATGAGAGGTGGGTACTATTGGCCTACTATATTTGGTGAGTGTCATGTATGGGTTAGAAAGTGTAAACAATGTGCTATATTTGTAAGAAAAGTGAAACTTGTGGCCCTACTTATTCAACTAATTATGGTGGATCAGCCCTCTGTCCAATGGGGATTAGAATTTATTGGTCTCATAAATCCTCCTTCAATTTCAAAGTATAAATGGACTCTCACTGCTACAAATTACTTCACATGTTGGACAAAAGTAGTGGCATTAAAAGAAGCAAATGAAACCAATGTTATAGATTTCTATGAAGGTTTGCTTACTAGATTTGGAGTTCCTTCAACTATTATTTATGATAATGCAATGGCTTTTTTGGGATCTAGGATTAGTCAATGGGCTGTCTAGTATGGAATTTACCTCAACACTTCATCAAACTATTATCCACAATGCAATGGCCTTGTTGAATCTATGAATAAGAACCTGTTGAGGATCATAAGAAGGACTATTGAAGATAATCATAGGTCATGGCATCTCAAATTGAATTTATCTTTATGTGTTAATAGGATCACCTACAAAAGATCAATATCCAACTCTTCATATGAGGTGGTCTATGGTAAGGAAGCAAGGTTACCCATTTCTCTTGAATTTCCCACTTTAGAACTAATGCATTAGCTTGAGTTGTTGGAGAATGAGCCTATAGAGATCAGGTATGTTGAGCTTATGGAGTTGTAAGATACAAGAAATCAGTCCATGCTTACCATGAAAGTTCATCAAGCATAAGTGAAGAAAGCTTTTGACAAAGGAACTTCCTCATGAAGTTTCAAAGAAGGAGATTTGGTCCTCAAGTGGGATGAGGATATAGCTAAACTAGGAAGGCACACAAAGTTTTAGTCCCTTTGGAGTGGCCCATACATAATCTCCAGCTAAAAATCCCATAATGCCTTCCAACATACAAATATGATGGTCAGGAGCTTCCAATCCCTATCAATGGGATACATCTAAAACATTGCTATTGAAGAGCAAAGATCATTGTATATAGTTAGTTTATTTGGTTTCCTCCAAGTGATATTTAAGCATAATAATTTCATTTTGTTTTGTTCAAATAAGTGCTTGTTTGTACATTTACTTTACTTAGTTAGGTTTCCCTACTTTGTGTGTTTCCCTTCTTATTTTGAAGGATAAAGGTTATCCCATGCCAGAAGAAAGTTTAGAGTCATGGATCAGATCTATCATTTTATTAAGAATTCAAATATCACGTATATGGATAGGATCTTAAGCATATCAGGCATGCTTCCCAGTGGAGTCGCTAGAATGTTGATAATTTTTGACCCCACTGGTCAAAAAATTGTCACCCTTATCATTCAAAGCTCTACATACCATGTAATATGCTTTAAAAGAGTATATGTCGATCAGAACAGTTGAAAGGAGCAAATCTTAAAGAAGGACTTTGGGTTTTACAACAAGAAGGGTTCTTCTCAAAAGGGCTTGTCAATTTTTCCAAAGGGGTAGAAGGAAAGGGCCAAAGTTCATTTCATTCTACTAAAGGGTTCTTTCCTTTCTGGGGGGTTCTTTCCGTCGGTAGAGGACCATTTACTAAAGTTTGAAAGACTGCTTCAATATTTCCAAAGGGACCATTTCATAATCCCAAAGGGTATTTTCAAGGAAAAGGGTTCTTTTACATGTTTTTTGAAGGGTATGTGCCCTTCAAGAAGGTTCTTCACAAAAAGCCCGAAGGGCTTGAAATTTTTTTCGTAGGATTTTTGCAAGTGGACCAAGACAAAGTTTGAAGGGCACATTTAAGAAGGCTGAAGGGCCATTATCAAATTTGGGAAGGTTCTTCACAAAGAGCCTGAAGGGCTTGACAATTTTTTGAAGGACTTTTGCAAGTGGACCAAGACAAAGTTTGAAGGGCACATTTAAGAAGGCCAAAGGGCCATTGTCAAATTCTGAAAGGTCATTACAAGAAATTTGAAGGGTATGTGCCCTTTAGAAGAAGGCAATTTCACATTTTTGAGGGACATTTCCAATAAGTCTAAAGGTCAGTTCAAAAAACCCAAAGGATCACTTTGTTGAATGTTGAAGGGCCAATTTCCTGGCAAATTGCCCTAAGCCAAAAGCTGAAGGAAAGGCACACAAAAAATAAAATGTCATAAACATTTTGTCTAAAGGTAAAGAGATGGACAAATTATCTAAAATAATTCTTTTAGAAGATTTACTCGAGGAAAGCAAAAGCTAAAGGAAAAGAAACAAATGAAAGGTCTTTTGAAAAAGTCTTAAGGAATTACTTTGGACAAATTGTCCGAAAGAATTCCTTCAAAAAACTTATCGATGAGAAAATGACCATTAAAAAGATCTCTAAGGGTATCTTCCCTTTAGGAAAGTTCAAATCAAAAAGTCTGAAGGGTTATTAGCCCTTCAGAAAAGTCCTTTACAAAATCCAAAGGGTCATTTAGCCCTTCAAAAAAGGGACATTTTAAAAGTCCTAAGGGCAATTCAAAATAAGGAATTGCTTTAGACTTTTTTCTGAAGGGAGTTTATAAAGAAAAGGACCATTGTCATAAGCCCAAAAGATGTATTTCTTTTGAACTTTTTATCCAAAGAAAATAGACTTAACAAAATAGTTTAAAGGAAATGATCAGGAAGGAATAAGCCCAAGACAATTACAAAGGGATAAAACAAATAATTGATGGAGAAATACATACAAAGACAAATAACCAAAAAATACAAGAGGTTCCAACAACCAATGAACAACAACCAATGAACAGGTTAAAACATTCTACATCATGCAAAGTGATCCAAGTAGGATTAGACATGTCCAAGATGTGTAACCATTTCAAACATGACACCTTTAGTTTTAAAACAGAGGCTTGTTTGCATGAAGAAAATAGGAGTTTAATGTTGGAGAGCTTAACATTGCTTTCATGCATGCACACTCTTGTTTGTTTTGAGCCTTTCAAATGTTCCGGCAGTTCAAGTGAAGACCATTAGAGGTTGAATAGTCTTGAGCTCTAATTGACTAATTTACAAGTGTCACATACACTCATGCTCTCTATTAGAAGACATTCTCACATTGCAATTCAGCTTCAAGTCGATTCAAGCTTGAGTTTAGATATCCAAATTAGCGTGCTATTCATGCATGAAGGAGATTAGCTCATCATCCATTTTTCAATGCCAAAAGGAGTTTTCATGCAAGCATAAGACAGAGGGATTTATTTTTAGGTCTTTGGATAACACAAGTTGAATTGGAGTTGACTTCTCTTCTATTTTCAGCATCACTCTTTTGGCTTGTTGTATCTTTAATATATAAGCTTGCTTTTTAGCCTTGAATGGTATCCCTCTTTTGACAAGATCAAATTCTATCAAAGACTATGTAACATTTTTTTAGATTAATAAGGACTATTTTTATTTTCCAAAATTTTGGTATAGTGTATTCATGTCAGTGATTTACATAAGTGATAGAATTTCTCTTCCTTGTCAAATTTTGATTCTTACCAACAACATAGTCGATCAGTTTATGCAGGTCACGTTCTATGTTTGATGTCTCTTAGCTGAGTTTATAGTGGATATAAGTGGCTGGTTAGTGCCTTAAATTAGGCCTATTCTTTCATTTCCCTCAATCTTGGATCACCAAATAAAACCTTTTCATCAAATACTTATGCATAGTGGTCAATTAGAGTTGAAAGTTCAACTTTTTTCTTGTCTAGATCAGTGTTTTTTAGGAGCTCAAATTGAGTGGATCAAATCAAAATTTAGGTGTATCACCATCATTAGATGGGGTTTTCCTTCAATTTTCTTTTTCCCTTTTCCCAGGCAGTTTGTAGCATAGAGCAAAGATCCTAATTGATACACCAAAAGGAACTAGCCCATACAATCTACAGATTCAATCCATTGATTAGGTCACCCACATCCTAGGATTATTTCCATGTTTTAGCAAACTATGAAGGCCTGAAATTACCTTCATAGGGGTGCAAGTATGATTGACAATAGTTTTTGGCACACTCGGTAGGACCAACAAAGAAATCTTTTACAGATCTGAAGAAGTTTCAAGCTGAAGAAAAGTTTTGTAGGAGATGAGAGTATTCATCTTCATCACAAGCTAAAGATTCTTCAAGTTGTAGAGTTCATAGCATCATTCATGAAGCTCTTTCATGCCAAAAGTTACCATAAAGTCAACAATTAAATGTATTCCTTTTGAATTTATATCTTATAAGAGATCAAGATTTAGGAGGGCGAAACCATATCCTCGAAATAGTATTTACCTCCAGGTCATCTTATTGTTGTAAGCACTATAATTCCCACTATCTAAATGGCCATCAAAAACCAAGTGTTTGCTCCATTCAATAGAGGTAGCCCACTAAATTTAGCCTAGTTAGATGACATTTTGGTGTCTCCCCTCAAGAGCATCCCATTCTTCTTAAGAGAAAATAAAATAACCCCTATTCAACATATCCAAGATGTGGCTAATCTTTGTTCAGTCCATAATGTTGTTGAGGATAATGTTTCTATTAGAATGCTTGTTGCCTCCTTCAAAGGAAAAGCATTGCAATGGTATATAAACCTTCCACTAAACTCTATTTCTATCTGGGATGAATTAGGTGCAGCCTTAGTCAGGCAATTTGAGGACAAATATGATCACCTATCTTTAATTGAGCAATTGACCGCCATAACAAGGGTTTCTCATGAGTTCATGTTTGATTTTAACCTCAAATTCCAATAGACATGGACTAGAATATGTTAGGATGTGGAGCTAAAAGCTTCAACTGGTGCAAACATGAAGGAGGTTGCTGAGTTCCAGGGAGACTGGCGTCGGTATATTGCAGTGTAGAAGGAAACCGACATCGATAGGCGTGAGCTGAAGACAACCGACATCGACAGGAGGTCAACCGACGTCAGTCACCTCCAGGTAGACAGGGACTGACGTCGGTCGCCTGTGGTGGTTCCAAAACTGTTCGTTGCACGAACAATTAGTTCGTTGAATTGAGAGTTTGCATGTAAAGGCTAATTATAATCTTGAGTTGCGTGTCTAATTATTATAATTAAGATAGTCCAATTATTGTAAGCATGAGATCTATATATGGACTCATGGGCTGTATTGTAAACTTGTGCTAGAGAGTAAGAGAGCAAATAAGCTCCTTCTGAGAGAGGAGAGGAATGGTGTGTTCCTCCTAGTGCTACAGTACCAAGGTGGGTGCTGGTTTGGAGAATCAGAAGGGCTCTTCATATTTGTATGATCTTGGTCAACAAGTTTGCATGGCTTCTTTTGGAGATCTACAATGGTGAGTAAGGTCTAGTGATTTGCAGGTAGTAGCAGAGAGCAGGAGATCTACTTGGAGTACGGTTGTGTACTTGACGTACTGGCAGCGTGTTACTGACTGGTTAGAGAAGTGAACATCAATTCTATATTGGGGTTGATTGTTGGGACCGAGAGAGAGAGGGAAGAAGGTCTTGAGGTGTGGCGAGCCTTTAAGGTGGAGGAAGAAGTGGCATCTTCCTTATTGTATATTCTTCTGAGTGATTATTAATACAATTGTGTATTGTCTCTCATATTCCTGTGTTGTTTCATATTTCTAGTTACTTATTGATTCTGGTTAAATTCCATGTTTAGTTGCTAATACAAGAAATAATCATATGTGCTCTATTGGTAGAGCAAGATCCTGACAAGTTGGTATCAGAGCCTAGTTGTAGGTTCAAGAACTGATACCATCACATGGTATCAGAGATTTTGGTTGGGTTGACTAACAAGTGGTTCAGATCTGGTAGTGTTTTTGATTATAGGTCACTCTCAGGGGTTTCAGATTGAGTGGGAGTATAGCAATGGCAGAAGAAAGTAAGCTACGAATGGAGAAACTGAATAACACGAATGGTCTGATCAATGAAAAGAAAGAGCAGGAAAAAGGAGATTGTTGGTCGGTAAAAGATTAGCGTGTAGAAGCAGATGTTGTAGGTGATGTTGCACAGGTTGCTCTGGATAAAGTAGAATCTTTGTTTACAGATTCTTTTGCCTCTTTCCATGCAACCCAAAATAGAGCATCTTTTCATGGGCATGTCTTTAGAGAGATTTATTTAGGGGTTGGAGAGCCTTGTCATATTGTTGATGAAGGGGAAGTGAAGCTGAAAGTGCAGATGGATAACACACAGGTGGTGAAGGAAGTCATGCAAGTACCAGTCTTGGAGATGAGTCTAATTTCTTCAAGAAATTTGGGTGATGAGAGATGCACTGTAACTCTCACAACGGATACACTTGAATTAGATGGTGGTAAGAAATTAGGTATCCTTTATCTATCTACTTATATTACTGATTCACCTTTTGTTACAGAGATGTGGCTTTGTAGGCTTGGTCACATATGTAGGAGGGGAATGCAAGTTTTTAGGCAGAGGTCAGATGTCTTTGACAAGCTAAAGAACTGGAAAGCCTTGGTGTTCATAGAGGTGATAACGGACAGAGATCAGGTGAGGGAACTGAATTATTCTGAGTAGGGCTGTGTTAATTCAAACAGGGTTTTGATCCATGAAGAGCTCGCGGGTAAAAAGTTATCACTCACAGGCAAACATAGGTACCGGCATCGGTCATACAGTAACCGACGTCGACAACAGGAAGACCGATGTCAGTCATGAAGGAACTGACGTCGGTAGAAGGAATACCGGTGTCGATCATGAAATCGACGTCGGCAGTCAGGGTCAGTGCAGGGAACCGACATCGGTCGGGAGCAGACTGGGAGGTGGCCGAGATCGGTCACTGAAACGTATGGTCGGTAGACAACAAGCTGTCAACAAGTCTCAAACACCCATATGGAGGTCAGAAAGGGTAAGTGAATCTCATATTCATTGTTCACCTTCTTTATATTGCTTACTGATGGTCAAGAACTAGGAAGATGGAAGAAGCAATGCAGGTAGAATCCAGAAATAGTGGGAGCTTGGCATGGATGAGGAGTGAGTCCTTGGAGAAGAACCAAACAGGTATTTGTTGGTGGAGTTGTCAGCTGGAAGAAAGCACTGAGAGACGGATGGATTCCCAGTTAAAGAAGAGAGTGGATGGATACACGAGACGGAAGGCCAAGGTATATGGTCTTGAGGAAGCTGTAGAATAGTGGTATAGGTTTTGACAGGTGGATGACTAAGCATGGCTTTGGTCAATGTTAGTGTAACTATTGTGTTTGTCTTACCAGGTGGATGATGAGTCGCAACATTATCCAGTTACTGTATGTGGGTGATTTGCTAGTAGGTTTTGTACATACAAGGATTTGCTGAGCTAAGGGTAAGGTTAGTTCAGAGGTATGTCATGAAAAATTTGGAGCAGCGAAATTCTTTGGCATAAGAGACATGGAGATTTTGTCTCCAGTGGGAGCTGATGTGAAGATGGTGTTGGCAGGGTTCATGATGTAGGATGCAGAATCAGAAAGCACACCAAGGGCTGGATAGTTCAAGCTTAGCTTAAAACAAGTGTTCGAAATCACATGAGGTCTAGTGTAGACCTGAGTTTTCCCAAGCAGTGGGAGTTGTCAGAAAGTTTAGAGCCAATTCGAGAAAGAAGTACTGGAGGGCAGTTCAGTGGATTCTTAGAGGGACCAGTAGTAGGTGCACATGCTATGCAGGGTCAAGTTCTTTTCTACAGGGGTTTGTAAATGCGGATGCGGCAACAGATTTGGATGACAGGTAGAGCATCACAGTGTGTGTGGTGGTTAGTCTTCAGGATTAAGCTTGAAGAGGGATACAAGCCAGGGAATAAAATTAGATGGTGTATAGGTATAGGTACAGTTGAAGCTATTTATATCCAAGTGGGAGATTGTTAGGATGTGGAGCTAAAAGCTTTAACTGGTGCAAACATGGAGGAGGTTGCTGAGTTCTAGGGAAATCGACGTCAGTGGATTGCAGTGCAAAAGGAAACCGACATCGGTAGGCATGAGCTGAAGACAACTGACATCGGCAAGAGGTTGGCCGACGTCAGTCACCTCTAGGCAGATAGGGACCGACGTCGGTTGCCTGTGGCGGTTCCATAACTATTCGTTGCATAGACAGTTAGTTCGTTGAACCGAGAGTTTGCATGTAAAGGCTAATTATAGTCTTGAGTTGCGTGTCTAATTATTGTAATTAAGATAGTCTAATTATTGTAAGCATGAGATCTATATATGGACTCATGGGCTGTATTGTAAACTTGTGCTAGAGAGTAAGAGAGCAAATAAGCTCCTTCTGAGAGAGGAGAGTAATGGTGTGTTCCTCCTAGTGCCACAGTACCAAGGTGGGTGCTGGTTTGGAGAATCAAAAGGGCTCTTTGTATTTGTATGATCTTGGTCAGCAGGTGTGCATGGCTTTTTTTGGAGATCTACAATGGTGAGTAAGGTCTAGTGATTTGCAAGTAGCAGCAGAGAGCAGGAGATCTACTTGGAGTACGGTTGTGTACTTGATGTACTGGCAGCGTGTTACTGACTGGTTGGAGAGGTGAACATCAATTCTATATTGGGGTTGATTGTTGGGACCGAGAGAGAGAGGGAAGAAGGTCTTGAGGTGTGGTGAGCCTTTGAGGTGGAGGAAGAAGTGACATCTTCCTTATTGTATATTCTTCTGAGTGATTATTAATACAATTGTGTATTGTCTCTCATATTCCTGTGTTGTTTCATATTTCTAGTTACTTATTGATTCTGGTTAAATTCTGTGTTTAGTTGCTAATACAAGAAGTAATCATATGTGCTCTATTGGTGGAGCAAGATCCTGACAGAATACCTATGTTGATAAGGCCATCCTTTGAATATGCATTTATGTACTATTTGAAAGCTCTTAATTCTAGCATTAGTGTGATGATACAGTGCATGGGTGGTACTAATTTTTATGAGGTTATAATAAGGGTAGAAAATAGCTTGATACAAGTTGGTAAGCTTTCTCCAAAACCTCCAATTCCTATATTTCTAGAAATAAATTCCATACCAGCCCTTCAAGTTCCTCAAATTCCATCTTTAGCTCCTATTTCAACACCTCAAGCTCAAATTGTAGCCCCTACTAGTCAAGCTAGTGAGATAAGAGAGTTAAAAAGTTTGCTATAATCCTTTAAGAATGAAATAGTGCAACTCAAGAGGCAATGATTTCAGTCTAATAGGCCTTATCAATAGTAAAATCAAAACACCTATCATCCCTTCAAAGATCAAAGGCCTCCTTATCAGGGTTTCAGAGAAAATAGACCACCTTATCAAGCACAAGGAACCATAACTCTAGCTAAGCCATATGCTACCGTTGATCCTAATGTTCCTTCCACTTCAAAGGCTATTGTAGCTCTTGTGTAAAGAACCCAGAGGGAACATTAGATTGAGTTGGAGGTTGGGTGATCACAAGTGGATTACTTTGACTGGGGTATAATTGAGGCATTTGTTTGGTAATATTAGTTTTTCTAGAGACTTAACTAGGAATATGAATGTAGACTAGGGTTGATGTATTTTGCCTATTGAGGTTGATTAGGGACTTGCTACTGACTAGTCAAACCTTGGTAACCAAGGCCATGTCATTGAGTTTGTGGCACATTAGGAATAAAAGATAATTGTTGCCTAATTAGTACTTATAGAGAATTAGAACCTCTTAGTTGCATGAACCCTTATTATGAAGTAGACACATGTTGAAGGTTTGACATTTGTCACTAACCAATACTCGTATGTTGTTTATTAGACATTATTTGTGATTATATTGGTATTTTGGTCTATGACTAAAAAGGTATGTTCATCACTATCTAGCAAGGTGGAACATTGGTTACCCCCTGTTGAGGTAGCATAATGTTTTGCCTCTATTGCATGGGTATGTTGGAAGGTGCCTAATATTATGGAATGTTAGTCATTACCGGTCGTGGTGGAGTGAAATTCATCATAATTTTTTGAGGCATGGCACTGATCATTGCTTGACTACTTAATCCTTGAAATTGGGTGCTTGAAGAAGTAGCTAGTTGAGAATTAGAGGTTGTTGTTTGTTGTGGTTGAGAGGTAGAATTTCCTACCCCCTACATTTGTGAACCACTTATGGTGTTAACTAAGGGCACATTTTGTTTTGGATTAGTTGTTTATGCATTTACACCACTTTGGTCTGGATTGGGCGATATTGGTGTATTGTCTACTATGTTTGGCTCACTATTCTACATAGAAATAGAAGACACTTCTTTGATGGTTGGGGCATTAAACATGTCTCAAAACAAAGTGTTTTGCATGAATGGGTCTATACCCTAATTTTCTTAGCCTGTCAACTCAATTAAGACTCTTGTTGAATGAGTTAACTCTATAAGAGGAATATTTGACATGGTCATGTTGTTAAAATTTTGCACTAGGTTTAGATAGGTTTGGTATGATGTCTATATCTATATGAAGTGGTCCTCTATGAGGCCTTTTCCTATGATAATCATAAAATGGTCCTAATACAAAATCAACACCATATCTTGAGGAGTGCAAGAAGAGGCATGTTCATTATTTTGATTATAAGGCATGTTGTAAGTCACTCTTAATAAACTTGGAAAATTTTCATGGGGAAGTTTGCCAGAAACCTAACCCCTACCTCTGCAGATCTAATTAAGACATCATCCTTATTCACAAGAAAGTGACGATCAAGAAAATAAGGGTCATAGGCCAATGACATTGTAACGTAATATAGTTATTTTTAGACTTGTTATATAATCAAAGGTACATTAACTAGATATTGTGTCATTTGCTCTTGGTCTTGCTTTGAGTATGGAGGCATGCTGACTAAATAACTAGCCAAAGAGTCTTGTCTTTGTTCCCCCGATAGAGTGTTGTAATGTGGATAAAGCTCTGTCTCACAAATGACATCATCTCCATAGGGGTCTTGAATAAAGTCCTCTTGTGTGACCACATTACTATAGCCTAGATTGTATATGATGCCACTATGTGTATAGTGATAAATGTTTGAATCAATCATGAATGCCTTGTGACAAAAAGGTTTAGAGTTCTAAAAACTCTGAAAAATAGTGTCTAAAAAGACAAAAGGTTCAAAATTAATCTAACCTGCTCAAAGGATGGAGTTGTACATCCAAAAGGGTCCATGCTAAGACTTGGTAAAAAATATTATAACATCAAATGTCTAATGTTAAATGTCTCATACAAAAAGGTCAAGTGGATGAAATAAAAATATAATGCCAAACTCTAGGTTTAAAGTCTTCGAAATAGATCTAATGTAGGAAAATAAAGGTTTCTAGGTCTTTTGGCTAGACGTGGCATCAAAAGCTAAGCTCAAACAAATGCAACATCAAAAGATAGACTTAAAACAAATGGGTATTTAATCTAAAAAACTTGAAACACTTATATACCAAGCATTTGAATTTAGATAAAAACTTGATCAAATTGGCACAAGGCATGAAATAAAAGGCACTTGGAGACAAACTATTTTCTCCCAAATAAAGGCACAAAGTAATAGTTTTTTTGATTTTGGGTAATGAATTAACCTAATTACGTGACCCAAAAGAGAAATATTTGTGTCTAAGCCCAAATTTCACAAGGTGTAAATAGAAATCAATCAATGTTTAGATTTGAACTTGTCAAGGTTAATTAAAAACTCAACCTAGGAAAACTAGTCTTCTTTGAACAAACCATAGGCTAGACAAAATTGAACACCATAACAACACTAGACAAAGACCCAAAAAGGCACATGTGGATAGGTTCAAAACTTGGACTCAAGGCAAGATGAGTCTTTGAAATGATTTGAGTAGTGTAACTATGTTATCACTCTCTAAAGATGTAAACAATGGTTGGTTTCAAGACTCTAAGGCACATAATTTGAAATGATTTGGGTAGTGTAACGTTACAAATTTAAATCAAGTGACACACACATCATTTTGACAAAAAGGCTAAGGTAAAAGTAAGGTGTCAAATGGATGACATAACACCTCCTCAAACAATGGAGTGGTGAATATGAAACTCATTTTGATGTGGCATAAACAAGCAAAGTTTTTAGACTCAAAGACCAAGCAAGTAAAAGGAAAAAAACCAAATACCACTAAGTAAATCATCCCAAGGCCTAAAAATGACAAGGTTGCATTGTAGCATTGAAATCCATCTATATACATGCTCTTGGGAAGACTTTAAGTGTTAATCCAAAAATAAAAGTGCATAAAGTAGTATGGTTTTTACACCCCCCTTATTTTAAGAGATTATACGATGATATGGACCTTTAGGCTACTCGCCCTGCATCAACAATATATCCACAAGTGGGGTTGTTATAAAAATTTAAATTTTTGACCATCTAGATGGTCCCAAGTGTGGTCAACACTAGATATGCATCACGTCAATTTAGTTTATATCGACTAACTTACTATGCAAAGGTCTATTCCTTTGCATAGTGATTCTGTCTATGTACTTCTTAGTGGAATCCCCTGGTTAGCCAGACTTGACTTAAGTTTTCATTATAAATGGTGAGGTTAGTTACTCAACCCCTTGAATCTCATAGTATTTGTGCCCTAATTTGTATACTTCACCATGGAGTGGAGTTGAAATAATGCCGGGAGATGAAACCTCAAGTCAAATCTTCCCTAAAAAACTCATGAAGAAGCTATGAATTCCCCCTCACAAGCCAAGTTGGATAAAATAAATGACTAAGTGAAAAGACTTTAGAGGTTGTATTTATATCACCCAAACCATATAGGTTTTGGGGAAAGCCTCAAAGACATTATCTTCATGTCTTGGACTAGCCACAAATTTTAAGGAAAAGGCACCTTTGGTCACCCAAGTTCCATAAAGGGGATGGGGAGAGAGTATCCATGCACTCTTCTTTTTGTAAAAAATAAACAAGTATAAAACAAACACTTTTAAGAATTTACAATCTAAGTAATTATTAATTTTATGCACTAAATGAAATGGTTGATGAAGTTTTTGGCCTCTTGGCTTAAATTTGCAAAACTTGTAAGAATTTTCATAAAACAACTTAACATAAAACACCTAGGTTCCTTTTAAACACTAAAAACCAAATGTTCAAGACTTAACCATTCTTTTTAGGTACCCAAATGAAGTGTTCAAGAGTTAGTATTTATGAATTTATGTTCTATTCCTACCTTGGTCCTACAAATGTTAGAGATTTTCCTTCTGATTTGAAGCACAATTATGGATGAGCAAATAAGTTTTGAAAACATAACTCCTGTGTTTCTTTGTATTTTTTACATAGAGACCAATGTCGATCACCTGTGACTAATACCGGTGATAAGGTGATTGATGTCAATTGGAAATGAATCAATGCTGGTTGATAAAGACTGATATCAGCTACCTGTGAATCTAAAGGCAAGACCAAATAGTTCCAAAAGTGTTAGTTAGCTCAAGATATTATAAAAATTCCACAAAGCCTACAATTAATTGATTGAACAAAGAGTATACAAGTTAATAAACCTAAGAAATAAATAAAAGTTGTAAGAAGATTCAAAATACAAGTTTTTAGGCTGTGTTTTACTTTGCACCCTGATTGATGATGGTTATTCAAAATTGATGTCAGTTAAGCATGATGGTTAGGTAGAACTGATGTCAATTATGCCAAATGGATGTTGGTCTTTGTATAAATCTGAGTTAGCATAAAAAATAGAATATAGAAAAAATAAAGCTAAAAATCCAATTTTTAAGCTATTCAAGAATTAATTTAAAAATTTAGGAGTTGTATCTTGGTCTCTTTGGTATGTGGTATGCTTCTACGTCCCACCGAGTGTGTCATTTTTTATCATAGGAATTTGACAAAGAGAGGAGGTTAGTCTTGTGTTAGTCCATAAAACATTGAAATTAACACACTAACATGATAACATCTCTAAGATTATATCATAGGGAGAACTAAATGAATAAAATATAATTGAAAACCCAACTGTAATGCAAAAAACAAACAATTTCTTACCTTCCTTGAATTCTCCAAATGATTTGTTGTGTGGCTTGATTAGTTTGTGCTTAAAGAGTCTTTGTCAATGGAGCTTGTGTGATTCTCTCTCTCCTTGGCACCATGGTGGCTTGGTATGGCTTATGCTTGATTGATATTTTTAGCATTATAACACTATTGATATAAATCATGCTACAAAATTTGCATTGAAACTTTACTATTTTCCAAGCTCCCTTTTTAATGGGCAATGGCTTGCATTTATAGGCTTAGGAACTAACCCCAACTCAAGGTGAGTTAAATTGTAGCTTAAACATAGAATGGGTTCAAACCTAACCTAAGTGAGTCAACATAACCCTAGTAGAGTTAAAAGGTGTCAAACACCTATGATTTGCAATAAACAGGCATGGGTCTCCAAAAAGTGATATTTTGAGATATTTTCCAAAGGCTTGACAACTTGCAAAGGGTAATCATGAAAAGCTAGGATATTTCATATTTTTGAATTTCTTTTTTTAGTAATTCATTAATTGTACATGGATAATTCAACTAGGCATTTAATTTGATTTAGCTTGTTAATTAATTCTAATTAGCCATTTATCTCTTTCAAGATTTGATTTTATGTGTGCAAGTGCCCCACTTAATAGGTCCATAGACCAAATTGCATGTTGTGATGCGACAAGATGATTAGAGATGAATATGTGAGAGTTTTTTTTGCTTAAAATAAGATAACCTAATTAGTGATCTCTCAACAATATTATGAGCTTTGATGAATGATGCATAAGCAAATTTGGGACGTTCAATGATTCCTAGGCTTAATTTATAATGGTTGGTAGGAATCAGTCTGAAGTCTGATTGAAGGCTATTCATGGCCAGTTTTAGGTGTCTACATCAATAACCTTAATTTGCACAATTGTTTATGAGATTGTTCATGAGAATTTACATCTATCTGATAAATGAATGAGAGTGATATTTATATAGTGTTTTGATGCTTGTCAAGACATGAAATGAGTCTAGGATGACCCTAAGATGCTTTAGGAAGTGGAAAGATATATGTTATGGGCAAGGGAAGCTAAAGGTCAATAACGTCACCCCTTTTGCCAATAGTGTATTATGTTATGGACTAATGGGCTTGTGTTATTGTCTAGGTGGATGACACATGTGAAAAAGTATTGGGAATGCCTAGGTGATGGCTCAATGTAGGTCTTGGTATATTTGGGCATAGGCTAGATGCATATAAAAGTCATAAAAGAATCCAAATAGGCCCTAAGATAGGTCTAGGGTTAAGTTAAGGATAGGGTGGCCTCAAGTGACACTTATTACACTAAAATGACATTTTATATGATTAGATTTCCCCCCTTTTATTCTAGAAATACAACAAAGTAAAATGACTAGGATAAAGGAAAGAGAAACATACATAGACTTACCTATGAGGGAAAGCCCATGAATTGTGTATGAGTCTACGAACTATGATCCATTATGTGTCTTAGTGAAATCATGTGTATGTGTGTATATGGTGATCAAATGATGAATATCTTGGACTAGGTTGATGGTTTACCTAATCCCCATGTGTGGGTGGCTCAAAAACTCAATCTTTCCTTGACTCCATCATTGCCCACCCTTGTTTAATGGATCATAATATGTGAATAACTTGGATTGGATTAATGAGTTATCTAATCTTCTTATATAGGTGGCTCAAGAACTCAAGTAGGTCATGTCTTCATCATTGCTTACCTGTGTGTAGTAGAAAAATCTTAAACTAAAATTGTTTCTCTTAATTTCTGTATATTTCTTATGAATGGAAGCAAGTAAGAAATTAGTAATAAGTATGTGGTAGAAGAACCTAGTTGTTATGAATGAATAATCAAAATGAGTATGGAGAGCTCCTCTTTATTTTAGAAGGAATAACCTATAGATAAGAAAGCACTAAGAAAAGGGGTTATTAGCAAGATAGTTAGGTGGACTGGCTAGGATAAGCTAGATCCAAGAAGCATGAGCTTACTAGGAGGCTGTCAATCCACTCTTTGATAACAATTAAGTTGAAAGAGATAAAATTAAGATACTTGTATTAAATAATAGAAATGAACTAAAATGAAATACAAGAATAAAATGAATGCTTGATAGAGAAAATAACTAAATATAGCAATATCGGGTCAATATTAATGCTAAAATAGATTACACTAGGTTCATAAAATTAGGCAAGGGTCTGTGAATAGGTAGGGACATAGAAAGTTGGATTTGATTAGGGTCAAGAAGATAGAAATAACTTGCTATTATTTCATGCCATAATGATGATTAGTGGTCAAGGTGACCATCGATGATTAAGCTGACCATCGACAATTATAGGTGATCGTCAGTGGTCGTAATGACCATCGATGATTGCTTGTGGAATTTTTGAAGTGTTTAGAAAAGGAGTTTAAGAAATGGCTTAGTGATCAGGTAAGGGTTTATTAATTGTCTAAGAGTTAGAAACCAAAATAACAATACTAAAGTATAAATATACCTATTACTTGTTAAATGGTTGATGGTTAATGTATGGAGCAATTTTGGTAGAGTAAAAATACTTTACCTCAAGAGCAATTTCAACAGAGGTTCAGATCTCTATTGTTCTTATTGAATTACTAGAAGAAGACTAGTTGGAAAGCTTGAATACCTATGAGCTATAATGCTTGTGATGATTCTTTTTTCACCTCCTACTGCCCTCCTTTTATAGGCAAAGAGAGATGGAGGATATAAAGTTCCCTAGGAGGTTGGATTGCTAATTGTGATGCTTGGGAGTTCCTTAGTAACAAACAAGGTAGATATATTGCATTATGTTGTGTTATCTTGCACATTTGGTGTTTGTGTAAGAACAAAGAAGACCTGACCATCAACAATCAACTAAATCATCAATGGACAAGTGTTTGAAGGAAAAGGAGTCAAGATGACTTAAAAGGGGTTGGGTTAAGGTTAAGTTAGTAAGTTAGTGAGTTTAGTTATCTTAGTAGCTATCTTGACTCAAGGTCTGATGGGTTGGTTAGTGGGTTAAGAAGGGTTAGGTGGTCCCTAAGGTATCATGAGGCATTTCAACATCTAAAACCATTATGTGTGATTTTCTAGTATCTGCATTTTGCCCCTTTTTGTTATGTGGCTTTGAATCTGCAAGTTGCAAAATAAAAATGAATTGTTGGTTGAAGGTCTAGTTTCCTTGAGTATGGGAGGAGGTGTTCCCCCTCAAACTAGGAGTTGATGAGGTGAAACCAAAATTAATTCAGGGTTTGACAAGCGGTTTATGGTGAGTCATGAGGTTGGTGATAAATTGGTGGTTAAGCATTTGAAGTGGAAACATGTGCAAAAAATATGACTATGTACAATAGCCAAGATCACGTAAAGACTAAAGTTACCGATGTTAGTAAAAATAAGGTCGGTTCTAAAAAGACTGGTGATAGGGTAACTAGGCCACAACATTAGGCATAGCTAATAAGGTTATTCCTATCAAGTTTTCTAGACATGGTCAGTGTTTTTGCAGGTATCCAAAGTAGGAAGTGCTCATTTAAAAAACACAAATGGTCTGGTTGTGCACAAGGTGGTGAAAATTCAAATGTTCAACATGGCAAGGTTGGTTAGTGCGGTAAAAAAGGACCAAGGCAAGGTCATCACAAAGTGTGCAAAAATTTGGGTAAAAAGAATGGCCAACATCGAGGTGGATGTGGTCTAATAGTTGGTTGGAGATGGGTAATCTCCAAAAGTTTAGGTGGGAGAAGGGTAATCTCCAAAAATTTGACACTTAGGTGTGGGTGCCTAAATTTTTTAAAATGTGGGTTTCTTGACCGTCGATGGTCAAGGGTCCCAAGATCGACCATCGACGGTCACCCTGATCATCGATGGTTAGGGGGAAACCCTAAAACTATGAAACATAAAAAGTGAAAATGAAATTTTAGTGTCACTTTTTACAATTTGACTTTCATGCTTTTTGTGCATTATAGTGATTTGGTGATTTGGCATTTTGTGTGAGAGGGTTGACTGAGCATTTTAATAACTTGGTGATTGTTGATTGGTTAGAGACATGTGTTGAGGTGATCTATTGGGATTAAGGATGTAGGGTGGACAACGATGCAGTCTAGCAGTAAGACATGTGCTTCATCCTCGACAACAATCGAGAAATGAGATAAGGGTTGTTTTAAAATTGTTAGTTTAGGTGATTTGGTTGTTTTTGAAGTTAAATTTGGGTAGTTTTTGGTTATTTTATTAGGGTTTTGGGGGGTTTGACTTAGATGTAGGTTTTGTTTGGGATTTGAGAAATTCGCAGATAAAATTTGAAATTGAAAGAGTATTTGGGTTCGAGGTAGGGGATAAGATAGAATTAGGTAATTTTATTGTTGAATTTTGTTATTTTTATGGGTTCTAAAGAAGTTAGGGTTAAGTGGTTTGCCATCAGTGATCATAGATAATGACTGTCAGTGATTTGACCTGATCATCGATAGTCGACCACCAAAGCACAAAATTCACTTGATCATCAGTGGTCATAGTGACTGTTGGCAATCGAGGGATTGGGGAAGGTGTGTTTTAATAAAAAGATGTAGGTAATTTTTTTAAAAATGGTTTAGTAATGAAAATTCCAAGTGTAGGTTAGGATGAGATGTGTTGAAATGATTGTTGGTAAGAGTTAGGTGTTGGTTTGATAGGTTTAGGGAAGGTGTTTTTTGATAAAAAAGTTAGGTGTTGGTTTGATAAGTTATAGTAGGTGTTAAAATGTTTGTGGGTGAGGGTATATGTTTTTTGATAGATGAGTTAGATGTTTGGTTTGATGGGTTAGGTTAGTTTTTAAAATGTTTATGTATGAGGGTCACTTTCAAGTGCTAGAGGTAATGCTATAGAGGTAATGGTTGTAGGTTAGTTTGGAATAGGTTAATTTAGGTGGGTTTAGGTTGATAAAGTGGTGGATTTGGGTAGAATGAATAAAGTAAATAAAAATGAGTAATGGGAATAGAAAACTATGTGTGGTAACTTTTATTTTTACAGGCACAAGATCAAATCCAGATGAGGGATCATGTTCCTAAGATCTTTATGAAGATCCATGGAGGGATGACTAGGGATGATTAGATACACATGGAGGAGTTCAACCTCAGAGCTATGAGATACTATCAATGCTTATCGTGAGATGTGGCGATGATCATAACCCTCAATGAGAGATGGAATCTAGCCACAAACACCTTCCTCTTGTTGATAAGAGAGATGACCATCCTACTAGAGGATGCTCATAGGACCACATGACTACTCATTTAGGGGGAGTTGATTTACCATATTGAAAGTGAGGAGAGGGACAAGTAGATGGAGTTCTTGTATGATGAGGATTAGGGCCTTACTAGGTGGCATGTTGGTGGTTTTGGTTACGGGCCATTATACTAGAGGGCTCCAAATGAGAGGTGTTTAATGACTATGATGATGATGGTAGTGTGCTATTTTATGTTACCTAATTTGAGTAATGAGTGATTTCTTTATCTACTATTGGGAGTATTGATGGAGATGTCGCTTAGTAAGACAATGTCTGGATAGGATCCAATTTTGATAGTTTAGATATACAAGGAGCTCTAGGCATTCTGAGCTCATAGGAGGTATGGGATCAATGTGGGGTTTTTACTCTATTGTTGGGCATATGAGCACATTAGGGTTCTGAGACTATTGGGGCTACCATGTGAGGGATATGCCCAGATAGATTTTAGAGTGGGTTTCATGCAATAAAGGGGAGATTATGCATTGATAGGAGATATAGGAGGGGTGAGCGATATTGATTGGTTTAGGGATGCAATGGATGGATTAGTTATGAGAGATATTGTTTTGAGGCTATATGTTGGCTTTCCTAAGTGGGCTCACTACACTTGGCATACATTATCATTGCAAAGATGGAGATTAATCTATGAGAGGAGAGAGGGTGAGACTAAGATCATCCCATTTGATGGAATTTAAAGGCAGTTTAGCCTAGTGCAGGGGATTCCAAGTCCATTCCTAAGGTACATGAGGGAAGATGCTAAGTTTTTGTTACCCGAACCATAACTAGAGGAGGTGGTCCTTGATCATAAGGAGCTACATGTTAGAGTAAGGATTGATGATATCAATTTTGTTTATGGCTATACAACATGGTACCAAGCCCTTTATGCAATGGCCAATTTTGGGTGGGATGATGGGGGCTAATAAGATATGGATGTGGATCTAGCTGGTGGAGGTCTATAAGTATATGTATAGGGTGGTGGCCCTGATGGATAGGTAGGAGTAGCACTTGCTACTACACATGCATAGATTATAGGGTCAGAAGGGTAGGTGGCCACATTTTAGGCCCAAATTTTGACTTTACAGGGTCAGATTACCACCATTATAGGTGAGAGAGATCAAGTCAGGACCTCACTATGCTTGGTGACCCAAGAGAAGGACACCTTGAGATAGAGGGTAGGAGCCATGACAACACTAATGAGACCATTGGGTTCCATCCCTATATTGTGGTACTTGGCCACTGTGTAAGATTGAGGTATTATGAGGACATAATGTTAGTAAAGTGTCCTGAGTAGCCTCGATGGGGTGAGTACAAAGCTATTTTAGCAGGTGGGGCAGTTATGGCAACTCTAAGTCAATGGGCTACTTTAGTGAATGGATAGGTAAACATTCCAAGAGGACCGACACCAGATGATAAAAAGGTGTCTTGATCACATTATGTCAAGTAAGCTCATAATCCATTGATTTATAGATGGTATAAGGGGAATATAGGTGGTAGGTGAAAGGTAACTGGGTGATAGGTAAGGTAACCTTATGTGGGTTAGTTTTAACCTTCTATAGGTGACCTAAGAACCATATTTAGACAATTCAATGTCTTCATACAAGGTGTAGACTGATCGATGTAGGAAGTCTACTAATGCCAGATATGAAAGCTAATTACAACTTTCTTGGGATAGCTTGTTCTAATTTTGATATAGGGTCCTTTGTTGATTTATTTTGATAGGTTTGTGAAGCTTATTAATACAAGAAGCTTTAAATGATTGCTTTTGACAAATTTTACTTAGCCATCCTTTAAGGGAGTGGTCTAAGTTTGGGTTTGTTTATTTGGTAGTTGTCCTTTAAGGGAGTAATCTATCTTTTAAACAATTTAGTTTTGGGCAGCTATCCTTCAAGGGAGTAGTCTGCAATGCTAGAGACATGTTACCCAAGTGATATTTTGGTATTCCAAATTGTTTTGATGCTAAATTTAGACATGGACAAGTCTATATAGGCTTAGAGGTTTACCTTTATGAGGGTAAAACTTTTGCAAAAAATGTTAATGATAGGTGAAAGGGGTGGTTTTGAGAGATAATGACCATGGGATTCTATCTGATTAGAGATGAAAAGTATCCATGAGAACCATGCTATGGATAAAGCCATAATACCCATATTTATGATTGGGTTATAACTGTGATGGTTAATCACATGGTTATATGTTGTATTGCTTATCCTCAAAGGGATAATGATAGGTAAGTGAAGGTGAAAATCTCGTAAATCAATGGATGAGCTTAAGTTAGACAAGAGGGTGAGTTTGATCCTTATTTAACAAAAGAAAGGATGCAGATGCAAAGCATTGAGAGTCTCAGGTTCTAGTTTACCTTTGAGGGAGGATAAATGGTAAGTTCTTGATCCATACTTATGGGTTATGATGTAGGGTCCAAGCCAATTGAAAGCAAACATGCCTCTTATACTTTTTCCATATTGGTTACATGTTGGTTTTCATTGAGGATGATATATATGATATTGAATTCTCATTCTTTTAGGTGCTTGTTATAGGCATGCTTGATTTGCTCTTGGTAGACATAAATATGGTTAAGCACTATGAGGTGATGCTCGTCAAATAGCTCAAGTCATTTTAGACATTCTTGATGATAGTTGCTCTCAAAATGTTGTCTTGTAAGGATATTTGAAGAGAAGGAATCTAGACTTTGAGAGGCAAGACTGCCTTTGCTTTGAAGACTAGAGAGAAAGGGTTAGCACTCGTAGAGGTTTGAGTGCTATTGCGATAAGCCCATAAAGTGAAAGGGATGTGTAAGTGCCAATCCTAACCTAAAGCACTGACTACTTTGGTTAACATATTGTTAAATATTTTGGTAGAGGATTTTATTTATCTATTTTCTTATGAATAATAAGGTGAGAAAAAACTTAACTTGATGCTAAATGCATTGTGAAGACCTTGGACTTTCTTGTTTTTAAAAGATTTTCCATTATCAGTGATGAGTTTATGGGGAACACCAAAATGATAGATGATAGATGGTTGATGAAGTTGATAATATTGTCAGCTTTGATTGAGATGAGAGGAATAACTTCAACCCACTTGGTGAAATACTCAATGGCGGTGATGATGGATTGGTGTTGCTATGAAGAATAAGGATTGACTTCCCCAATGAGATCTAGGCCCCATTATGAGAAGGGCCAATAGTCTTTGGATACTAGAAGGCCATGGGTAGGTGTGTGATATAAATTGGTGTGCTATTGACATTTAACACATTTCTTTACATAATCATAATAGTTTTGGTTGAGGGTGGGCTAATAGTAGTAAGGTGGGCGAATAGTAGTAAGGTGAAAGATACATTTAGCGACATCAAAACCACTAAAGTGTCCCCCATAGATTTCATCATGCATTTCTTTGATAGCATGGGAAGCTTCATGATTATATAGACAATGAAGAAGGAGGCCATCAAAACCATGCTTATAAAGGATTCCCCCTAGTATGGTGTAATTAGAGGTACTCTGAACAAAGGCTCTTCGAGCATTCCTTAAGAGATTGTGAGGAATGATGCCGAGGTTGAGGTAGTTAAAGGTTTGCTCATACCATATTTTTGATGGAGATACTTCCACACTATAAATGGTAAGAAGGTCAAAATGGATATAAGAGGGTATGATAAAGTGGTGGATGGTGACAAAGAGTTTAGAATCAATAGGTACATATGGGATTTTGGAAGCAAGGGAAGCCATTGTATCTGTGAACTTATTGGTAGATTTGGAATAGATTGGATAAGGTAATGATCAAATGATGCTAAGAGTACATCTACTAGCTATTTATACTTTTTCAAGACATCATTCTTACATTGGTAGGATCTATTGACCTAGTTGACCATAAGTTAGGAATCACCAAAGATATTGATGGTCTTAATTCCTAAGGCTAAAGTGGTTTGGAGACCTATTACTAGGGCTTCATACTTAGCCACATTATTGGTGCACTCAAAATAAAGACTGAAAGAAAGGGGGAGAGGTTTTCCATCAAGGGGAATGAGAATAGCTCTAGCACCCCCACCACCCTGGCAGTTTTAGCCAATGAAGAACATGGTCATTTGATAGGTTGGGTCCTCTTGAGAAAGAGTTATGATGGATTCATCTAGGAATGCAAGGGGAAGTGGTTGGTTGTATGGTAAAAGATATTTGACCAATTGATTGGTAATGACTTCCCCTTTAATTGACTTTTGCTAGAGGAACTCATGGTCAAACTCAGTTAAGAACATGAACCACTTAACCATATGCTAGTTTTGGTATGGTTGAGAGTGCATGTACTTGAGTGGGTCAGTGTTAATGATGATGAAAGTTTTGTAATTGAGAAGGTAATGAAATTTTTTGGAAGCCACAAAGACTAAAGCAAAGTAAGGTTTTTCAGAATGAGTGTATTGAGTCTCATACTCTATAAGTGTTTGACTTATTTTTTAAACCACTTTATCTTTATTTTGTTCATCATGGTAAGCGAGCATTGCCCCTAAGGAATGGTCAATGGCAAAAATATAAAGGTAGAAGGGTTGGTCCTCTTTAGGAGGGGTAAGAATAGGTGGAGAAAGAAGGTACTCTTTGAGTGAATTAAAGGCTAGTTGGCAGTCCTTAGTCCACTTAAGAAATATATGTTTCTTGAGAAGATGGTGAAAGGGTTGACATCTATCTAATAATTGAGAGATGAAGTGATAGATGGATTGGAGCTTCCCTTATATGATGTAGAGTTTGTTAAGGTGGCTTGGAGGTGGCATCTCCAAAATTGCTCTAATTTTGGTAGGGTCTACCTCAATTCCTTAAAGAGAGATGATAAAGCCAAGAAGTTTTCCAGATAAGACCCTAAAAATACATTTATTTGGGTTGAGTCAGACATTGAAATGGTTTAGGCATTAAAAGATGATGGTTATAATGGCTAGATGATCCTTGCAATGTTTAGATTTCCTAAGGAGATCATCTATATAGTCTTCTATGATTTTATGGATGAGATGATAGAAGATGTAGGTCATTGCACACTGGTAGGTTACTCCAATGTCCTTCAGACCAAATGGCATGACCCTATAGTAGAAGGTTCCCCATTGGGTAATAAAGGAAGTTTTATGCTAATATTTGGGGGCAATCAAGATTTGATTATATCCTGATAAATTGTTCATGAGAGATAACATCTCGTGGCTAGCTATAAGATCAACAAGCTGGTCAATGTGAGGCAAAGGGAAGTCATCCTTTAGACAAACAAGCTTGAGGTCACAAAATTTGATACATAGGCAAAGTCTCCCTATGGGTTGGGTAATGGGAACGATGTTCAAAACCCATTGAGGATAATCGATGGGTTGGATGAAGTCGATAGACAAGAGATGCTAAAGCTCTTCTTTGACTAGAAGGGTGATGTGAGGGTGCATCTTGTGAAGCTTTTTTTGAACAAGCTTAGCATTAGGATGGGTGATAATGTTGTGGAGGGATATGGAAGGGTCGATTCTAGGAATATCTTGATAAGACCAAGCAAATGCTATGCTTTGGTCACGAAGGAAAGAAGGCTAATCTTGTTGCTCAGTAGAATATAAGGATTGACTAATCTTGACAATGTGAGGGTTATCCTGAGTACCCAAGTTAACATAGATAGTGGATTCATTTAACATGGTTTGGTTCTCAAGATAAAGGGATTTGTGGATAGAAGAATCCCCTGCATCGAGGTAGGTGAGAATGGAATCATCATCCTAATGTTAGATGGTAGGAGAATTATTTTCTACCATTTTAGGATGAATGAGAAGAAGGGTTTAGTTTGACCACCCTTTTGATAGGTTAGGGGACCTAAACTAACAATATTGACTGAAAAAAAGTTAGGAGGAATGATTTCAAAACCCTCAAACTTCAAAGTATATTGGGTTGGTGAGGATGGGATGTCCTCATAAATGGTGGTGATGGGTTTGGGTGAATCGATTGGTTCTTATGGTGGTACAAATTCAAGGCCAAATAGCTCATGAGGTTTTTGGGTTTTAGTGGAAGGTAACTCATGAGGTCCATGTTCATAATGGTTGAGGCCAAATCCCTTCCAAGCACACCTATGAAGGTATAATTTGGTAAATTCTAGTTTGTCAAGATAGGAGAAGTTAGAGGTAAATGGTTAGATAGAAGAGGTGGTGGTGGAAGTAAGAAGTGGATGATCAATTCCCCCATAGATTAAGTTAGTTTTATGGTTGGGATGCTAAAAAATAATGATGGTTCTGATGTTGGGGTCATAATTAGGATCATGGTCAAGGTTGTGAACTAGGAATTTAACTAAAAAGAGGAGATTAGTATTGTGTTAGTGAATGAAATCAAATTAAAATCACACTAAACTAACACCTTCATGCCTAGTTACTAGGGTGAGCTTAATAAAAAAATCAAATGATAAACATAACTAAAATTTAAGGAAAAACAAGAATCCTTCACCTTCTTTGGATGCTCCAAATGCTTTTGTAGTAGTGGCTTGCTTGGTTTATGCTCATGAAGTTTGTTACAATGGAGCTTGACTATCCTCCACCTCTTCTTGGCACCTTTGACTTTGGCTTGGATTGGGTTGGAATCAATTTGGCATGGTAACACTAATTACAATAGATTTTGAAATCATTTGTTCATTATAACTTTGCATTATCAATACTTAAAATTCATGTGGCAAGGCCTCCTATTTATAGATTTTTGAGATTGATCAGAATCAACCTGAACCATCCATCTCAAGATTGAGATGTGTGGCTAAGGATTAATCTAATTTTGAAATTAAAATTAATAAATAAGCTCATCAATATTTGGGCTATAGGGGCAATTAAGAGGCATGGAGGGTATTGATGAGGCATGTGAGGCATGAATTTTGATATTTGTAGCATTTATGGCCTAGGGATGTCAAAATTAGCATTTTGACTCAGGATGATTTGATCAAAGTTAGTTGGCCCATAAATTTCATTGCCCCATTTAGGGATACCCTAGCCAAAATTGATACTTGACTAAATTAGGTTCAAAACTTTTAATGTGATTTAATGTTTTTAGACCAAATTAAGCACTTCAGTGGAAATTGGTCAAAAGCCAGATTAGAGGCTATTGGTGGCCAAATTTAGGTGTCTATAGTTTTCCCCCTATTTGAGAAGGCTTTACAAGCTATAAGCATAGTAACATCTTCTCAAAGAATGAAAAGGTCCTATATGCCTACAACTGCAATGATGCTAAACTAATTGTATGATTCCCCCTTGAGGGAATAGTTGGCACAAGTAGGTTGATAAATGGTCCCTTGATAAGAAGCAAAATGAGGGAACCAAAGAAAGGAAAGATGATGGGGTGAAAACATAATTATTTTGAAAAAGTAGTCAAAATCACTGAGAATGCAAGTGGGACAGTGTACAATGGTTTGCCTAAAGGCAGTTATTCGCATTGTACCCCGATAGTGGCAACGTGGTATGATTACACAATGATTTGCCCAAATGTAGTTGTAATCATTGAGAAGATGGAGTTGTCCCAGTTAGGATAGACAAACAAGATAACAATGTTCCCCTGTATGGGTGGAAAAAGTAAAGTGGTGAGAACACAATGATTTACCTAAAGGTAGTTATCACCATTGAGAAATGTAGGTGGGATGGTGTACAATGATTTGCCTATAGGCAATTATAATTATTAGACCCTGATTATGGAAAACAAGATAAATTTGGTCGAGGATGATGATAACTTAATACAAAGGGTAATGATGAATTGAAACAACCTACTAGTAGGGAGATGCTCATCCAAACTAATAAAGGTTGAAATTCTTTTGTGGTTAATTACTCTATTTGGGATATGATTGGGATTGAATCAGGATGTTGATGCCACCATTTCTGAATAGACTTCTTGAAGTTGAGGTTTGTTGTAGCATGTGTCAGTAGGCATCACGACATAACATCATGAGGATTGGGACAAAAAATGCATGAAGACTGACTCCTGTAATATAATACTCAATAGAAAATAATTCACCAATGATAGAAACCATGATGATAAGTAAACATATGAATACAAATGGATTTGAGTATAAGTGTGGGCAAGGAATCACCCAATGAACACACATAAACTGAATCAAAGCAACAGTGCTAAAAGCAAAAAAATAGGCAGATAAACAAATAAAATATGCAAAAATAAACAAATAAATAAGGCAAGAGAAACCATATAAACATTGCCCCTAGAAAATAGGTGATAACTTAACAAATGAACAAAATGGGGGAATAGAATAAAAGGAAGGGGGTGGTCGAGCTATCTCCATATGCACTAGGCAAGTGGACATTACCTAGATAGTTACATGGATGTAATATCCAACAAAAACTTCAGGGTAAATGTAGTTCTCCCAGGGAATGGAGAAAATGATAACTGGTGAAAATAAACAGAATGGACATGATAGAAGAATAAGATTGGTCTTGAAAAATAGAAAGTGCATGGTATAAAAAGCCAAAAAAGATGGGAAAATGAAGTGCAAGTGATTTTCTTGTAACTTAGTAAGGTTTCCCCTAATCGTTAAGGTAAAGAAATGGTCAATGTTTTTGTTATTTTTTATCGGTTTTACAAATGTTTTTGGAATTATTTTGGAGTATCTCAACTTGATCAAGAATGAAGATAGACTATATGGTTCAAGATCACAAAATCATGAGAGTGTTTAAACTTAGGTTGCTCACAAAATGGTGAGAGCATGGAAATTTAGGGTGCTCACAAAATGGTGTGAGCATTCAAACTTAGGTTGCTCAGAAAACATCGAGAGCATTCAAACTTAGATTGCTCATAAAATGATGAGAACGTTCAAACTTAGATTTCTCATAAAATAGTGAGAGTGTGGTTAGAAAGGGTGACCGAGTTGACCTGAACAAGTATCAAGTACTACCTACATAGTCCTAGAGTAGGACCTCAAGTCACTGTAGCTTCACCCTATAGCAGAGGAATTTGACTAGTGTAGTAATCAATTCAAACAAAATAGGCATAGTTATTAAATAGGCATAGTATGGCATAAAAAGTGACAAGTTGGTATGTCAAGTCTCAATAAATAAATGTTGCCCCTAGTTTGCCCATAAGTGGTTATAACTAGAACACAATGACATGGATCAATGGTACCAATGTTCCCAAAGGCGGTTATAATTAGTAGTAAGATCGATGATAAGGGATAAGAAATGAGGAATGAAAATGCCAAAAATTCTGTCATACTAATCTAAAATACAATCTCTATCTAAAGTACTTGAAACAACTAATGAAATTGATAAGATTCCTTGATGCTTAAGATGCGTAACAAATGGCAAAAACCAAGGTTAAATGGGCTAGGCTTTAGAACACACTTTGTTGATAGAAAGAGATTGTAAAGCAGATGGAATGTGCCAAAAGGAATGATAAGCATGATATTCATACAAAGAAGAATAGGGACAAAATGACACAACATGAAATGGTCCTTATAGACAATACACCATAACACTTAAGAATAATAGTGCTTAAGGTGAATAATAGTCATCAGCTCAAGAATTTCATCTCCATCTGGTGTGGTGAGCCTGTATGCTTCTAATCCATAATCTTCAATAATGATGAAAGGCCATATCTAGTTTGGTTTGAATTTACCTTTATGCTTCTTCTCAATCGTGGTATTATTTTGGTTTTCTTTAAGAACAAGATCACTAAGTTCAAATGTTCTATACTTGACATGCTGATTATAGTGGCCTTTGAGTCAATTTTGATATGTTTGTAGATTGTTGAGTGAAAATATGAATTTTTCATCAAGTAGGTCTAGTTCTTGCGAGCGAGCTACTTAATAGTCATGATCATCTAGGACATGCTTGAAAGATATATGTAGTGAAGACAATTCTACCTCAATGGGAAGGATGGCTTCAATACCATAAATAGGTATGGAGTGGCTCCTGTGGGAGTACAATGATTGGTATAGTATGCCCAAAGGACAAGGAATATCTGTAGGTGCCAATCACAATCGGCATCATTGATAATATTTTTGAGAATATTGATAATGGTTTTATTTGATGCTTTGAACTAGCCATTAGATTGAGGGTAATATGATGTAGAAAAATGTTGTGTGATGTTATATTCGGTACATAACTTGTCAAAATCCTTATTCTTGAATGATCCTCCATTATCAGATATAATGTTAGAGGGGATACCATAGTGACAAATGAGATGGTTGAAGATGAACTTGGAAATTTGCTTTCCAATCATGTAAGTGAGGGGTATAGCTTCAACCCACTTAGTGAAATATTTGGTGGTGGTAAGGATATGTTTGTGGCCATCAGATGAAGTGGGGTTGATTTTCCTAATGAGGTCTAATCCCCATGTAGCAAATAACCATGGTGTCAAAATCAATTTTAGAGTTTGTGCTGGGGCATGAATTAGATTAGCATACCATTAACATTTGTCACACTTATTTACATATGTAGTTGCATCTACATCCATCATGGGCTACCAATATGTAAGAGCTTTTTGGATAGGACTAACCTGCTGGAATGAGCTCCATATACTCCTTCATGAACTTCTCTTAATGCTAGTGTAGACTTTATTGAAGTTAAACAACGAAGCAGAGTTTCATCAAAACTGTGGTAGTAAAGGGTGGATCTAAGTAGAGTATAATGAGTGGAATGATGAATAAAGTATTTCATTTATTTTCAAAATAGGTTAGGTGGTAGAACTTGGTCATGAAGGTAGCTACTAAGGTCTTAGTACCATATAGAATTAAGATCAAAAATATCATAAATCATTGCCACAATTGAAGGTTCATGAGCTGGTGCGACCAAATTCTTGATGAAGAACTAATACTCTCTATCTTTGTCTATTTATCAAATTAGAGAGCCAATAGTAGCCATGGCATCTACAATTTTATTACTAGCCCTTGGTATATGCTCAAATTAGATATTTGTAATTTGCTTCTTTAGTGTATTGACCATAGCCTTATTTGGAACTAGCTTGTCATCTTTGGTTTGGAAATGGTCTATGATTTGATTGATGATTAACTAAGAATCACCATAAACTTGGAGATGAGATATGTTCCAGTGTACTACCTATCAAAGTCATGTGACAAGTGTTTCATACTTGACCATGTTATTTATATAAGGAAAACTGATTCTAAATGATTTAGGGATTAGATCCTCCTATGGTGTAATAAATAAGAGGCCTACCCCCAATCCATGTGTAGTAAATGAACCATCAAAATACAACTTCCACTGTTGATCCTCAAGAGGTGTGTCAATGATAGTCATTAGGGATTCATCAAGAAAATGAAATGTGAGTGGATTTGTGTCTGCAAGGGATGCTTTAGTAAGTTGATCTGTAAGGACCTGTCCTTTGATTACTTTTTGATTGACATACTCTATGTCAAACTCACTAAGAAGCATGATCCATTTGGCCATTCTACCTTGTAAATCTCTTTTAGATAGTAGATACTTGAGTAGATCTAATTTTAAAATGATCATGGTCTTATTGTTCAACATGTAATGGTGTAGTTTTTGAGGTACGAAGACCATGGCTAAAAAAGCTTTTTTAATAGGTGCATAGTTATGTTCATATGTGACTAAGGTATGACTTAAGTAGTATAATACATGCTATTTTCCATTATTATCATTTTGAGCCAAAAGTGCCTCCAAGGCATTGTCGGTAGCTGATAGATACAACAATAATGACTTTCTTGGCATATGAGGTAACAAAATAAGTTGATTAGCTAGATAGTCCTTGAGTTGTTGAAAAGCTATTTGGCAATGATCATCCCAGTGAAATATAACTCCCTTCTTTAGAAGATGTGTGAATGGATGACATTTGTCTGCTAACTAAGAGATGAAGCATCAAATTGATTGGATCTTGCCCTGTAGACTATGGAGTTGCTTTAAATTGGTTAGTGGAGGCATCTTGATTATAGCATGGATTTTGGCTAGATCAACTTGAATGCCCATACGAGACATAATGAAACCAAGTAAATTTATTGAGGTTACTCCAAACACACATTTCTTTAGATTGAGTCTGAATTTGCACTTCCACAATATTTCAAATGTCCTACGTAGCACTATTGTTTAGTCAGCCCTAGTCTTGGATTTTCCTAATATTTTGTTGACATAGTCTTCAACAATATCATGGATTATATCATAGAATATGATAGTAATGGCCCTTTGATATGTATTTCTAGCATTCTTAAGACCAAATGGAATTACTTGATAATAAAATTTTCCCCATAGAGTGGTAAATGCTATTTTATGTCGGTCTTTTGGTGCTATTCTGATCTAGTTGTATCCTGAAAAGCCATCTATGAGTGAAACATTTCATAACCTATTATGGAGTCAATGATCATGTCAATATTAGGTAATGGAAAGTCATCCTTAGGACAAGACTTATTTATGTCTTAGAAATTAGTACAAATTCTAATACCTTTTAGGTTTTTTGCTAACAAGTACAACATTAAATATCCATTCTAAGTGGTCAATGGACCGGATACATATTGCTTTTAATAGTTTTTCCAACTCTTTCTTTACCAAGACAACAATGCCAAGATTTATCTTACAAAGCTTTTATTTCATCAGTTTGGCATCAGGATTGACCACAAAGTGGTGCAGAACCAAGGTGGGGTCTAAAGTTGGCATGTTAGAATAAGCCCATATAAACATATCTATAAATTATCTCAACAAAGCTATACAGACTTCACATTCCTCTTTAGTGAGGGACATGCCTGATTTTATACATTTTGAGTTTAATGAAGTCTTGATGTTTACCTCTATTATATCTTTGACTAGAAGGGTCGAACCATCTTATAGAATAGTAGGCAAAGACTTGAACTATTGGACTATATCAGGGTCGTCTGTTAGGACTTGATCTTCAATGTCTCCTAGGCATGATGAATCTGAGTCCCCTAATGGGAGATCTGGCCATGTGACAAAAATAGTTGGAAATTCTTGAAGAATATGATCAAATACTTTTTATTGCACAAAATTTAACTCAAATCCATAGGCAAGTTCATCATTGGTGGTCTCTTAGTCTAAATTCAAAGAAGAATGAACACCCCCATCTAATGGCACCTGAAATTGGTTTTCACCACTAGACTGGCCTTTGTCTTTACTTTTTCCCTGGTAAAAAATCACCTCAAAGAGGTTTTCACTTGGGGACCTCAATGTTTTATTTATTTATTTTTTGCCAAGGGTGTTCACTCGATCTCAAAAATAGGCTTCAAGATCCAATGTAATTGAGAATCTTGATTTATGATCTCCCAGTGGAACGTTGTCTCTAAGGCCTAAAAAGTCAAAAAATGCCTCATCATTTTGAAACTCATCAATCAAAAAATTTGATTCTTGTTGGTCCTAATCTATCAGTTGGGGATAGTATAATGGTAATAGGTTATGATGAATGACTGGGGTAAGGGTATAAATGTCATTATTATCAAATAAGTTAGTCTCAAATAGGTCATCAAAGGTGAGGTTATGATCAGACTATGCTTCACTATCGACATTATCATCACTAACCATCGGTGATGAAACTTGAATAAGATATGTGGGGTCACCCTCAGGCAGTTTAAATCCAAGTCCATAAGGTCTTTTGTACTTAGTCATGAAAATTGGCTCAATGGTTCCTTGTTGATTTGGTCTAAGTCCTCTTCCTTCATAATCTTGATGTTCAATGTTCCTATTAGGAATATGATACTTGGTGCTCTTATACAATCAACTAATTTGTCATTGTATAACCATGATTCATCTCCTTCAATAGGGTCTTGTTCTTGGCTAGATGCTGGTATGAATGTGATTGGTCATGGATTATAAAGTTTATCTTTACCTTTTCATTACCAATGCATGTGTGGGGTGACTTTAAGTCTTCCAAAGGTCTTGGGATCTTGAGGAATATTGGTAATATAAAAGGTATCATGGGTCACATACTCCCCTCGGTCATTAGCTAAAATGGTAAAATGATTGGAAGCTTCAGGTGGTGGCATGTGGGAAAGGGAATCCAAGGTATTAGGATATATGCAATTATCCTCTAGAGAATCAATAAGTATGGCATTTCCTTTATCCTACTTGGAACTTGGATTCATGCCGTATTGGTAATTATATCTTTGAAACTTGGCCTCAAGATGTTTGGAATGCTCATATGTGTGCAAATCTCATGGAATATTTACTTCCATCCTTGAGTGGGAGAACTTGATACATTGGTGCAGTGTTGATAGGACTACATGAATCTCATATAACCAAGGCCTACCTAAAATTATATTATAGGATAACTCAAGATCAAGCACATGGCAAAGTGTATCATGGGTCAAAGGCCCAATGATAACTAGTAAGCTAATGGTGCCTTGTGATTCTCTTTCTTAATTATCATAGGCTTTGATAGTTATCATTTATAGTTGGAGATCTACCATTATGTACCCAAGAATATTGCTGAGCTTTAGAGACACTATGTTTAGGCTTGATCCATTATCTATAAGGACATGTTTCACTTTATTGCACTTTATATAAACTTCTATGTATAATGGATTATTATGGAACGGTCCAAGGGAAGACATATCACTTTGGTTGAATGTGACTTGTTGGGATGGAGCTAGGTGTCCAACCAAAGCTTGAAATTTATCAGGGGATATGTCACTGGAAATAATGGATTGGGTTAAAAACTCATTCAAAATGTTCTTGTGGATTATTGATGTTCGTAGAAAATCTAAAATAGAAATTTGTGCTGGTGTCTTTTACAGTTGTTCCATAATATCAAACTTCTTATCTTGGTCAATGGTGAATGGTTTATTCTGAGGTTGAATGGTTTGTTGGATAACAGGTAAAGTGGTAGATGGTTGTGGGGCTAGGATAGTAATATTTGACCTTTGCATTGTGATTACATAATCAGGATTAGATGTTGGACCATAATTGCTAATAAATGCTGGGAATGGTGTGGGACCAGATAGGACAAGTCTCGATTGTCCGTGCACTTGTATCTTGTCACATGGCAAGGGCAAGTTATCGGTATAAGGTCCAAAAGTAGAAGTCCCAATTTTATGGTTCACCTGTGTATGGTCCCAAGTCAAAGAATTATTATCTATTTAATTAGGTTGAGTGGTATTAATTAGAAATGGTCTAGATTGATTAGTGCTTGGTCTAAGATTAATGGAGATGGTATTAATGCTACCCCCTACAATATGACCTACAACCCTATTGTAGTCATATGTAACTACATGGTATGTTTGTTGGTTATTACTGTCCTGACCTTTGTTTTGTCCATTGTTCTAACATTGTGGGTTTTGTTGATTTTTCTAATTTGAGCTTTGATTTTGATACTGTTGATTTTGTTATTGCATCGACTGGTGTTATTATTGTTGTTGCTGATTATTATGTTGTTGCTATGTGTTATATTAGGGAAAGGGGTTTTGATAAATCCTATGAGTTTGATTAGAGATGGAAGCATGATTATGCAATGTTATCTCCCTATTCTCTAACATATTCTCAATCAAATGCTTGATTTACACACATCTTCATAGATTATGCCCATTGTCTCGATGATATTCACAAAATTCATTTTCATGGTACCAATCAAGATAAAAAATGCCTTGTAGATAATGCTTTCGTATAGGCCAACTAATTAGATTAGCAGTGGAAAGTTTGTGAAAGACAGACTCAATAGGCTCTCCTAGGTCACTAAAGACATGACACATAGGCATAGTCCTCCTAGGAGGAGGGGTTTGTAATGGTAAAGGTTACTGCATTTGTTGCATAAGTCTTGGTTGTTGTGTTTGTGGTGTTGGTTGGAGAGGTTGTTAGGTAGGATTAAGTTGAAAAGGTGATACAGATGATGTTTTCACTATTTGGACATTTCATGACGTGGTTACTCCATTACCCACAACATTTCTATTATGGTTGAATTGCTTTGGTCTATCTTGGTTCTTAGTTTGTGCTAGTTATGATGCTTACGCTTGGATTGGATGTTAGTTTTGGATACTTCCTTGATTGGTACCTTGATTTTGATTAGTTGAAGTAAGCTTGATGATCCATTTATTAATAAGAGATCGCTCAATCAATAAGCCTTTATCGATGATCTCCTTGAAAGTATGTGCACATTGTAGTTCTAGATGATAAGTTATCTCACTATGCAAATTTTTAATAAACACAATGGATAATTATTTATCTGGTAAACTATGGGTGAATCAACTTGCAAGGGCTCTCCATCACTGTAGATAACTTTCAAAACTCTCACCAATTTTTTGTTTTACTTATGTCAAGTCAACTAATGAAATCTCATGTTTGAGATTATAGGAAAAGTGCTGCATAAACTTATAAAAAAGATCATCAAAATTTGTTACTAAATTCTTGGTAAACTTTAAAAACCACTCCAAGGCTTGTCTAAGCAAGCTCCTTAGAAACAATAATAAAAGGTGTATATCGCTATATGTCACTGGCTGACATGCAAAAAAAAACTCGAGTAAATGGGCCTTAGGGGTACCTTTCCCTTTGTATTTGTCAAATTTTGATGGTTCGTATCTTGCAGGAAATATTATCTATAATTACTCCATGTTTAATGGATAAGAACATACATCATCCAATGTCAACTTTTTAGTTTGCTTCCTAGCTTGAATTTTTAACAATTACATCCTTCATCTGTTACAATTCTTAAGATAGGAAATTGGAAGGAATATTAGTTTGAGGGAGAATATTGGTTTGGGTAGATGGTTGGAAAACCATAAGTGGGACACTTGGATCGAGGTATGATGGAGAGATCTATTGGGGTACGTTGGTTTGGTTTTGAAATGGATGAGGAATATGCATACGTAGATTAAGATGTACTTGGAATTGCACATTTGGTTGTGTAATATTATGGTTTGGGTTGTCTATAAAGGTTTGAATTGGAGGATTTTGTGGTTGGGATGGAGGGATATAACTATATTGTGCCTGATGTGGTTGAAAAGGGACATGATTCTGACTAATTGAACCTTACTATTGAGTGGGAACTTGTGAACCAAGACCCTGTCTCTGAACTTGTGGCACATTTTGAACCAATTATTATCTAGTAGGTACTTAAGAAACATGAGAGCCTCCTTGTTGCAAAAATCCTTTTTGGGGAGTGACCTCATGTTGAATATTTGACATCTATCACTGACCAATATTTACACGTTGTTGGCTAGTCATCATTTGGTTTTGGATTGGTACACTGGTCTGCGACTGAGGAGGTATATTTGCCAATACCTGATGAGGTGGAACATTAGTTACCCCTTGTTGAGGTGGAAATATATTCAGCCTCTATTGTGTTGGTGCATTAGATTATGCCTATTGTTATGGAATACTATTCATCCCTTGTTGAGTAGTAGGATTCATCACATTTTGTTGTTGAGGCATGACATTGGTTGCTAGTTGACTACCTAATCCTATTGGTTGCACACTTGATGAAGTCGCTGGTTGAGGGTAGGAAGTAGGTGGTGAAGGTTGGGGTGCATAAGCTCATATTACTTGGTATTATGATCCACTCATGGTATTAACTATAAGCACATATTATTGACTAGTTATTTATGTGTTAGTAGCACTTTGATTTGGATTGGATATTGCTTGCACATTGTTCACTATATTTTTCTCATTATTCTATGTAGAAGCCGAAGACACTTTTTCAATAATAGGCATATGCAAAAAGTTGTCTACCAAAGTGTTTTGCATGAATGGGTCTTAAATTTGATTGTCTTGACTAGTTAACTCTATCAAAAATCCTATTGAAAGAACTAAGTCAATAAGAGGTTTGCTAACCATGGTCATCTAATTGAAATTACGTGCTAGATTTAGGTAGGTTTGATATGCCATCTACATTTGGTTAAATTGGTCTTTCATGAGGTTTTTTCCTCTATTAGGCATATTAGGATCCTAATATGTTGTTTGGACTAGAGCCAAAGGATTGTTTGAAGAAGCCTGTTGATCATAAATTATATTGTGGGGCATTCTTACTAGGCTTGGTAAATTCTCATAGGGGAAGTCTGTTGGAAACTTGGCCCCTACTTCTATGGATCAAACCAAAATATCATCTTCTTTCTCCAAAAAATGATGCTCAAATAAAAATGTATCATAAGTGGAAGGCTTATTAGCGAAACATGACTATTGAAGAACTAGTTTGTCAGTTGTAGGTATTGTAGCTAGGTATTATGCAGTTTGTTTTTGGTCTTGTTCTAAATAAGGTGGTGTATTAACCAAATAGTTAGCCAATCGATATTGGCTTTGTGACCCTAATTGAGTATTATAAGAGGTATAAGGATCCATCTCATAAGCAATATTATCTACGTAGGGGTCTTACACCATTTCTTCTTTCTTAACCACATTACTAATCCCTGGATTGTACACGAGTCCACTACGAGTGTAGAAATACATGTTGGGATCCATAGTCAATGCTTTCCAATAGAGGGAGGTCTTCAAACTCTAAAAAGACACTATCTAAAAAAAGATGATGTTCAAGCTTGGTCTAGATTCATCAAAATGATCAAAAAGGTTTATGCAAAGATTTGTGAGGAAACAAGCTAGTGTTAAGTATCTAATGCTTCACATTTCACACAAAGATAAGAAATTAAATAGAACAAAAATAAAAATGCTAAGATCTATGGTTGAAGTGTTTCAAATCAATCTAATCTAGGGAAATCAAAATTTGCTAGGTCTTTTGGCCAAATGCGGCATCAAAAGCTAGTCTCAAACAAGGCATGTACTAGGACTCTTGGCCAAACGGTGTCAAAAGCTAGACTTTGAAATAAAGTTGATTTTTAATCTAATGAATTTGAAACAATTCTAACAAACACTAGGCATTTGAGTTTTGGATATAAACTTGACCAACTAAGTATGAAGTATGAAATGAAAAGGCACTTTTGAATAGTTTATTTTCTCATAAATGATGGTGTAAAACTAGGCTCTTTGTAACAAATAGGTCAGGCAAAAGGTGAACATTGTGACCATGATAGATTAAGATTTTAAAAGGTATACCCAAATTAGTTTAGAAAAATGCAAAAAACTTGGACTTTATACAAAAATGTTCTTTGAAATAATGGCAAAATGATTTGAGTAGCGTAACCATGCTAAATTACTCAACAAATATAACAAAGTGTTTGTTTCAACAAATCTTAAGGCAAAGATGATTTATCACAAATTTTGTAGTGTAACACTACCTTTCTCAAATTATGCATACACTTCAAAGTTTTGTCAATATCTCTAAGGCAAGAAGTGTTGCACTCAAATGGTCCCAAGACTCATGAAATTAGAATAGTACCACCAAATGTGAATTTTATAGACTCAATGTGCTAGTGTTTAGCATGAAATGACTCAAGTCTAACTATGATGACAAACATGATTATGAGTCTCTAAAATGGCCTTCAATCTAAATGGGAATTTGAACCCAAGTTAAAACAAGTTTAGCATGTAAATGACAGACCTAGTTTAGCACACCAACTTTTAAAACTCAAAAAGGTTCAATTTCTAATGTGAATTATCAATGGAATTTAAACAACTTTTAGGCAAGAATGTCTAGACTCATGTGGGTAGCATATTGTGCCAAAGTTGATGACATGACTCATAAGAAATGGTGATAGATTTGAACAAGGCAGAAAATGAAGATTTATGTGGGTAGTGTTGGGTGAATATTTTGTCATCAACTAACTGATGGCAAAATGGGGATATCAGCCAAGTATAAGGGAGATTTACACCACGAAGAGTGCGGCTTTACCAGATCTAGATGAGGTAAATCTCTCCTCTCATCAAGGGGAGGTTCCCTATCAATATTTACGTGCTATAAGCATATATATAATTAAGCAGAAAATAACACATGGGGGGGTAGAACAACATCTACTTCTCTTTTTTCAGAAGTAATGTATAAAGAACAAAAAGAGGAAAAATCCCTGGTCTAAAGCTAACAACACTCCTCTTCTTTCAGGAATGGTGTCAAACGAAGAGCAAGGAATTACCTGAAGTAACAAAGTTCACAAGAACGCTCACACAAGCACAAAGTCTTTCGTAGCTTCTCCACAGATCTGGAACAAGTACAACTGTAGAGTACAGTGAAGCACAAAGTCTTCACCTGAAACTACAAAAGATAAAAGAATCTCAAAGGTAAAAGCAGCACAAAGTCTATCTTCTACCCTCAAGAAGTGCCCTCAGATAATAATAACACACCCACTTTGTTTATTAAATCAGATGAATAAGATATTACTTAGGAAAGAGACATAAGAACTACTTCCCAAACAACACAGATAATCTTAACACAAAGTTTAAAATAACCTGCTCCTCATTCATTCAACAGAATATGATTTACAAGTTTGAGCACACAGTCTCAAAAGTTGCTTCAATTTCAGCAGAGTATTTGCTATTTAATTTTCCAAGCCCTTTTACAAATGAGGTCTCCACTATATATAGGGAGAAAATCCTCAAAAATAGAAAAATAATAAAATATAAAATATCTTGGTCAAAGATGACTCATCTTTGACTTTTAGATATTTTCCAAAAATATTTTATTCGTAATTACATATTACAAAATTGGCATGCATTCTGCACAAAACAGAAATGCATAAGGATAGAAGAAGAGAGAAAGAGAGAGAGAGTGACAATTCTTGCCACCGGACATCTTCAAATGAGCATCGTACATGGTGATCGATGCCTGAATTCCTATGTTGTCTGGTGCAGCTGCATTTTTAGAGACGACCCTTGATCTGATTAGTGCGTCTTTCAATGCTGTGATGGCCTTAGAGTGGCCAGTTAACCTAGATTTTAAATTCTCCAAAGTTAACTGAGCATCCAGAATGCTGTCCACTGAAGTCATTGAGAAAGACGCTCCTTTGAAATCCTTTCGGATCATCCCTTCAAAATTCTGAATCATTTCATCTGCTGGAAGGAACTGATGATCCTTGAAGGTCAAGTCGCAGGGTAGCTCTTCTAATTTGTTTAACAAGCTCAGGTCACTTTTATCACTAGCTTCCTTAAAAGCTTTGAGATCATCAATTAGATCTTTGAGTACCTGAATCCTGAAGATCATTGACTCCTTGATCTCAACATAAGAATCTTTGTTGGGGATGACACCGATAGATATCAGGGTACTCTTTTTTAGATCTTCCATTTCCTTCCATCTATCGAGATCCTTCTCCAAGCCATCAATTTCCTGAGAGAGAAGGGAGACAAAATTGTCTACCTGAGCTTTCAACTTCTTCATTTTTTTATGTTCTTTCTGCAACCTCAGATAGCAGAGAGATTCCTTGGTTGTGCATTTTGTCAATATATTCCTCCATTACTTTCCCCTTCAAATAAGTCTTTTGAGCTTTTTGAATGACTGAATCATCCACAGAAAATGCCTCTGGAGTCGCTGCTTCAGGTGGGATAGTGAATCTCCTGATTACTGCCGTTAACTGCTCAGCCTTGGCTTTATAAAAATCCTTCATCTCTTTTTTCTTGTCAAACTTTTGGACCATAATGTCCATTGCTGCCTGAAGGTCACTCTTTGCCCCTTCGTGAGTAACTTTGCCAAGTTCAACACGAGAGAGGGAATAACTGCTCATCTCAAAACCTTCAAGGGCTGCGTCTTGAGGAGGTTTGGCAATTTCTAGAAATTTTTGTCCCTTCTCTTCGACTAACATGGAGAGGATTTTTGGCCTTTTAGGAGCCTTTGCTTTTGCTGGTATGATCTTACCAAAGTCGAATTCATCTAGGGAGATGGCCATTTTCTTTCTTTTAGGTGTGAAAGCAGACATCCATGGCAGGAGAGAAGTACCTGTTGCAACAATAGTCGCCTCTGCTGGTGTCGTTATAGCAGCTTCCACACTACTGGTGGTGACAGTAGTCGTAGTTGGAGTGACCGACGAAACTGTACCAACTGCTGATTCTGGATTAGGTGGAGGGCTTGGTGGCAGGGTAAAAGACGGAGATGATAAACTTGGAATGGATGCAAAAGAGCGAGGTGAACCTACTGAAGGATCCTGAGGATCACCAAAAATAACTTTGGAAGGGGAAGTGGGTCCAGGAGAGGGAACACTGATTGGAGAGATAGGAGAAGCTGGTACGGCAGGAGACTGAGGAGGAGGAGAGGAGCTCTGGATCGACTGTGCTTGCCTCAGCGAGGTTGGAGACCCAACACCTGGTTGTTTTGAAGGTTGATCCGCTATCCCCATTGGTTGAGTTGCTTGTACCCTGGGGCTTTGTTCTTTGGTTCCTTCGATTGCTGCCTCAGGCTCTTGTGTTGACCTAGGCTTTTTGGATACAAAGACGATCCTAGGCTTGTGAGGTCTAGAAGATGAAAGAACGTCATCTTTGTTTTTGGTTTGGCTTTCTGCTTTTCTCTTCATCTCTGCTTGGTATTCAGCCTCTGACCCTGTGATGAACTCTTTTAGGGTGATCCCCTTTGCTGCCAACCAACTATTGGTGTTAGCCAATATTGGTTCAAATCTTTTCCTTAGAGAGGTCAATTCTTTTTGAGACCAGTTAATTAGAGGAAGAGGGGAACCAACGACCTTTTCTGTCAGATATCTACTATTCACGACATTCCCATCGTCAATCAACCCTGAAGGGACCTCAACAAGCCTGAGGTACTCTATCTGCTCTAGCGTGAGACGACAATAGTCCATCTTCCTTATCTCTTCAGCCGTCCTTATATCCACCTAGATGTCCTCAATCATGGGCTCGTGGAACTGAGTCTTCCTTTGGATCATCTCTCTGACTTCCCTATAATCAAATTTTTCCCATCTTTTGAATAATTTGATGGTAACCATCTGCATCTCTGTTTTCATGACCCTGGCTTTAGTCGATGTAGCAACTAAAAATCTACCAATCTGGATAGGAAACTTAAAATCGGGTCTCTTAAGCTCCATCTGTTTTGAGTGCACGACGACCAGTTGTCGGTAAAGCTCCATTAGGACCAACCTGTCTGAAGGGAATCTAGGGAGCATATAAGGGTATCCTTGGTAGAAACCCACTTGAAAATAAGAAAATGTAGAGAACTGGAGGAACATGCAGCCAAAACTATTCACTACTGTCTAGGCCTCGTCTGATATTCTCTTCTGCTCCAGTTGAGGATCGAAGAGACATAGGAATACGGTAAAGAATGCATCATTCACTCGTTTGAAATGACGTGTTGACCCCTGAAGTGTTAGCTGTAGATAGTATGAATAAACTGGGGTGCTTTTCCTATCTCCTTCTGTTGTTAAACCTGGGAAAGATCGCATGGCAGCAGCTATGTAGACCAGGTATGAGGTCATGTAGAATTTGAAGGAGGTTTGTACCCTGATTAGTTGCTCGTAAATAGTGTTGCTAATCTGTTTCCTCTAGAAGATGGCCTGTTTGCCCTGCAGGATGATCTTAATGAATGGATACATCCATTCATGGAATTGTGAAGAGGACGGGAGGCCCCGTACTCTGCTGAGGAGGGTGATTAAGTCACCAACTTCTTCAATGAAGTCACTTCTGGGGAAGCTTTTCAGCCATCTGAATAGACTGGCCCTTGAGGTTTTTAACCATTTATGGTTTATGACCTTCTTTGCCCTCTCGGGGTCTTTGTCGTACTCCCTTTGCGTGTTTTCGAAGTCAATTTGGGTTACTTCGGTGGCTGGTGGACATAGAAAAACTTTGTCGATAAATTCAAGGTTCAACCGAATGATCATGCTGCCACTGGCATCTGAGACCGATTTAGTCTCTTTGTTGTAAAAGTGTGCGCATTGAAGGACGAACTCTGCATGATGTGTTGCTACTGGGAAGGTGGCCACCAAGTGGATGTTGCTCTCAATAATTCTCTTTATCTCAGTGCTGGGATTTGTTGCTTTGATTCGTCCCAGGAATTCGACCATATCTACGTGGCCGATCTCGGTGTCTGGAATGTCATCGACATTCGAGATGACCATTGTGAGCGGAAAGATGCCCTGGTACTTGTATTTCATCGTCTTTGCCTTTGAAGGAGATGCTTCCGTCATAGGGGACGATCTTGTTTGGATGGGAGTAGGCGTGTAGGAGCTCGCTGAAGGTGCTGCAGCCATAGTCGAAAGGAGAGTGAGAGAGAGGGGGAGAGCAATTTAAGTGACATAGGTTACTGGAGGTCACTTAAAAAGGCTAAGATGGGCAAAGGGATGAAAAATAAGGAAGAAAAAGCTCGAAAAGGATAACCCAGAAAAAATCTGAGAGTTAGTTGAAAAAAAAAAGAAAATGCAGGGGCAACGAAAATCGCCGCCCTTGCATAAAGAATGCAGGGGCAGCAAAAATCGCCGCCCTTGCATTTTGACAATCCATGTGGAGGGGCGGCAAATTTTGCCACCTCTACATGAAAGATAGAAAAGAGGAGGGACGGTGGCAAGGAAATGCCGCCCTTATGAGGCCGTGGGTAGGAGAGGGAGAGAGAAAAGAAACAACAAAAAATAAAAACAAATAAAGAACGACTAGGCTAGGAAGAAGATGAAACAATAAAAATAAAATTAAAAAAAAACCCTACCTAGAAAATGCGCATGCCACGAAGTCGGATCCGTGAGCTGGTACTTCAAAAAGTCCCTTGGAGCGCTTAGGTGCAAGAGGCAGGAGGAGAGGAGGAAGAAGTGAGAAAAAATGAGGCTCAAAACAGATTATATAAGGTGAAAAACCAACCCCAACAACCCGCTGCACAGGGCCATTATTGCCTTGCACGAAAACTGAGATGTGTAGGGGCGGCAAAAATCACCGCCCTTGAATGGAAAATGCAGGGGTGGCAAAAATCGCCGCCCTTGCACGAAAAAACAAGAGATAAGCATGGGTGGCAAAAATCGCCGCCCTTGCATAAAAAAATGCAAAAGAGACTAACTCCGAAAAGAGGAGAAAAAGAAAAAGGGAAAGGGAAAACTTGGCCTTGACAGGATAGTAACCACTTCCCGATCTGACCAAGATGAAAATGAATTAAAGAACTCGTATCGAAAAACGAGATAGAGAGATGAGAGACGAAACAGACAAGTTTCATAGGGGGTTGCTTTCAAAATGAGCTAAGCTGATTTTGAAAACAACAGCTGGCTCCTGTTGGAGAACTTCTGCTCAATCGAAATGATTAGCAGAAGCAGAATCTAATCTCTAAGTGCCTTCATCCAAGCCATTGGGCTACGGAGTCGAGCGAAAAATGAGAAAGAAAGACAGACAAAAAATAAGAACTGTACATATTTTACAAATAGACTCATCCAAGCTTCAAGGGTTGAAAAGCTTTAGATGCTACCCATTGTGAGGTAGTGTAAATGGTGTTCCATCTTTATACTCTAGCAAAAATCTAGCTTCGCCACAGAGCTGCCGAATGGTGAACGGACCCCTCTACAGGGAGTCAAATTTGCCGTGCATCCCTTTTGGTTCACGCCGCTTGTCCCATAACAAGACTTGATCTCTGACTTGGAACTCACACGCTTTAGCTTTTTTATTAAAAAGTGCCTTCACTCGATTCTGATGTTCTTTGATCTGATCCACCACCATAACTCGTTGTTCGTTCAGCTCAATCAGACACATGATCCGCTTGTCAACTGAGCTTCCAAAGGTCGAGTCTTCGATTGCTCTGGTTAATCTGAGTGCTGGTAGTTCAAGGGTGATGGGGATTTCTGCATTTCATCCATATAGGAGTTGGAAAGGTGACATACCTATAGCTCTTTTGGGTGTTATCCTATCGGCCCATAAAGCATCATACAAAGCTTTGTGCCATGTTCTCTGATTGTCGTCCACCAACTTCCTGATAATGGTGACCAGGTTCTTGTTACTCGATTCTGCTTGTCCATTTCCCTGAGGGAAATAATTTGAAGTGTGAGACAAGGTAATCCCATAATGGAAGCAAAATTGAGTGATTTCATGTGACGAAAAGTAGGCTGCATTATCTGTCACAATTTTTAGTGGAACCCCAAACCTGGAGATGATATTTTAATTGAGGAAGGTGCATACTACTTCAGATGTAGCATGCTTAGTTGGTTTGGCCTCCACCCACTTAGTAAAATAGTCTGTCGCGGTGAGGACATAATCATGCCCGGCACTTGAAGATGGGTTAACTGCACCAATGAAATCAATACCCCACTGCTGAAATGGTTCATCGATCACAACTGGCTTGAGGGGCAAAGCAGGTAGCTTAGGCTTTCCGACGAATTGCTGACACAGCTCACACTTACGCACCCATTTATAAGCATCTTGAAAAAGAGTGGGCCAGTAGTACCTTGCTCGCAGAATCTTATGTGCCGTCACCGGTGCGGAGAAATGTCCTCCACAGGCCAAATTGTGAAAAGATTCTAAAAGTCTTCCTTGTTGAGCCTTGTCAACACAACGAAAAAATGCCCCGTCCAGGTTTCTTTTATAAAGACCATTGTCCCACAAAACATATCCAACTGTTTTTAATTTAACATTCCATTTTTATTTAAAAAAAAGATGAGGAGGACATTCACCATATGTTAGGAAATAAGCAATGTTAGAAAACCACTCATCAGTAGTGGTGACAAAGAGAACTGTGGGCACGCTTTCGATATCTTGATCTTTATTTTTTAATTCATCTGGAATGTTGTTGGCGATCAATTGGCAGAGGCCCCGTCCCCGTACGAGCTTGGTTGGTTTGATGTCCAGATCGAATTCCTGAATTTTGGCAATCCAGTTACCCCTCTTTGTACTGAACTCTTGCTGAGTCAAAATAGATTTTATTGTTGTATCCGGCACGAGAACTTCGGTGTGAGAATTCAGGATATAAAACTTGAACTGCTTGACAGCCTTGACCACGGCGTAAGCATGTTTCTCCATAAGGGAATATTTTAATTTGTGATTTTTGAGTGGGCAACTCATGAATGAAATAGGAGATTCTGTATTTTCTGAATTTGGTTGAACCAAAATAGCTGACAGTGTATGCTCAGAGGCGTAACTATATATCTTGAAACCTTTAGTATAGTCTGGACAGACCAAAACTGATGCCCGAGCGATTGCTTCCTTAATTTCTTTGAACGCTATTTTGCCCTCGGCAGTCCACTTGAATACGGCATTGCTTTTCATCATGTTGACAATATGATGGGTTTTCTCAGCAAATTTCGAAACGATCCTCCTAAGGAAATTCACTTTTCCAAAGAAAGAGTGAACTGCGGTCTTGCTGGTAGGCAGAGTAAGTTCCTGGATGGAGCTAACTCTTTTTGAATCAATCCTGATGCCTTCTTGAGACACTATGTGTCTGAGAAGTTTCCCTTCAGTTACTTCGAAGATGGATTTCTTTAGATTTAACGAGATGCCATTTTGACGGCAACGTTCCAAGATTTTTTGCAAATGGTGAACATGTTCAGAGTGTTGTTTTGAAAATACCATCAAATCATCTAAGTATACTACAATGAATTTTCCCATAACATCTTTGAAAGTGAGATCCATGGCCCTTTGAAAAGTGGTGCCTGTGTTTATCAGACTGAAAGGCATCCTGCGGTAAGCAAAAGTGCCCCAGGGCGTGGTGAATGCTGTCTTGTGTTGATCTGCTTTCCTGACCTCAACTTGATTGTAACCCAAAAAACCGTCAAGCATTGATAACATTTCTGAACCTGTTACCATCTGTAGGACTTGATCCATGATGGGAAGGGGGTAGTTATCTTTTAAGGACAACTGATTCAAGTTTTTGAAATCTACACAGATTCGAATCTCACCATTTTTCTTTCTGACGGGTACTATGTTAGCAACCCATGTTGAGTGATGGATCAGAAAAATTATCCGAGCATCCAGCATCTTTTATATTTCAGCTAAAATAGTACCTGAGATTTTTGGATTATATTGCCTGGATTTCTGTTTATAAGGCACAGAGTTGGCTTTCAGGGGGATGTCATGACAGATGTCATGTGGCTTGAGAGATTTCAAGTCATCATAAGAATAGGCCAACACATCCCTATATTGACGGAGTAAACTAGCAAGCTCAAACCTTTTTTTGGAAGTGCAACATTTTCTAATGTTTACCATCTTAGGGTCGTTCTTGGTTCCCAAGTTGATTTGATCAAAATCTTGAGAAGAATTTGAATCTATTCGTTGATGTTTGACGAACCTGTCATGGTCATCAAACATCTTCTCTAGGGAAACCAAACCTTTGGGAATTTTATTCCCCTTGAGTTGTAGAAAATCTTCACCTGTATGGGTCTGGGTTTCAGGGGTCAGTCTGCACTCTCGGGGTTCACTACCTTCAAAATGCAATCATTTGAAAGTGTCCTTTTGTTCCAAGAAGGTGATGATTTGATCATCATTGTTAAACACCTGCCAGTGGTCGACATTGTCTGGTACACTTGGTCGGAAAACTAGCTCAATAGTATACTTATCTCCCTTAAAATCTGGGTGGAGAATCAAGAGGGTGGCAGAAAGAGCCAATGCATCTGCTCGATCATTGAATTCCCTCGAAATGGCGGAGATATTGAAGGCATCAAAATTTTCAATTTGATCCCATACTAGATTGCGGTAATGGCGCAACCTCTCATGCTTGGTCTGATAGAGGTTCCTTACCTGACAGACTATCAACTCAGCGTCTCTTTTAGCATGGAGTTTCTTAACGCCCTTTTCTTTGGCAGCCTGTAGTCCGAGCAACAGGGATTCGTATTCGGCTATGTTGTTAGTATTATTGAATTGTAATTTGTAGGAAAAAGGGGTAATTTCTCCTTGAGGGGATACCAACACCACTCCTGCTCCAGATCCAGTAGAAGAACAACTGTCGTCGAACTCCAAAGTCCACAACTCATTAGGGATTACTTTTTCCATAAAAACTTTTTCGTTTCGGGGAAAAGATTGTTTTATGTGTTCATTTTGCTTGGGCATCCCATCCTTCATGTTAGCTGAAACCAAAATCAAATCATCACCTATAGGAGTTTCATCTAATGCACCGTGGATCTCGTCTGTGGATAAGAAATAAGTGCCCATGCCTGATGACTCAAATAAAATCTAAGCTTCAGGTGCTGTGGAACGGGTAACTACATACCTGGCTTCTTTTTTAGGAAGCAATCTTTTCATGACGCCTTAAACCAGAATCCTTGCTTCATATAGGTCCATGCTTAACTCTCCTCCAACATCTTTACATAAATTTTGCCCGAGCAGGATACCGTAAGATGCTGAAACATCCGCTACTAGAATCGTCATTTTAATTCGCTTTTTTGGAAAAGCTGCGAAGGCGAATTGGGCATCTTTTATTTGGCCAAGGAGGGGAACTTGCTTGTTTTCCATGGAAAAACACCTCCCAAAAGTTTTGGTTAAAGTTAAGCTGAGAGAATCTACCACTTTTGCAGGCATGATGTTATCTGAAGCCCCAGAGTCTATAATGCAGTTATTTAGTTTGTAACCATTTATAAGCAGAGAGACATATAAAGGTTCTATTTTTCTGGGAGCGATGGGAGGGGTCACAACTAGATTATTTTGGGTTGGTTTGTCTTTGGGGAGATCAGGAACAACTTTCAAAGGATCTTGTGCTACAGGGACAGCTTTGTTTTTAACATACTCGCTAACCTATCAAACTGCTCTGGGTTAGCTCTCAAATACTCAACCTCTGTCATTTGAATCTTAGTCTTTCTAGCATGATCAATAATATCAAATGATTGAAAAGTGGTTGCAATAGAAGAAGAAGAAGTCCCCTCATCAGAGGCTTTGACAGGTACTTCGCCGGCCTGAGTAGTAGGAGAGGGGGATATTGAGTGGCTGGGAGTAGTTACTCTTTTATGAGTTACCTGATCTTTTGATTGCGAAGGTAATGGAGTCCCGCGTTAGGCAATAGAAATTGTTGGCCGGGGCTCGTCATCTATTTTCCCTTTGTCAACGCATGAAGCTGATTGATTTTGAGATCTGGTAAAGACAACATAAGCTCCCTCTGAATCTTCTCCTTTTTCTCTGGCTTCATCTTGATAATCCAGGAAATTGATACTGGAGTCACCAGCTAATTCCTCATCCTGTTCATCAAAGAGGTTAGCACTTTCTGATTGATCTAGCTGCGGTTGAAAGGAGTGGTCGTGCTCAGCTTCTAGGTATTCGATCATTGAATTTGCAGGTGCTACTTTAATGGCTAATCTTCCTGAAGGGGGAGGTAGGCGGTTTGATTGTCCTTGGGTTCGGGCAGTATTACCTTGATACGGCTGATTCTGAAATGTCCTCCTGGGTGCATCTCGATAGGTAGGGGCAGACGGGCCTTGAGTAATTTGTCTTTTCAAAGTAATCAGTTCATTTGTTAATTTTTGCACCATAGGATCAGTAGTGCCTGTGGAAGAGCTTTCAGTAGGTGAGGGGTATTTATTTTTACCAGAATCTTTCCTGATTTTGCCTGCTAGGATAAGATCGTCTTCAATTTCGGTGGCCAATCCTTGAGCCAAGGCTAGGTCCATAGGGCCAGCTCGTCTCAACAAAAAACTTACTTCGGGGAGCTGTGAGTTGATAAAAAAACATTTGAGATTCTCCGGCGTGGGTTGAGCCACAGTAGGAATCCGATTTCTTAATTTGTTGAACTTGGCTATGAAATCCCTCATGGGTTCTTGGGATTCTTTTTTCATCTGTGTTAGCTGAGCTAACAAAGCATGTGCATCTTCAGCGGATTTAAATCGAGCTTCAAATATGGACTTTAGTGTATTTCAGTCAGTTACTGACCCGACTTGCAAGTGATAGAACCAATCCACAGCGGCACCTTGTAAAGTCTCCACAAAAAGTCTCACTGCCACATCTTCAAATTCGACCCCTATTACGCCACATGCTATGGAGAAAGCGGCAATATGCTCGTCGGGATGAACCTTTCTATCACCAAAAAACTTAGAAATTTTTTTCCTAGAACTACGAGGTAGTTCATGTAGAGGTGGGGTTAAATTAAGAGGACCGAAAGAATTACCCCACGGGCCTTGAGCCATTATGATAAGGGGATGGAAAGGTGGGATAACAAACCCTGGTGGAGTGTTTATAGGTAGGCGGCGATTGACAGTGAGAAAAGGAGTTCTACCTTGTGTTGGTGACCTGACAAGGCTAGAAGGAACACTCCTAGACCATCGAAGAGAAGTTGATGGGGGAAACAGATCAAAATTACTCTGTTGCGCCAACTCAAACACATGGTCAACAATGCCCTTAGATCTCTGACCTCTAGTGTAACGTGAGGTTGCCAGATTTTTAAAACAAAAATGGGACTGAAACTACTTTAAGTTAAAGCTTGAGGCTCCAAGATGCGTGTTCTTCCCAGTAGCTCTAGTTAATCTGACCAGATAATATAATGGAGATAGCTGGTGAGGCTATGATGATAATGGGTAAGACATGAAACGGAGTCGCCAGATTACGTAATGGGTAAGGGTAGGGACTGCTTCAACCTGAAACTTGAGGTTTCAGACTGCACATTCAATGTCCCCAGTGGAGTCACCAAAAAACTGTTGGGTGAATATTTTGTCATCAACTAACTGATGGCAAAATGGGGATATTAGCCACAGCATAAGGGAGATTTACACCACGAAGAGTGCAGCTTTACCAGATCTAGACGAGGTAAATCTTTCCTCTCATCAAGGGGAGGTTCCCTATCAATATTTATGTGCTATAAGCATATATATAATTAAGCAAAAAATAACACATGGTGGGGTAGAACAACATCTACTTCTCTTTTTTCAGAAGTGATGTATAAAAAACAAAAAGAGGAAAAATCCTTGGTCTAAAGCTAACAACACTCCTCTTCTTTCAGGAATGGTGTCAAATGAAGAGCAAGGGATTACCTGAAGTAACAAAGTTCACAAGAACGCTCACACAAGCACAAAGACTTTCGTAGCTTCTCCACAGATCCAGAACAGGTACAACCGTAGAGTACAGTGAAGCACAAAGTCTTCACCTGAAACTACAAAAGATAAAAGAATCTCAAAGGTAAAAGCAGCACAAAGTCTATCTTCTACCCTCAAGAAGTGCCCTCAGATAATAATAACACACCCACTTTGTTTATTAAATCAGATGAATAAGATATTACTTAGGAAAGAGACATAAGAACTACTTCCCAAACAACACAGATAATCTCAACACAAAGTTTAAAATAACCTACTCCTCATTCATTCAACAGAATATGATTTACAAGTTTGAGCACAAAGTCTCAAAAGTTGCTTCAATTTCAGCAGAGTATTTGCTATTTAATTTTCCAAGCCCTTTTACAAATGAGGTCTCCACTATATATAGGGAGAAAATCCTCAAAAATAGAAAAATAATAAAATATAAAATATCTTGGTCAAAGATGACTCATCTTTGACTTTTAGATATTTTCCAAAAATATTTTATTCGTAATTACATATTACAAAATTGGCATGCATTCTGCACAAAATAAAAATGCATAAGGATAGAAGAAGAGAGAAAGAGAGAGAGAGTGTCAATTCTTGCCACCGGACTTCTTCAAATGAGCATCGTACATGGTGATCGATGCTTGAATTCCTACGCTGTTCGGTGCAATTGCATTTTTAGAGACGACCCTTGATCTGCTTAGTGCATCTTTCAATGCTGTGATGGCCTTAGAGTGGCCAGTTAACCTGGATTTTAAATTCTCCAAAGTTAACTGAGCATCCAGAATGCTGTCCACTGAAGTCATTGAGAAAGACACTCCTTTGAAATCCTTCCGGATCATCCCTTCAAAATTTTGAATCATTTCATCTGCTAGAAGGAACTGATGATCCTTGGAGGTCAAGTCGCAGGGCAGCTCTTCTAATTTGTTTAACAAGCTCAGGTCACTTTTATCACTACCTTCTTTAAAAGCTTTGAGATCATCAATTAGATCTTTGAGTACCTGAATCTTGAAGATCATCGACTCCTTGATCTCAACATAGGAATCTTTGTTGGGGATGACACCGATAGATATCAGGGTACTCTTTTTTAGATCTTCCATTTCCTTCCATCTATCGAGATCCTTCTCCAAGCCATCAATTTCCTGAGAGAGAAGGGAGACAAAATTGTCTACCTGAGCTTTCAATTTCTTCATTTTTTCTGTTCTTTCCGCAACCTCAGATAGCAGAGAGATTCCTTGGTTATGCATTTTGTCAATATATTCCTCCATTACTTTCCCCTTCAAATAAGTCTTTTGAGCTTTCTGAATGACTAAATCATCCACAGAAAAGGCCTCTGGAGTCGTTGCTTCAGGTGGGATAGTGAATCTCCTGATTACTGCCGTTAACTGCTCAGCCTTGGCTTTATAAAAATCCTTCATCTCTTTTTCCTTGTCAAACTTTTGGACCATAATGTCCATTGCTGCCTGAAGGTCACTCTTTGCCCCTTCATGAGTAACTTTGCCAAGTTCAACATGAGAGAGGGAATAACTGCTCATCTCAAAACCTTCAAGGGCTGCGTCCTGAGGAGGTTTGGCAATTTCTAGAAATTTTTGTCCCTTCTCTTCGACTAACCTGGAGAGGATTTTTGGCCTTTTAGGAGCCTTTGCTTTTGCTGGTATGATCTTACCAAAGTCAAATTCATCTGGGGAGATGGCCATTTTCTTTCTTTTAGGTGTGAAAGCAGACATCCATGGCGGGAGAGAAGTACCTGTTGCAACAATAGTCACCTTTGCTAGTGTCGTTGTAGCAGCTTCCACACTACTGGTGGTGACAGTAGTCATAGTTGGAGTGATCGGCGAAACTGTACCAACTGCTGATTTTGGATAGGTGCAGGGCTTGGTGGCAGGTTAAAAGACGGAGATGATAAACTTGGAATGGATGCAGAAGAGTGAGGTGAACCTATTGAAGGATCTTGAGGATCACCAAAAACAACTTTGGAAGGGGAAGTGGGTCTAGAAGAGGGAACACTGATTGGAGAGATAGGAGAAGCTGGTACCGCAGGAGACTGAGGAAGAGGAGAGGAGCTCTAGATCGATCGTGCTTGCCTCGATGAGGTTGGAGACCCAACACCTAGTCGTTCTGAAGGTTGATCCGCTGTCCCCATTGGTTGAGTTGCCTGTACCCTGGGGCTTTGTTCTTTGGTTCCTTCGGCTGCTGCCTCAGGCTCTTGTGCTGACCTAGGCTTTTTGGATACAAAGATGATCCTAGGCTTGTGAGGTCTAGAAAATGAAGGAACGTCATCTTTGTTTTTGGTTCGACTTTCTGCCTTTCTCTTCATCTCTGCTTGGTATTCAGCCTCTGACCCTGTGATGAACTCTTTTAGGGTGATCCCCTTTGCTGCCAACCAACTATTGGTGTTAGCCAATATTCGTTCAAATCTTTTCCTTAGAGAGGTCAATTCTTTTTGAGACCAGTTAATTGGAGGATGAGGGGAACTAGCGACCTTTTCTGTCAGATATCTGCTGTTCACGACATTCCCATCGTCAATCAACCCTGAAGGGACCTCAACAAGCTTGAGGTACTCTATCTGCTCTAGCGTGAGATGGCAATAGTCCATCTTCCTTATCTCTTTAACCGTCCTTATATCCACCCAGATGTCCTCAATCATGGGCTCGTGGAACTGAGTCTTCCTTCGGATCGTCTCTCTGACTCCCCTGTAATCAAATTTTTTCTGTCTTTTGAATAATTTAATGGTAACCATCTGCATCTCTGTTTCCATAACCCTGGCTTTAGTCGATGTAGCAACTAAAAATCTACTAATCTGGATAGAAAACTTGAAACTGGGTCTCTTAAGCTCCATCTATTTTGAGTGCACGACGGCCAGTTGTCGGCAAAGCTCAATTAGGACCAACCTGTTTGAAGGGAATCTAGGGAGCATATAAGGGTATCCTTGGTAGAAACCCACCCAAAGATTAGAAAATGTAGAGAACTGGAGGAACATGTAGCCAAAATTGTTCACTACTGTCCAGGCCTCGTCTGATATTCTCTTCTGCTCCAGTTGAGGATCGAAGAGACATAGGAATATGGTAAAGAATGCGTCATTCACTCGTCTGAAATGACGTGTTAACCCCTGAAGTGTTAGCTGCAGATAGTATGAATAGATCGGGGTGGTTTTCCTATCTCCTTCTGTTGTTAAACTTGGGAAAGATCGCATGGCAGCAGCTATGTAGATGAGGTACGAGGTCATGTAGAATTTGAAGGAGGTTTGTACCCTGGTCAGTTGCTCATGAATAGCATTATTGATCTGTTCCCCCCAGAAGATGGCCTGTTTGCCTTGCAGGATGATCTTAATGAATGGATACATCCATTCATGGAATTGTGAAGAGGACGGGAGGCCCTGTACTCTGCTGAGGAGGGTGATTAAGTCACCAAATTCTTCAATGAAGTCACTTCTGGGGAAGCTTTTCAGCCATTTGGATAGACTGGCCCTTGGGGTTTTAACCATTTATGGTTTATGACCTTCTTTGCCCTCTCGGGGTCTTTATCGTACTCCCTTTGCACATTCTCAAAGTCAATTTGGGTTACTTCGGTGGTTGGTGGACATAGGAAAACTTTGTCGATAAATTTGGGGTCCAACCGAATGATCATGCTGCCACTGGCGTCTGAGACCGATCTGGTCTCTTTATTGTAAAGGTGCACGCATTGAAGGACGAACTCTGCATGATGTGCTACTACTGAGAAGGCAGCCACCAGGTGGATGTTACTCTCAATAATTCTCTTTATCCCAATGCTGGGATTTATTGCTTTGGTTCGTCTCAGGAATTCAGCCATATCTACGTGGCCGATCTTGGTGTCTCAAATGTCATCGACATTCGAGGTGATCGCTGTGAGTGAGAAGACGCCCTGGTACTTGTATTTCATCGTCTTCGCCTTTGAAGGAGATGCTTCCGTCATAGGGGACGATCTTGTTTAGACGGGAGCAGGCGTGCAGGAGCTCGCTGAAGGTGCTGCAACCATAGTCGAAAAGAGAGTGAGAGAGAGAGGGAGAGCAATTTAAGTGACATAGGTTACTGGAGGTCACTTAAAAAGGCCAGGACAGGTAAAGGGACAGAAAATGAGGAAGAAAAAGCTCGAAAAGGACAACCCAGAAATTTTTTGAGAGTTAGCTGAAAAAGAAAGGAAAATGCAGGGGCGGCGAAAATCGTCGCCCTTGCATAAGGAATGCAGGGGCGGCAAAAATTGCCGCCCTTACATAAGGAATGCAGCAAGAGTGGAGGCAGCGATATTTACCGCCCTCGCATTTTGACAAGCCGTGTGGAGGGGCGGCGAATTTCACCACCTCTACACGAAAGATAGAAAAGAGGAGGGATGGCGGCAAGGAAATGCCACCCTTACGAGGTCACGGGTAGGAGAGGGAGAGAGGAAAGAAACAACAAAAAAGAAAAATAAATAAAGAACGACTAGGCTAGGAAGAAGAGGAAACAATAAAAACAAAACTAAAAACAAACCCTACCTGGAAAACGCGCGTGCCACGAAGTCAGATCCGTGAGCTGGTACTTCAAAAAGTCCCTTGGAGCGCTTAGGTGCAAGAGGCAGGAGGAGAGGAGGAAGAAGTGAGAAGAAATGAGGCCCAAAATGGATTATATAGGGTGAAAAACCAACCCCAACAACCCACCGTGCAGGGCCATTAATGCCTTGCATGGAAACTGAGACGTGCAGGGGCGGCGAAAATCGCCGCCCTTGCATGGAAAATGCAGGGGCGGCAAAAATTGCCACCCTTGCATGGAAAATGCAGGGGCTTGCACGAAAAAACAAGAGATAAGCATGGGCGGCGAAAATCGCCGCCCTTGCATAAAAAAATGCAAAAGAGACTAACTCTGAAAAGAGGAGAAAAAGGAAAAGGGGAAGGGAAAACTTGGCCTTGACGGGATAGTAACCACTTCCCGATCTGACCAAGATGAAAACGAATTAAAGAACTCGTATCGGAAAATGAGATAGAGAGACGAGAGACGAAACAGACAAGTTTCGTAGGGGGTTGCTTCCAAAATGAGCTAAGCTAATTTTGGAAACAACAGGTAGCATAATGTCTTCTTCAAACAAAATTGGGGACCATGTGTTTGGTTTTCATCATTTGTTTATACCAAGTTTTGACTCCAAATATAACTCTAATCTAGGACAAAACCAACCAACTAATCGCTCTTAGATCTTAAACTGACAAGGTTGTTTGGTATTGTTGGAATCCATCAATATACATCATTTGAGAGGATTTTAAGTGTTCATCCAAAAGTAAATACACATTATATAGTAGGTTTTTTACACCCCCACATCTCTCAAATGACATAACTATGACATGGACCTTGAGGCACACCTTGCACCAACAACACTTCTGTGGCAAGTGGGAATTTATCTAAGATCTACAAGTTTTCAAATGTTCTAGGGGAATCAATTGCACAATGAATTTCACACCAAATAATGCAAAAGAAAAGCATTGATTTTGGGTCCATATCACTTGGCTTATTATAAAAAGGTCTAGTCCTTTTTTCATCCACTACATCCTACTGTTCGCTCAGTATAGTGTGATCTCTAAAGTGCCACTATGTCTATTATGCAACTCCAATATGGAGCCAAATGAATTCAGTGTTGGGAGGTGAAATCCTCGGTCAAAGCTTCCCTAAAGAACTTGTGGAAGGTAATGATGTCCCCCTCGCAAGCCAAGTTTACATGAAAAATAAAGAAAGCATAAAATAATAAGACTTTAGGGTCATTGTCAAAGTCACCCAATACTTTTATGAGTTTTTAGGGAGTGCTTTAGATGATGTTCTTTCTATGCCTTGGACTAGGCAATTTACAAATAAGGAAAGTGCTTTTGATTCCAAGGGTTACATAAAGGGGACATATGGAAGATCATACGTGCAACATCCTTTTATTTTGTGAAAATAAAGCTCTAATTGAAACAATAAAAACAAAATTGACAAGTGTGCCCAATTTTAATCCCAAATGAAAGATTTGGTGGTGTTCATTTGACCCCTTGGTCTTAAAATTGTAAACTTTGAAAACTAATGCTAAAAAGTTACTTAAGCACCTAAATGTTATATTAAGTACCAAAATAATGTTCTGAGTTCATTTTAAAGCATACGAAAGATGATTTAAACATGTTTTAGCAATTTTCCAAGTTGGTCCTGCAAGAAAAATGTTAGCGAGTGGTTTAGCTTTGAAGCATTTTTAATGATGAAACAATCAAATTATGAAAATGAGGTCTCAGGTTGACATAGTGGTGTAATATTGGTACTTGTTAGAGCAATCCCACTACTTGCAAGATAATCCTGCAACTTTAAGAGTTTTGGTATTGTAACTAACCACTAACCATTTAGTCACAATACTGTGACTCTGAATGATGATCCCGCTACTTGCAAGACAATCTTGCAACTTTAAGAATTATGGTATTGTAACTAATCATTAATTATTTAGTCATAATACCGTGACTCTAAAAGATAATCCCACTACTTGTAGGACAATCCCACAACTTTAAAAGTTATGGTATTATAAACTATAGGTGGTTTGGTCATAATACTGTGACTTGTGTTTCTTGGGCTAATTCGCTTTCTACATTCGAAAAGTTGAATAAAGAAACTAGAGAAAATGGACGAGGTTAGGAATACCTGGATGTCGAGACAGAGTCTGGGGACGGGTCAGAATGGACTATGGAATGGTCTTGCCCTATACAGGGTCTTTTGTGGACAAAAGGGGAATGGGGAGTTGTCTGGAACTGGGATGAAGAGTGGGACAATGGGAGAGGAGGATGGGCAGAGGACAGGGCCTGAGAAGGCCTTGCAGCCTCTCAAGGGGGAAGGGTAGAAGGGAAGCAGATAACAATAGATAACTGAAAGCTTAAAACAAAGAATCAATTAACAGATTTGCTTACCTCCCTTCCTGCTGAATGAAGAGTTGAAGGAGCTGTTATTGAAGCCAGAGGGGATTCTGCAAGAAGAGAATTCTGATGAAGGGCCTTTGCACCTGCTGCTGTTGTTGCACGAGGTTCAAAACGAAGACCAGACGAATGCCAAATGCCAAGAGAGTTCTGTTTGCGAGCTCAGGAGTCCAGGGGTTGCAACGGATACAGGACGGGATAATGAAGGCTGCCGACGCCGGCAGTTTCGCCGACGTCGGCCGCAAGGTCGCCGACGTCGGCAGAGTCAGAATGGAGACAGAGACTAAAAATAGCCTCTGCCCATTCTTGCACGCCGCCGGGTGGGGGATTGTGGGAAGAACGGTCGCAAGGTTGCCAAAATGGACGAGGGGGGCTATAATGGTGAGATTTGGGCTAATAAATGCTAGGGGAAGGTGGAGGGATTCAAGGGAGGATCCAAGGAGGCAAGGGTAGGGTGGAAAAAGGGGGACTCAATTAATTAAAAGATGTTAATTTTTAATTAATAAGACCTAGGTGGGTTAGGGACCAAGGAGGACTAGGAGGGAGAAAGGACCAAGGGAGAGAACCAAGGTGCAGACACGTTTGCGGTGTCTACATTTGCCCCTTTTTGTCTTGTTGGTTGTTCTAGACGAACTGCAAGACAAAAACAGGAGTTGGTTGCCCCAGAAAAAGGATGAGGTGTTCCCCCCTCAAAGCGATAGTCGAGAGAAGGGAACCGAAGATCGAGTGTCGATTTGACAAAGAAATGGATAGAAAAGAGTGAGTGAAAACGCTGCCATAGTCATGATTGCGTGTAGTCCACTTCACGAGAGGGTCAGGTCAAATTGTCGCATGGTCAAGGGTCAAGGAGTGCCAAAATTGAAGTAACCGGGCCCCAGCATTTAGTCGTCTGCTGATCGGGTCACTCAATCTAAGCTGAAGCTCCAAATGGTCGTCGTGTCCCAGGTATCCAGGGCTCAGGAAGTGCTCCCAGAAACACGAAAAAGGCCACAAGTAGTAGGGATCAACTGGCGCGTGATCCTACACTTGTGAAGGGTCAAAAATAGTCTGCGAACAATTCTGCTAACCAGCCGTGGAATAGCATACACGCAAAAACAACCAAGGCAACATTGTCTTGGAAGAAGGTCAAAGAAGAAGGAGATAGGGATGATCGCCAATGGTCATTGGTCAAGAGGATGGATAGACGAAAGGATGCGGCCAAGCTAACCCCAGAAGACCCCATGTCAACTGAGTGCTGCCTACATAGCCCCGATGATAGGGCCTCAGGCCGATGTAGTTCTCCCTTAAAGGGAGGGAGGGTCAGAGGGATTGATTGGTCTTGGTCAAAGTCGAATGAGTGGTCGTGGACAAAGGTCTTGGTCAAAGGAAATGATTGGTCTTGGTCAAAGGTCTATGATTGGTCTTGGTCAAAGAAAATGATTGGTCGTGGACAAGGTTGACGAAGTTGGGCGTGATAAGAGTCGAAGAAGAGAAGGTTTGTCCATCATAGAGATGAACAAACGGGGATGGTCGAGCTAACCTCAGAAGATGTGGTATCTGAGTGCTGCCTACATAGCCCTTGTCCTAGGGCCTCAGACCAATGTAGTTCGGACGGTGGGTTAAAATGGTCAATGATGAGATTGGTCATGTGTCGAAATGATGAGGCTAAGATGCGGATAAAAGGATGCTACAGATGGTGTATTCTGTAGAAGTGGTCGAGAGTCTTTCATCTCTAGCAAGTTTCCATAGTCGCGATGGATGTATGCTAAAAATGAATAAAAGGTCTATTTATGCTTCAGCAAGTATTGGTTTATGCTTAACATAAATTGGGTCTGGTCGATAGTTTCCATGTGTATTGGTGTCCATGGGAACTATGCGAAATGGACAAGGATGATGCCTGATGTCATGTTGAAAATGTCGATGATGGAGTGAAAAAGTGTTGAAGTTGGCTCGGTTTAAGGATGAGTCGACAAGAGACGTGGCCAAAGCGTGACCAAAGTGTAGAGAAAAGGTGAAAGGCAAATCGCTCTTTCATTGACAAGGACCAAAAAGGAAGCATAGATAGGGGTGATTAGAACAAAAAGCCCCGTTCATGCATTACGTCGTGGACCAGTGTTGTGTCAGAACGGTAAGCGAATCACTTTGACATTAAAGTGAGCTCGAAGTCCCTTGAGCCGGTGATAGGAGGAGGATAGGGTAACCCAGTGTAAGAGCAGGAATAACCTTGCCCTTTTTATAGGAGACCCTGAGACAACTACAAGCCAATGTCCGTGACTCGTTTTTTTTGTTTTTTTTTTTTTTTTTTTTTTTTTTTTTTTTTTTTTTTTTTGCGCAGGCTGATCGATGCGGGAAGCCTACATAGAGATGTCTTTTGATTTAGTGGTCATGTTGCGAAGCTGATCGATGCGGGAAGCTTCTAAGATAGGTTGCTGTTTATTGCCAGAGTAGTCATAGCCATCCTTCGAGGGAGTGGTCTATATTTTTGCTTAATAATGTTTGAAAAGTTGGCCTAGCTGTCCTTCAAGGGATCAGTCTAGTAATACAGCAATGATAGTACAGCTGTCCTTCGAGGGATCAGTCTGTCTTTTTGATTTGACTTGATTTAGTGACCATGGATATGTTTTGACATCTTGATTTGGATTTATTGATAGGAATGAGAGTCACGGACAAGACTGTAGAAGCTCAAGGACGCCCCTTTTTATTAGGACAAAGCATCACTGCATCCTAAAAGGGTTGTAGAGGACTTGTTAAAGGGGAATAGGGTCGAAAGGAATAAGGAGCCAGAGGACGAGGATTGCTCAAGGAACGAGCTCAAGTTACGTGTCAAGTAGACGAGTACGCGACTAACAGAAGAAAGGTCGAAGATGCAAGACATAAAAAGGGGTTCAAGGTCTGATAAGACCCTGGGCCATGCTAGTATGTTAAGGTCCGAGTCAATTGGGAGCAAACCTGCCCCATTTGCCTCTTTCTAGATTGGTCAGGTGCTGATGGTGGATGAGAAGTTGACTGATATGGTTGTTGATTGGTCGAGACTTGGTTGAAGATTGGTTGAATGACATTTGGTTGTTGATTGGTCGAGGATTGGTTGAAGTGTGGTAAAATGTTTGGTCAAAGTTTGTTGAAGGTTTGGATCCCCCCAGTCGCTTAGGGAGAATGTTGGATAGATTAGTCAAGATTGACTGAGGCTTGGTGATTAAATGGACTGTGTTAATGTCAAATAATGGGGTCAAAGGCGGTAAAGAGACCATAGTCTGCCGTGGAGATCTCGATTTAGGCGATGAGGTTGGAGAGGCACGGGTCGGGGTTGATGTTTTGTCGAAGAGGTGGTTAAGAGGGTCCTTGGTGAGAAGGAAAGGATTTCTCCGTTGTTGACGAATGACAGCTTTAAGAGCGCAACAACGCTCAGTGTCATGTCCCGGAGTGTGATGATAATGGCAGAATACGGAGTTGTCGAACTAAGATGGCCTTGATCCGAGAGTTGATGAGAGGGGTGGTGTTGAAGGTTTGTTGATGACGTGGTCAAGAAGAGAGGTGTCATTCGCCAGACATTGGTGAATGGCGACCTTGAGGGCATGACAATGCTCCGTGTCGTGCCCAGGCGTGCGATGATACGCACAAATGCAAGTGTCGTCGAACCAAGGTGGTTTAGGTCCGAGAGAATGATATGGTTTGAGAGGCGAAAGGTTGAGGCGAGATGACTGCAATAGGTGCCGTAAAAGCAAGGTATAAGAACCTGCTAATGGGTCTAGATGTTTTATTGCAGTGAGGGTTGATGATGTTGGTTTAATAGGCATAAGAAGCGTTGGTCGATGGTTTGAGGGAGATATATGTTTGATGGGTTGAGGGAGTAATGGAGGCGACGTGCCTCTGTGAAGGATGGGAGTAGGCAGTACTCCTATTAAAGTGGATGGATGCGGGCCTAAGATTGAAGGCAATGATGAAGGTGGGGGAGAAATTCTCCGATGTGGTCTAGTAGCTTTCGTGAGTTTGGGTCGAGGGCCACTATTATGTGAGGCAAGGTTGGATGTGGGTTTGGGTTTGGATGTGGACGAAGGTGAGTGAGATGTAACAATCTTAGGCAAAGGGCAAGAGGAAACCGTGACTGGGTCTTCCTCGATTGAAATGGGTAAAGAGACTGGTTCTTCTCTTGGTGGAGAAGAAATAGGAGAGGGTGGCTCCTCCAGATGGTAAGAGGCAGGGATGATTATGCCTTCCGCTTGTGCTTGAGGAGTAGGCAAGGTATGGTCATTGGATGAAGGTGCGGCTAATGGTATAGGTGTGGTCAAGGCGTCCCCCAATGTAGGAGAAATAGATGGAGGACTAACAGGAGAAGAGGGTTCTTCATCTTGTGATAGATGAATAGGAGAAAACTCTTCTGCCTGTGAAAGAGATTGATCAGAGATAAGAGGTAAGATAGTGTTAATCGTGTGAATGTCATGGTCATGAGGATCTTGGGTTATGGTTTGGACGTTGTTTTGAGTAGGCGGATGATTTGGAAAAGGGTGTTTGAAGATGTCGATATGTTGATTAGGTGGGGCGTTCGGGTTATCTAAAATAAGATCCCCCTTGTCGATCATGTCCTGGATTATGTTTTTGAAAGTTCGGCAGTTGTCGATGTCATGGCCTTGGACGCGATGAAAGGGACAGAAGTCGGCCTCCCTATACCATGTAGGGAGGGCTTTAGAGGGGTCAAATTGAGGTGGTCGGATTGGAGGGAGATTGAGGACCCCCTGCTTGAGAAGTTTTTCCAAAACGGAAGCGTATGGTTCTCCAAGTGGAGTGTAAGAACGCTGGATATACCATTGTTGGAATTGTTTGGTAATGCTGGAAGAAGTCGAAGGTTGGGAATAATTCGTCGTTGTTGAGGATGGTGATCTAACGACCACAGTGTTGGCCACTCCTTTGGATTTGGAGTTGGCAGAAGAAGAAGGTCTGAAAGAAGAATGGTCAGTAGATTTTGCGTTGGTATTACGCAATTTGACCTTGTCTTCTTCAAGGGCACAGAGTTCGAGCTTTCGCGCCATGATGAAAGCTTCGTCAAAAGTGCGAAATGTCTGAATCCGCAAGGTAGAGGAGATGTGGTTGGCACATGCTCGAGAAAAGAGCTCGATGAGCTCGGGTTGAGGCAAGGAGAAGGAGAGCTGGTTAATCGAGCCTCTCCAACGAGCGACAAAATCGACCACAGATTCATCGTCAAATTGTCTGATGGAGTAGAGGTCTGTGATAGAGACTTGTTTAGTGATGTTGATTGAGAAATGGTCAAGAAATAATTGAGCGAGTTGGATGAATGAAAAGATAGAGTGTCTGGCAAGAGAACTATACCAGTCAAGGGCAGGGCCAGAAAGAGACATAGGGAACGTGCGTAGAAGTAACGCATCGTCGTGGGCGATAAGATAACAGGCATGTCTAAATGCCCGTAGATGTTGTTGTGGGTCTTCCTTACTCTGAAAGCGAGTGAATTTAGGAAGCTCCCAATGGTTAGGATATGGTCGAACAGGGACGGAAGGATGAATGGGCTCGTTGCAAATTTGTTCATATGACAAAGTATTGCTTGAACCGGAAATAGAGGCTTCGAGACTGGACATTTTATCCATCAGCATCTTGATAAGATTTGCTGACGGATTGGCGGGCTGAGCGCCCCCTAGGTTGTAAGGCGCTTGGAAGAGGTTAGAGGAGGTGTGCGACATAGTCGGTTGTACAATGTACGGATGACTAGTCGCAGGGGCGGAAGTGGAGGCTAAGGGTGGTTGCGTTATGAAGGTTGAAGGCATAAGTTGACTGGGCACCGCCAAAGGTGGTTGAATGGCGGCACTGGTAGCAAGTGAGGTGGGCACTCCTACATTTGTGGGCGCAAGAGTGTAAGGGGTCGAGGTAATCAAGTTCTGATATGATGTAGAACTTGGTTGAATTGCAGGTGGTTGAGGGGGTAATGGAACCCCGATGGAGGTCGGTCTAAAAATAGACGGGGAGGCCAAACTTTGCGTATTGGCCATGATTGGGTTAATAGTTGAGGCGAAAGGCTGAGTCATAAAGGATTGGGTGGCGAATGGTGTGGATGTCGTCGCCACGTCACCCGAAAGGTCTCGCATTGGGTTTCTCGCGAGATAGTTTTGGAGGGCTGCGGTATTGAGGTCCAAGAATCTCTCGAAATCTCGGTCCCCTTCAGGGATGATGGGAATTTGAGTCGGGGTCGGGGTCGGGGTCGGTCCTGTAGGAGTTCTTTCAGTCTCCGAGTGGAACTCCATGATAGGACTGGTTAGAGGCAGGATAGACGGAAGCGGCTGTTGGCTAAAGTGGTTAAGAAGAGAGTCCTGATTCTAGAAACTGTGTTTTTGCAGTCTCAGAAAACCAGATTGGAATTTTTGACAGAGAAGGGATAGGTTTCAGGCTGCTGGTTTTGAAGACAAAGGACAGTGACAGAGACCGACGTCGGTTGAAAAGCCGATGTCGGTATGAAATAAGGCCGGCGTCGGTCACATAACCGATGCCGGTAACATATGAAGCCGACGTCGGTAGAATAACCGATGCCGGTGACAGGGAAAGCCGACGTCGGTGGAAGAGCCGATGTCGGTGGAAGAGCCGATGTCGGTGACTGTGTTTTCCAGAGAGCCAAAAGGTTTGTGGAAAAACAAAGAAGAAAGCGCCCTCACACACTCAAACAATCAGATGAGAAGAGGAAAACAGAGGAAGACAGACAAGCCTAAGCGATAAATCCTAGGAATTAACCTTAGAAATTTGTGGCTTATGCCTTAGATGAATGTTTGGGGAGATTGGCTGAAAAATAGGTCCTAGAAGAAGGCAGTCTAAAGATGGTTTCAGGTGTTGTTTTAGGTGCTCAAGAAATCTGTGTTAGGGTCTGGTACGTGGCCTGGTGCTAAGGAGCAAGCTCCCCTCACTTCACGATTCCAGTGGTTAGCTGGTCTCGCTTAGCCAAGATATACCTCGCCTAGAGTTTATCCTCCGCCAGAGAACGGAGTGGGCTTCCCCCTTGGTGATGAAATCCAAGTAGGGTCACCGGGACAGGTAAGGTATCCGCTGGGGGATGAAATCCCAGTCGGGCCTTGTCTCAGGTAAGTTATATGTTTGTTTAGTGCATGTGAGTCGGTAGTGTAACATCAAGTGTCTAGATTTATTCAATATGTGTTTAAGTTACTAGATGTGGACTACGAAGATGCAAGCACAAGCAGAGATGAATGCAAAGTGTTTTAATGCCCAAAGTCGAAATGTGATATTGTTATGAAGACAATGTTTTGAGAAAGGGTCAAGAATATGACGTTTAGACTAGTCTAAAATGCACAAGGAAGAAAAAGAAGGATTCGTTTTAATTCTTGCTTATAGTGCCATTGAGAAGAAAAGAAGGAGGAGAAAAGGTAAGAACCTAATGCTCCTAAATGAATAGAAGAGAAAAGGAACCCAGGAGGAACCTAGAGTCCCACCGGGCGTGCCAGAATGTTTCTTGGGCTAATTCGCTTTCTACATTCGAAAAGTTAAATAAAGAAACTAGAGGAAATGGACGAGGTTAGGAATACCTGGATGTCGAGACAGAGTCTGGGGACGGGTCAGAATGGACTATGGAATGGTCTTGCCCTATACAGGGTCTTTTGTGGACAAAAGGGGAATGGGGAGTTGTCTGGAACTGGGATGAAGAGTGGGACAATGGGAGAGGAGGATGGGCAGAGGACAGGGCCTGAGAAGGCCTTGCAGCCTCTCAAGGGGGAAGGGTAGAAGGGAAGCAGATAACAATAGATAACTGAAAGCTTAAAACAAAGAATCAATTAACAGATTTGCTTACCTCCCTCCCTGCTGAATGAAGAGTTGAAGGAGCTATTATTGAAGCCAGAGGGGATTCTGCAAGAAGAGAATTCTGATGAAGGGCCTTTGCACCTGCTGCTATTGTTGCACGAGGTTCAAAACGAAGACCAGAGGAATGCCAAACGCCAAGAGAGTTCTGTTTGCGAGCTCAGGAGTCCAGGGGTTGCAACGGATACAGGATGGGATAATGAAGGCTGCCGACGCCGGCAGTTTCGCCGACGTCGGCCGCAGGGTCGCCGACGTCGGCAGAGTCAGAATGGAGACAGAGACTAAAAATAGCCTCTGCCCATTCTTGCACGCCGCTGGGTGGGGGATTGTGGGAAGAACGGTCGCAAGGTTGCCAAAATGGACGAGGGGGGCTATAATGGTGAGATTTGGGCTAATAAATGCTAGGGGAAGGTGGAGGGATTCAAGGGAGGATCCAAGGAGGCAAGGGTAGGGTGGAAAAAGGGGGACTCAATTAATTAAAAGATGTTAATTTTTAATTAATAAGACCTAGGTGGGTTAGGGACCAAGGAGGACTAGGAGGGAGAAAGGACCAAGGGAGAGAACCAAGGTGCAGACACGTTTGCGGTGTCTACAACTTGGTTTGATGATCTCACTAGTATCAAGACAATCCTACCACTTCATGAGTTGCGGTATTATCGCTTAACTTCTAACAGTTAGACAATTTCATGACTCGGTTAAGCAAACCCACGAGTTGTAGAGTAATCCCATGACTTCTAAAGTAGTGGTATTGTTAAACCTACATAAAAACACAAATTTAGTCTGAAATAAAAACATCTAAGCATAATATCATGATTTTGAATGATAATATTGTGAGTTGCAGGATAATCTCATGACTATGTCTAGTCAAACCTACCACTTACAGAAAAACATGTTTTACTTTATTTTTTCACTCTTTTAATCCTCCCACTCCAAGATTCTACATAACAAAGGTTAGTGAGTTGCTTGAGGGAGTATTTTGATGAATTTTGTGAAGCTATTCAGGTCCCATCGGTTGTGTCATTATGTGAACTAAGAATTTGACTAAGAAGAAGAGATTAGTATAGTGTTAGTGATTGAAATCAAATTAAAAACACACTAAACTAACACCTTATGCCTAGTTACTAGGGTGAGCTTAATAACAAAAAAAATGACAAACACAACTAAAAGGTAAGAAAAAATGAGAATCATTCACCTTCCTTGGATGCCCCAAATGCTTTTGGTGTCTATAAAGTTTCCCATACTCTTGAGGAGTAGGGAAAACATCCAAAGCTAAAATATGATACTCCCCCAGTGAGAGACATTAGAATGTGGGTTCCAAGAGGTCCTCTATGAGGATCTAAAAAGAAGGTAGGGGTGGAGTTGTTGGTTAGTGGTGAGGTGGATGAGAGAGGAATAATAATGTCATTGGATCAATATGTCATGTTGCAAGATGCAAAGGGACTAAGGTCAACCTTTATGGTAATGACTTGACCCTCATGTTTGAACTTGACATATTGGTGTAAGGTATATGGGACACAAATCATGGCATGAATCCAATGGCTTCTAAATAATACATTATATTAGAAATCACTTTATACAATCTAAAAGAGTTCTATAATTTTATGAGGTCCCAAGTGGATGTGGAGGGCAACTATCCCCAAGGTAGTGGCCATAGTATCATTGAAGGAGCAGAGGACCACTACAGTTTTTGACATGATATTCTTAGGTAGTTAGAGTGGTCATAAACATGAGAGGAGATAATGTTAATACTATATCCTCCATAAATCATCACCCTTTTGATGTGGGTTTGATTGATATATGTAGTGATGAAGAGTGGAGGATTAGGATCTTCAAAATGAACAAAAAGTATTTCCACATCCTAGAATGTTACAAAGGTAGAAAGTTGAAGGGCTCTGATAAAGGATACAGGAGGTTGAGGGTATTATGGTTGAACCTCTATTGATTTTAGGGCCTCTATCAATGATTGATTGATGATGGGGTGAGGTGTTGATTAGTTCATAAAGGCTCATCTTCATTAGTGTCTCATGAAGTTGTTTTAACACTACTTGCTGGATAGATTTAGAAGGGTTGGAGGGAGAGGCACCCATAATGGATATTTTAGGTTTTGGTGAAGGTAAAGGTAAAGGTAAAGGTGAGGGTGCTTGGGTTTGGTTGGAAGGTTAAGGGGTGGAAGGGTATATCCATGGTATTGACACTTTAGCTTTTCCCTTATCCTTTTGTTGGGCCCTAGATCAAGTAACCATATAGATAGTGGGATGAGGGGAAGTGTTGGGCTATATGGTTACTTCAGTTCCTTCTCACTTTCAAATAAGAGTGAAGGAGTAAATAAATGTTGGATTGGTTCATTTGGTGTTTGGGTTGGTAATGGGCTCAAGGGAGGTTCATTTGATAATAGATCATCCTCATCCCATAAGTTATGGACAAGTGATTTGAGAGCTTTACAGTTCTCTATGTCATGTCTAGGTGTCCTATGAGTAGATTAAACTATCATTGAACCAATATGGTTTAGGATGTGAAGGGTCAAAATGTTTGATAGGTGGTAGTTTTAAGGAAGAGGTTTGCAAAAACCTTTGTAGAATGGTCGAATAATATTCGAGCAAAGGTGTTGGAGGTGTTGGGTTTTTAGTTTTAGGAGTGGAAGCCTTCTTAGAAGTAGGTTTCACCACAAAAGTTATAGGTGGTGGAATGTTTTTGTTAGGTGGTTTTAGTTGGGATTGCTTGGTTGTGGTCAATTTTGAGGTGGAGGGTTTAGAGGTAGATGATGAGGTTAGGTGATAGGTGGGAAGGTAGAGGTTGATAGGTTAGTTAAGAATGATGGGGAGTTTGATGATTTGGTGGAGGTAGGTGTAGGTAGAGAAAAAGGATAAGGTTTATAAAATGAGGAATAAGTACTTATGGGAGGGTTCACCTTCTTGGTAGAAGGATGAGCTTGTGGGATAGTAGAAGGATGGGGTCCTAAGATAGAAGGTAAGAGGGAAGGAGGTGGTATAGGTCTAATTCGAGGTGGGGGTTTAGGTGGTTCCACCTTCTTGGTTGGTTTTGTTGGGGTTTTATTTAGTGGAATAGATGGGGTTAAGTCCAACTTCAAATATGGGGGAGCAAGGCTAGGTGTAAGAAGTATTCCTAGATTTTTGATAGGTTTGGTTAGAGAGCGTAAGGTGATTTGACAATTTTAGATGGAGGTGGGTTGGATGGTTCCCATAAAATTTTATAAGGATAAGGGTTTGATGAAGGTATTAAGGTGATGATAGATTTGATGGTGGATGTAAGTGAGGTTGAAGGTTTAGGTTTTTTTTGGTAAGGGATCCTAAGATGGTTTCAAAAGGTGGCTCTATCTAAATTGGGTTGAGAAGTGAACTCTAAAATTTGGACCAATCTAAAAAAAGGCTTGTAAATGGGTTTGATCCCTTGGTCATTAGTTTCAAAGATTAATCCCATGGGTTGAGGTGAGGGAATGATTTATTCACTGTTGTTCTTGATGGAAAGTTCTAATATTTGGGAGGATGTTTCCTCTATGGAAGGTGTAAACAAAGTAATCTCTTCTTCTGGGATGGTTTCTAAAGAGAGAATGGGTGGTTCTATGATAGGGGAGGAAGGTATGATGGCCTCAAGTGAAGGAACAAAGATGGTTGTTTCCTTTGTTTGGGTGTCCAAAGGAATGGTAGGTAATTCCACCACTTTAATGAGTGGAATGGAGGAAGAGGTATTTGAGATAATGGTCTCCTCAATGATAAGTTCATTGATAATGACATTAACCATATGGACCTCATGAGTGTGAGATTATTCTGATTTTTTATCATCATAGTTGGTAGAAGGGGCATGATTGGGGAAAGGTTTACAAAAGATGTCAAGGGAATGATTTGGGGGTGCTTTGGGATTATCAAATACAAGTTCTCCCTTATCAATCATATTTTGGACAATGGTTTTAAATGTGTTGCACCTACTAACATCATGTCTAATGACATGGTGGAAAGCACATAGATCATTCTCATTGTACCAACCAGGTGTATGGCGAGAAACATCAAATTGTTGGGGAGGTTTTATGGGAGGAAGTTGTATGATGTTGGCTTTGAGAAATTTATCCAAAATTGAATCATAAGACTCCCCTATTAGAGTATATTAGTTTGGGGCAGCTCAGTTTTTATTTTGATTTTTTTGGTTGGAAAAGTTAGAGGAGTTGGCTAGGTTGGGTTGGTTGATAGTTGGTGGTGAAGTGGTTTTAAGGACAATCAAGATTATGGATACCTTTGGTTTGGTATTAGGATGGTTAGAGTGGTTGGTGGTTTTGGATGAGGAAGGATCATTATTTTTAAAGCTAAATTTTTTGTTCCTCAATTTCAATTTTCCCTCATCAATGGCTTTGATTTCTAATTTGTGTACCATGGTAAAAGCCTCATCAAAAGTCCTGAAAGTTTGAACTTGAAGAGTAGGGGAAATATGTTTGGCACAACCCCGAGAGAAAATTTCAATCAACTTGAGTTGGGGTAAAGAGAAAGAGAGTTGGTTGATAAGACCTCTCCATCTAGCTATGAAATCGATAATTGATTCATCATCAAATTGCCTAATGGAGTAGAGGTCAACAATAGGGACCTTTTTATATATATTGACTGAGAAATGATCTAAAAAGATTTGGGCAAGTTGGGAAAAGGAAAAGATGGATTGATTAGTGAGAGAATTATACCAATCTAATGATGGTCCAAATAAATACATGGAAAAAGTGCAAAGGAGGAGAGCATCATCATATGCAATCAAATAAAAAGAATGGCGAAATGATCTTAAGTGTTGTTGGGGTCCTCCTTGCTTTGGAACTTAGAAAACTTGGGTAGTTCCCATTGAGGAGGATAAGATCAGATAGGGATGGATGGATGGATAGGTTCATTATAGATTTTATCATAAGATAGAACTTTATGAGCCCCAAAGATAGATGACTTCAACTTGATCATTTATCCATTAACATTTTGACCAAATCCATTTGAGGTTGGAAATATCTATAATTATGTGGTAAGTTTGGTTGAGTTTGGGTGGTATAAGGTTGAGAAGATACCACATATTGGTATGTGGTCATTGGAGGTTGGGATGGTGCAACATAAGGGTTAATGGGCATAAAAGGTTAGGTAGAAGGTGCTATGTATCCTTGTGGATTAGGAACATATTAGTAGGATGTCATGGGTATTTGTTGAGGGATTGATATGCATTGATTTAGAGGTATGAATTAGTTGGTAGTTGGTTGAGGTTGAGTGGTAACTCTTATGCTAATAGGTGGAAGGGTAGGAGGTATGGAAAGCACCAAATTTTGAAGAGGGGTGGAAATTGATGGATTGGTAGTGATAAGGGGAATGGTGGAAATAGGGGTAGAAGATACCCCCATGGTGGATGAGGTATGGGTAATAAGAGGTGAGGTTGCTCCTACATTGGAGGTGTTGGTTGGTGTAGGGGGTGTTTGGCTATTGGTTGGGATGTTGGATTGAGTTTGGGTGGTGATAGAAGATGGGTTATGGGTGAAAGAACATGCTTAGGTGATCATAGGTTGGGTAGAGGTAACACCAATCATAAGATGGGGAGGCATACCATAAGGTGGATCCATAGGAGGAACCAAAGAAATAGGGTTGTGGTGAGCTAAGATGTTGAGGTAATGTTGGAGGGCCAAAGGGTTGTTATCAAAGAATGTAGCGAAATCCACATCACCCTTGACAACTTTCCAAGGCATGGTAGTAGGGGGAGAAAGATGAGGAGAACTCTCAACATCAGAAGTATACTCCATGGAAGAAGAGGAAGAGGAAGATGGTTCTTGGTTGGTTTGGTTCCTCAACTGTTGTCTAGTAAAGACCATGCAAGGAATAGAAAATAAATGATAAAAAGTTCACAAATCAAACACAAAGCAATCAAAAGGAAAAGAATCTCAAGGCAATCAAAAAATACACTAAAGTGTGTTTAAAACTTAGGATATTTTTTAGATCATTTTTGGTTTATGCCCTAGAAAGTGTGAAGAGGAAATTTGGTTTGTAGATTAGGTACTAGAAAGGAAGTCTAAAGTTGGTTTTAGGTGTTAAAGGATCTCAAAAAGAATCTATATTGAAATTTAGTATTTGGCTTGATATTGGGGCCTACCCACTCACTTCACACACTATAGTGATAAGGGTATTGGGTGCTTAGCCAAGATATACTGAATTTCAGAGTTTATATTCAACCAAAGAGCTAAGTTGGTTCTCCCCTTGGTAATGACCTCCAATTGAGATTATAAGGAAAGGGTAAGGTTACCGCTAGGTGATGAAATCCTAGTCAGGCCTTGTCTCAATTTTGGTTTGATGTGTTGATTAATTATGTGGTTTGGTAAAGTGTGTGATAACAATAGTGAAATTATGATTAATTACTTTGATTTTAAGTTAACTAGATGAACTAAAACAAGCAAGCAATCAATGTATGCAAGGTTTATTTTAAGTCCAAAAGAAATTTTAGATTTCATTGTATGAGCATAGAATAAATGAAGAAAAACACATCTAGATGATGCTAGGGTCCCATCAGACATGCCAGAATGTTTCTCTTAATTTTTTCTTATATTTCTTATGAAAGGAAGCAAGTAAAAAAATAGTAATAAGGGTGTGGTAGAAGAACTTGGTTTTTATACACATGTAATCTAGATGAGTATGGAGAGATCCTATTTGTCTTGTAAGGAATAAACTGTAGATAATAAATCACTAACAAAAGGGGTTGTTAGTAAGATAGTTAGGTGGATTGCCTAGCATGAGCTAGACCTAAGAAATGTGAGCTTGCTAGGAGGATGTCAATCCACTCTTTGATAAAAATTAAGTTGAAAGAGATAAAAGTAAGATACATCAAATAATATAAAATAACTAAAATTAAATACAAGAAGAAAATGAATGCTTGATAGATAAATTAACTAAATATAGCAATAACGGGTCAATACTAGTGCTAAAATAGATCGGGTTAGGTTCATAAAATCAAGAAAGGGTCTGTGAACAAGTGGGGACATATAAAGTTGGATTTGGTTGGGGGTAAGGGGTTAAAAATAAATTATTATTTCATGTCACAGTGACTGTCGATGGTTAGGGTGACCATCGATGATTAGGGTGACCATCGATGGTTAGGGTGACCATCAATGGTTAAGCTGACCATCAACAGTTGTAGGTGACCATCGGTGGTTGTACTGATCATTGATGGTTGTCTGTGGAATTATAGAAGTGTTTAAAAAAGGAGTTTTTAAAATGGATTAGTGATAAAATAAGGGTTTATTAAAGGTTGAGGAGTTAGAAACCAAAATAACAATACTGAAGTATAAATATACCTGTTGCTTGCTAAATGGTTGATGGCTGGAGCAATTTTGGCAGAGTAATAATACCTTTCCTTGAGAGAAATTTTAATAGGGGTTTGGATCTCTATTACTATTATTGAATTTCTAGAAGAAGACTGGCTAAGAAGCTTGATTAACTATGAGCTATAATGCTTGTGATGATTAATTTTTCACCTCTTACTCCCCTCCTCTTATAGGCAAAGAGAAATGGAGGATAGAAGGTTCCCTAAGAGGTTGGCTTGCTAATTTCGATGCTTGGGAGTTCATTAGCAATGAGAAAGGTGGATATATTAAATTGTGACATGTTAGGCTACACAACTGGTGTTTGTGTAAGAACAAAGAAGACCTAACCGTTAATGCTCAACTTTACCATTAACGATCAGGCTGACCATTGGTGGTCGAGTGTTTGAAGGAAAATGGGTCAAGATGAGTTAAAAGGGGTTGGGTTAAGATTAAATTAGTTAGTTAGTGAGTTCAATTAGATTAATAACTAACTTGACTCAAGGTTCGATGGGTTGGTTAGTGGGTCAAGAAGGGTTAGGTGCTCCCTAAGGTATCCTGAGGCATTTCGACATCTAGAACCATTATATGTAGTTTTCTAGTGTCTATAGAAATTATGTGGTGTGATGAAGTTGTGTAAGATGGCTCTAGGCCACTCAAGAACTTTGAAATGTAAAATAACTCAGGGGCCACTTAGGAACTTAGGAATGCTAACCATTGTAGATGAAATAAAGCACTAATATTGTGTAAACATGGTGCATATGGATTTTGAAGTATACATGGATAATGACATGGTGTTATCATTCCATCTGAGAGAACTAATGAAAAACTAAGCATATGGAAACAATGTGTCATGCATATGACCCCAATTATGATATATGTGTATATGGATTATGGACTGAGTTATAGTAATGTGTTTGTGCATATCTAAAACTGAAATAGGATTGACCATGTCATGCATGATGCCCCTAGTATAAGCAAACATGTGTAATTTTGTGTAAAAACTAAATATATACTGAGCATATCTGATAAGCTATGACTGAGACTATGCAAATTTGAATTGTACCTTTCTAACAATTTTAGAATTTTCTATTTTTGAGGTTACTAGACAATAACAGGGTAGGTGGACTATAACACTCTACACTCCTGGTAGTGTACTATGTTAATGTCCAGAATTGTTGTTTATGAGAAAAATAGAGATTGATCTATTTATGACTCTATTTCACTATATTTTCCTTAGTCTGAGCTCTATAATATGTGTCTGCATGTTGAAAACTATGTTTTGAGAGCACTAGGATGGTCTGACCTCTGTGACAAACCCTTATGAATGCCCCCTCTTTTGAGAGGAGTTTTTAAATCTCTGTAATAACCATCCTCAAAAGAAAAGTTATGCATCATGTGTGTTAGACTAAAAATATATGATATTTGCATGATAAACCAATATAATATGTATACATGATATCAAAATGTAAAAGAGATTTATCATAAGTTTGCAACGTATGATGTATGTTAGATCTAACATTCACAAGGTTTTCAAGCTAGATATAACAATGTAAGCATGTATATGAATAATAAATCTGAATATAATATGAGTAAATTACTTGGGGGGGGCATGATGTCCATCAAGGCACCCAAGGAGGAAGGGGAGATGCATGAGGTCCCTCATGGCATCACAAATTCGATGTGAAAGCAACAAGCAAGAGATAAGTGTCATGGCCATGATGCATACATGACAACATATATACAAACACATGAGGCATGCAAAGTAGGCCAAGGGTCCAAAATACAAGGGACATGGGCACATGTCACTAAGTCTAAGAAAAGGAACACATACAAAGACACGTTTAAATGCCTGCATATGTAAAAGATCACACAAGTTTGGCTTAGAGCCACATGGAAGGACATGTTCAAATGTCCACATACATAATCAAGAAGCATGTACAAGGACATGGGCACATGTGCATAGCATAAAATCATTGAAAGGATAATGGTGTATTCAAATTCCCTTGAGTTGATGTAGAAGCAAAGAGACACAATCAAATCTAGACTACTAAATCTAGAAATGAAAGTATGTAATAATCATGCCTAACAAATATGTATAAGAGAAAATATGTACATAAGCTAAGTCTATAGTAGTATTAGTTAGTGAAAAATCATTGTAGTATATGATGATCAATGTCAAAATATAATCAATGCTAAATCTATGACATGGAATATAGAAAGATATAACCTAGCAAATCAAAAACTATGTGTATGATGCCCCTAATGGGCTAATATATCAATGTTGAATTGGTGTGTATGTGTATGTGCCCCTGATGGGCTGATAGTAGCAAATCTAGATCTGTGTAGAGGACCAGAGTCTTATATTGATTTAAAAACACTCAAAGGTAATAATTGAAGCATGCATGTATGATAAAACTAGCAAAAAAAACATAGATTATATATTACTTGGAAAATAGAAGGAATGTAAACATGGAAATGCATACAATCTAAAATTTGTATTTTCTAAGTAATATTTGAATGTTTTTATATATTTGAACATATTATATTTTTTTATGTTTTCTACGTATAATCTATGTATAAGAAACATGAAAATTTACAAATAACAAGGTAAAGGAAACTATGTACAAGTAAATTGAAATAATGAAACCATATAAAAGAAATAAGGGAACATACTAACTGATGTGTCTTGCAAGAGACTCACTATGAAACCCTAAGATTCCATGTTTTCTAGGGTTTGATAAACATAAGTGGAAGGAGAGTTGCATTATTAGCGTAGGCTAGGCATGACCTCAACACCCCATGTGTTGAGTGCTACCTACATACAAATACCTTGAAAGGGGATCAAGCCCAATGTAGTTCTCCAAATCTAAGTGATAGTGTAAATGAGAGTGATGCTAGCATGCTTGAGCATGAATTCAAATTTAAATGCTTTGAGTGTGAATTAAGATTGGAAACCTGAGTAAAACTAAAGTTTGGGCTACTATGGATGGATATATGCAGACATAGGGGTATACAGGGATCAATAACCTTAATTTTCTTAATTGTTTTTTAGCTTGTTCATGAGAATTGCCATCTATCTAAGAAATGAATGAGAGTGGTCTTTATATAGTGTTTTAATACTTGTCGAGACATGAAATGAATCTAGGCTGACCCTAAGATGCTTCAAGAAGTGGAAAGATATCCGTTAGAGGCAAGGGAAACTAAGGGTCAATAACATTACCCCCTTTTCCAATTAAAAACTATGCTATAGACTAATGGGGCTACACTATTGTACAGGTGGCTAACACATGTGAAAAAGGATTGAGGATGCCTAGGTGATGGCTTAATATAGCTCTTGGTATATCTGGGTATGGGATAGATGCACATAAAAGCTAAAAAAGGATCAAAAGTGGCCCTAAGATAGGTCTTAGGCTAAGCTAAACATAGGGTGGTCTCAAGTGACACTCATTACATTAAAATGACATTTTATATGACTATAGTTTGTTATAGTTCTTGTGATTGTTCATAATGTCCACAAATTTAGTAGGCTCAATATCACTTGGAACTTGTGTCTCACATAATGCCTCATATAGGATATTCATATAGACTTTAAATTGCTTTAGGAGCTCAAGGATTGAAATTTTTGCATAAGTATTGCTCGATTGGTCAATAATATCATATCCCTTAGATTTTGGTTCTGTAGCATTGCAAAAGGAATTTTGAAGACATATCAAGTGTTGTTTGTTATTTAAAACCTTCTTATTATAAACATTATAACAATAAGGAACCTACAAGAACATAGGTTTTGAATCCCTTATAGATTATAATGATTTAATCAAGCATGAGATATAACAAGTAAGAACCATTATAAAGTATTGGACCATGAAATATTTAACAGAGATACCCATGTCAAACATGACTACAAATTTATAGCAATTAAGGAGTAACAACAAAAAACATTTAAAAAACCCTAAGTGACACAGGGTTTTATGTTCAAATATCAGGGTCACCAAATGTTTAATGCTAAGATAGAGATCTACGGTGATCTTATCATTACACCTAAATTTTGATTGAATGGATATATAGAAATGAAATGGCACAAAGATAATTATATTTATAGCAGGCCAATTAGATGCCAAACTCAGATATAAACATACATTGAGTTTACTATGTTGAGATAGTCTAAATATGGAAAGTGCAACTATGATAGATATAAAAATGACAAAAAAGTGATGTACTTAGCTTGTTTTAATGCTAATTTAGTTCTAGATGTGGAACAAACGGAAACTAGGATGGAAGGAGATTTTATAACAGTCATCAAATTTTAGATTTGACACTTTTGGCTCTCTAGATATTAATGTTAGTCTCCGATGGTTGCACCAATGCTATTGTCTGGGTTCAATGCAAGTTTCCTATATGGAATACCTGGTGGAGAAGGATGCAACCACCTAGATTCTTTTGGGTTTTGCTTCACCTTTACTTTGGTGCATTTATATCTAGGTGATGGACAATCATTCCTTATGAAATGGTAAAACCCTAGTTCTCCATATTCAAAGTTAACTTGAGGAAAAATGGGTTAGTGGACACATGGTCTAGAGATGACACCAATCAGCCCACTATCATAGGGAATTACCTACATATCCAATACTCCATAAGAGGTTCTCAAACTCATGTAGTTCTCCCCTACATGTTAATTTGTGTGTGAATCATGCAACATTGTGCAAAGCATGTACAATAATGACCTAGCTTGTAACTTGGTAAATCAAGTTCTTGGGCTACTGCTTTAATACTTTATACTTGTATATGTGTTGTACCTATTATTGGTATGGAAATAGGGAAGATTTTTTTAATTAAATTCTCTTTGGTAAGAATACTTAGTATTGTTTCCATTTTATTAGGTGAGGAATGAATGAGGATTGATGTTGTATTTATATCAATCCCTATGAAGTAATAACTCACATTAAAGCACTTAGGCCAACCATTAGGATATGTTTCATTTGTAAATTAGATTAATTTAGGGCACTTAACACTTGCATCAGGATAAGATAGTAGAGATGATGTTATTGCCTATCTCCTATATTAGTGTCTAGGGAGCAGGAAAGTAGGTATAAGTTAAGAACTTGTAGAGATAGAAGATAAGTTCATTTTAAGCATTCTAGGAAAAATAGAATACCTGGATCATCAACATAAGAATGGTCAATTGAGGCTATGGTAATGGAAATGAAAACTTTAATTAAAAAATTTGAGAAAGTCACTATTACCCATACTTACCGTGAAGCAAACAGAGTTGCTGATTGGCTAGCAAATTATGCTGTTCGAGCAGGACACAAGGTGAGTTGGTAGGAGACATTAAACAAGAACGTGGATCTTAGAGCGCTCATTCATCATGATGTAATTCATGCTAAGGAGGGAGAGATTAGATTGGGATAAAAAACTAATGATTTGGGGGAGTGGATTCACGAAGGAAGATATACACTCATTAAATAGAAATGTTCTAGAGTACACGAGGACTCCAAATGTGCCAAAATATAGGCGAGTTCTAGCCCAAATTGGTAATATTCGAGTTCATTGTTTAGATGATAGGGTTCAGGTGGTATAGGAGATACGTATGGCTCATAATAGGAAAGGAGAACCAAGGAAGCAGGAACCCAAATATTGCAAAGATTGGAAAGCTAAAGAAGATGTTTAGAAGATACTACAGAGAGGAAAGGTTGTGAGTTACATGGAATGGCTTCATGGCTCAAAACCCCATATCACAATGGCATTTTTGAAAAATTGGATTGATGATAGGGTTACCTTGCATGGAATTATGGTGAATCTCACTGAGGAATTCATAGTGGAGGTGATGGGACTTCTAATGGAGGGAATATAATTTTCAAAGCAAACAAGCATTTCCAATGAGGCTTTCTGCAAATTTCCTAAAATGGATGCTGAGGAGCAGCAGCTGGAAAAAAGTGGAGATTTTTTTGAATTGGAGCAGATTAAGGGCATATGGAGGGACGTCTTATGCTGTATCCGTGAGTACTTCATACTTGATGGAAGAAGCAAAAGAGTCCACAAATTTCACTTTATATTCCTCAATCACTTCAGACACAAAGTAAGAATCTCCTTTCCTTTTTATCTGCATTTTTCTTTGCTCCAAAGTCTGTTCGCTCATAAGAAAAAGGAATCTCGTCCCATCCTGCATGAGGGGTTAATTCTTATAATTGAAGGGCATTATAAGAATAAGGCCATTGTAAAGAGTCCTTATTCGGGAAAATACAAGGGCCTTAGGAGTAATAAGAAAGAAATAGTAAAAGGGAATGAAAAAGCTAAATTCAAACTCCCAAGCGTCAATAACCAGATTGCTGATGAGGAAACAGAGTGGGAAATTTTTGAAAACACTGGGGAGGAGAGTCTGGAGGGAGATGGAGGAACAGAAAGTGGGCATTCAAGTTCCAGTGAGGAATAAGAAGCGCAAGATAAGAATGAGAAAGGAGTCACTATAGAGGAAAAGTTTGAAAATAGCAACCATGAGTCTGAGGAAAACTAGCAAGTGTTTGAGGAAATGGATAAAGATCTTGATGACCCTGTAGTGGACCCTGATTCGAATAATGAGAAGGAAAATCTAGTTTAGGTTGCTAACCAAATATTGGAAATGGGAGCTCAAGTAAAGGAAGTTAGTAACAAAAATGTAAGCACTGCTGAAATAAAGGAATAGAAACGAATGGATACAGAGGATTATATTGAAGAAGGTGGAAGCAATCCTAAAAAGAACACATAAGATTAGAGTGACAAAAGGTAGAATGATGAACCTAATAGAATGGCCAATTGTAAAGCTGATGCTACCCTTCAATTCAATTTATGGACGTATAAGGAGATTATGGAAATTAATAGGAAAATGGAAATAATGGAGGGTAAACAAGAGGTAGTTTGGAACAAAGTCAATAACATGGAAAAGCAGATGAGGGATATTCCCATAAAACTCAAAGAGTATGAGAACAACCTAAGGGAACTCATAAAGGAAAGTAGAATAAAGATGGAGGAGGTAACCTCTAGCATTTGTGCTGCTGTGGTAAACATTGGCAAAAGAGCAAATGAGGAAATCAAAACTTTGGAGGGGCCTAGCAAGAGAATTAGACAAATCTCAAGAAAGAAAGAAATGCAAGAGGGATCTACGTAGGTGATTGCTGCCATCCAAGACACTGTTGTGAAAGGTAAGGAAGCAGTGAAGATGATATTGGAACTAGAAGAATAGTTCCTGGTTCTTTTAGTTGGTTCTGCTAGTTGGTTGTGTTTTCTAGTCTTGGTACCTGGTTTTTTGAAATTTTACTATGGAGTTTACAGGTCTCTGTAAAACCTGGGGGATATCTTTGGTTGTTCATTTGGTAGCTTCTGGTCTTTGTATGTTGGTTTTGTTACTTCGGTGAAGTAGGCTTTTGGCTTGCCTGTGGACGTTTCTGTTTTATCTTTCTCCTTTTGTTAAGGGTTTTGGGGTCCATTCAAAACCTATTTTTACCTTAATCTAAAACATAAGAATGGTCAGACTAAGAGATATAGGCCAAGGGGCACAAAATAGAGCAAATGGGAGACATGCAAAATTAGGAAAGGTATAGAGATGAGAAAAACAATCAAGGTCTGAGTTTGCCAAGCATACACGACTGAGGTGATATATAATCATAAAATAGTGTCTATACCCCCTTTATATCTTTCTTCATCATACCAACCTTACATTTCATCTCACTATCTTTTACATCAATTAATCATCTTTATTATCACTTCATCTAATCATTAATCAAGCTTACATAATATCTAAAAATTTTAAATTCCTCAGCACCTCCTCCACTAATGCTCATACAAATGACTCATCTAATCTCCTTTTATTAATCCTAATAAAATCTATAAACATCTAAACTTCTTAGAGCCATTCCCCAATATTTTATAGAGATTTATAGGAATTTTTAATTCCTTCTAAATCTCCTAGCCATTGGTCTTCATCCTATAAGGATGAAATATAGCCCTTCATTCTCTCATCGACCTCCTATAAGTCCATTTACATCCCCATAAAAGGGGAGGATATTTTGACATATGAGAACATATTTGAAGGTAAAATCTTTTATTGTCATCATTCCATTACCTTGTATAAGTAATCATCACAATCATATCAAAATGTTGTCCAAATTATATGTCCATAAAATCAAATCAAACATTCTAATTATCAAGCATTCAACATCAACCATATTGGGAGTAATCTATAATGTCAAAAGGAAGTCTCTTGCATGCAAATTTGAGGTATGAAGTTTGATATTTGTGTTGCATTTAATTTGAATTCAAATGATCTTATTTTTAGCTTCAATCATGGGTTTGTTTGATTTGGCTAGGGAGATAGCTTAGACTATATTGTTCTTCATTTTCTATCTAACCCCTATAACTCAAATTAAAAAATACACAATGTAATGCTTAAATTTTGGAACTTGAAAACATGTGGCTTTGACCTTATGTTAGTGTTTATACTTGGTTCTAGGGTTACTCCTTTAGGAGTTTTTAGATGTGTATGCTTTTTGTTGTAATGTCTCAAGAGAGTTCCAATGGATTTTTTGAGCTTGATGTAACTTGACAAGATGAGTGTTAGATACGTATGGCCTTATTATTGATTTATAGAAATAGATGACTCTTTGATATCTACCACCACAATAGCAATATGAAATGGGTCTAAGCTGATCTAAAGGAAACATACCAATTTTAAAAGTAGTTATTAAGGGTTTTTGGCCACTACTAGTAGAGGTGGACACTTACGATAAATTACCAACATTTGAATATTGCAAGTACTACCCATAACGGGAAAAATAATGATATAGAATATTGTGACATTCTACTTAGGATTATAGAGTGTTATTTCACATACTAGGGTTATCCTAAATATGTGTGTTGGTAAATTAGGTTGGCCAAGACAATACATGTGTAGATAGATAGGGGAATGTGTGCGAAAGTGTCAAATGTATACTCACAAGTCTAAGTGTGTCAATGTATGCCAAAATTGATATTTTCAAGTGTCTAATACTAAATTTAGGTATCTACAAATACCCCCCTTTTAGTCTAATATTGAAAATGCTAAATGATAAAAGAAAGAAATTTGGCAACTGTGACTACTCACACTTGATGTTGACATGTATGCCCCAAATGTCACAATTACTCCATGTAAAACCTAAAAAGAAACACATATAAATCATTTTCAACTCATGATATAAAATCTAAAATAATCTAGATTGTTGAATTATTAGAAATTAAAATTTCTGAGGAAAGAATACACTTGGTAGTATGCAAACAAAGTTATAATTCAATAAACTCATTTGGATAATGCCAAGGGTTGATTGTTCCCCAAGGATATGCAATTATGAAAACCATGTGTTGAGGAGTTCCAATGCCTCAAAAACAATTGGAGATGGATAAATATTAAAAGTTTAATGCTTTTTAATTCCTTCTAAATATCCTAGCCATTGATCTTCATCGTCCAAGGATGATATATAACCCTTCATTCTCTCATCAACCTCTTATAAGTCCATCTACATCCCCATGAAAAAGAGGGAGCTTTTGACATATGAAAAAATATTTAAACGTAAAATATTATAATGTCATCATTCCATCACCTTGTTTAAGTAATCAATAAAATCATATCAAAATGTTGTCCAAATCTTAAGTCCATAAGAGTAAATCAAACATTCCAAGCATCAAACATACAACATCAACCATCTTTGGAGCAATCTACAATGTCAAAAGGGAGTCTCTTTCATGAAAATTTGAGGTATAAAGTGTGATATTTTTGTTTCAGTTAGTTTTCATTCAATTGATATTCTTTTTAGCTTCAATCATAGGTTTATTTGATCTAGCTAGGGAGAGAGCTTAAACTAGATTGTTATTGGTTTTCTATCTAACCCTTAAAACTCAAATTAAGCAATACACAATGCAATGCTTGGATTTTAGCACTTGACAACATGTGGCTTTGACCTGGTGTTATCATTTAGACTTGGTTCTAGGGTTACTCCTTTGAGGCTTTTCATGTGTATGTATTTTTAGTAATCTCTCAAGAGAGTGCCAATGGATTTATCGAGCTTGATAAAAATTTCCAAGAGGAGTGTTAAATACATAAGGCCTTAGGATTGATTTGTATAAATAGATGACTCGTTGATATTTCACACCACAACCAAATTCTAAATATTTCAAGTACTACCTAGAGAGGGAAAAATCATGATCTAGATTATGGTGACATTCTAATTAGGATTATAGAGTATTATTGCACATACTAGGGTTATTCTGAATATGTGTATTGGTAAATTGGGTTGGCCAAGATAATACATGTGTAAATAGACAACGAAAAGTGTGTACAAGTGTCAAATGTATACACACAAGTCCAAGTAAGTCAATGTATGCCAAAGTTGATATTGTCAAGTGTCTAATATTGAATTTAGGTGTTTACAAGTACCCCACTTTTGGTATAATATTGAAAATTCTAGATTAAAAGGATAAAATAATGAAATTTGACAACTCAGATTACTCACACTTGATGTTGACAGGTATGCCCCAAACACCACAATTATTACATGCAAAGCCTGCAAAGAAACACATATAAATAATTTTCAACTCATGATAAAAAATTTGAAATAATCTAGATCATTGAATTATTTGAAATTAAAATTAAGGAAAGAATACACCTAAGAGTACACAAACCAAATTATAATTCATTAAACTCATTTAGAGAATCACCCCTAAGGAGATCTAACTGCCAAAACAATGTGTTGAGGAGTGCCAATACCTTAACAAACATTGGAGATGGATAAATTATAAAAGCTTAAAACTGTAGAATTATCAACCACATCCCTCTAAATACCATCATGACTCTTTTGTGGAACCTCATGTTCCACGCTATTTTTTATTTAATAATTTATATGTTTCACTAGTAGATGTAAAACTTGATAGATATCGGAATGCTAAAGATATTAACAATCATGATTTTGGAAATTGATAAATATGGAAAACTTCTATTTTTAAAACATTAATAATAATGCCTTAAATTGGGATTTTTATCAATTGTTTTAGATATCTAAAAATTTAAATTAGAAAAAGATATGACTATGACTGCTCATAACCAGGAACATAATCTAAAACTATTTATGGATAGGTCCATGCTTCCTAGACAACAATGCAGATCATTGTTTTTGTTGATTGTGGACTTGTCTTAATTGACTGTGAATGATGATTAGCAAATAAAATAGAGAAAATCAAAATTGTGAAAATGTAGGACCAAAAATAGAATTTGATAATATTCTTAGACAAGACCGTGCTCCTTAGACAACAAAGTAGGTAACTTATGTCTGTTATTGTGGACTTGTTTGCATTGACTATGATGAAAATCTAAATGTTCCACCTTTTACACCTATGTTTGTTGATTAGACTGAGATGTTATGATTATGTTTGTGTAGTGCAAAATTAATTGTTTGAAACCCTAAGAGCACCTTTAAAGTTTGAAACAATATACAATAAATCTAAATTGTATATCACCTTAGTCTTGTATACTTGGAAAGTACTTCTCATGGTTAACCCTTCAATTATAAGACCTTATTTTTGCTGAAAGGCTCACATTCACTATCTCCTATGCCTATTGCTTATCTCTTAGTCTGACAATATGTTGTTTTGATGATCATGCATCATGTACTACTCAAAATGTTATTAACCTGCTTATTATCATCCTCTACAAGTTTTAGATTTACACCTATTTTTTAGCTTCCCAGATACTTGCATCCCAATTGGATGCTTATATTAACGCTAGTTTCCAATGATAAAATAAGTGTCCAATGTCCTAAAGTCATCAAATTTATAAATGAAATGTATCCCTATGGTCAGTCTACATGATTTTATGTGAAATATTCTCAAAAGGGATTAATATATATACAAAATCAACCCTCATTTATTCATCACCTGACATAAACCTAATAAATCACAAGGCAACTTAGTACCCAATAAAACATTCAAGTGAGAAAAAATTTCCTTTGCTCTCATGTTTTAATATTAGTCATAAAGACAACCCATATATAGGTCTAAAGTACTAAAGGAATACTCCATGAGCCATACTTGCCAAGTTACAAGATAGGTCACTCTATGTACTTGTTTATCACGTGTTACATCTTAATACAAAAATAGACCAATAGGTAGGGAGAAATACACAAGTCTGAGGCCCTCTTTGGATTATTGGATATATAGGTATCACCTATTGAGAGAGGGGTCCTTAGGGCATCTCAACACTATGTTCCCACTAACCCATTTTTACCATAATCACTCCAAGGGTGAAGAGTTAGGGTTTGATCATTTAACAAAGAGAAACAACATGTAGGATTTGAACATACTAGATTAAAGATGATATAAAACCTATAAGGTTAAAAGTAATCACACTTAGATATAATTAATTTTCATACTAGACACCTGCATCTAAGTTAGACAGTAGTGTCAATGTAACCACCCATATCTGACACAAGCATCCAAGGCCACAAAATAAATTTTTCTAGAATCTTATAATTGATCCAAAATCCATATCCAATCCACTTCTAACCTATTTTAATCTATATCTTTATGCACATAAGAAAATAATTAAGTAATTTTGTTTTCAATTCATTACAATATCAATAAAAAACTATACTTTCTATTTTTAGCATATCTAGTATTATAAATTTAGAACATTGTTTATATAAGTTTGTAAATTAATAGGCCTACCATAGGTATATTTTATCACCCTTGTGCTTATTCATTTATATATTTTAACCCTATATTATTGATTTAAATTTTTAGGGTTATGGAGTTTAAGTCCTAGGTTTTTAAAGGGTATGAGTATAGTAAATCAGTGTAGAAATATGCAATAAATACAACCACTAATTTTTAACATAATTGACCTATTTTGACCTTTATAAAAATAAAAATAAATAATATAAATAATTACTTGGCTAGAAATTTATTGAGATGGGAGATTTGAAGGCTGAAAACTAGGACATGAGCTGATCTATGTGTTGAAGATAGGATCTAGGTGTCAACACCCTTCGTAGACATCAACGCCCTAATTGGATATTAGTGCCCTATGGTGCTAGTGTATTTATTTTGGTGATAATGTCCTCTATGTAAAATTATTCTAAGCTTTTAGGTGTACCTATGTCTGAGTCTACCTAGCTTGTTCTTGTGCGTACAAGTTTTGATTCCCTATAAGTGATCTATTGTAATTAATTTTATATGCAAACCTTAAACTTCCATGTTGCTAGGGCATATGGTTGGCATAAATAACAAAATGTGTTGTTAGTGGGGTGGGCTAGACATCCTCAACACCTACTATGATGATATTTTTCTACATATGAATATTCTGAGGAGGGATCAAGCTCGATATAGTTCTCCCCACCTAAATGCTGGTGCAAATTCAAGTGAAGCTAGTATGAATGCTAGATTGAGTGATTTGAGTGTGTTTGAGACTAAAATTCAAAGTAATATGAGCTTAGGAATGTTGTAGATGGTTTCATGTAGAAGTAGGGTAGAATAGGGATTGATAACCTTGATTATGCACAACTTGTTCTGAGTTTATTTTTGTAGTTTGCATATGATTTCCCTCTAGTGTATAAAGGCATAAAAGTCATGTATATAAATTGTTCTAGTGCTTGTGTTGGCCTTAAAAGAGGTCTAGGCTAACCCTAGAGGTTTCTCATTTGAAAAGATATTTATTAGTAACAAAAGGTAGGAAAAGGACAATAACACCCAAAATGGGACAATAGTGCTATGGGGTGCTACTATCCAAATTATGGCACTAGTGTCTAGGTGGTAGAGCCTGAGGCACTAGGGGCTAAGATGTTAAAGTGAGGGTTTGGTACTAATTTTGGGATGCTTAGGGACATGTGTGACCCACATGAAGGCTAGGTTAGTGTTTAAATAGGCCCTAAGATAGGTCAAGGGCTAAGCTAGGGATGGGTGCTCTCAAATAACACTCTTATCACTCAAGTCTTATTTTTAGATGATTACATTTCCTCCCCTTTATTTTAGAAAGGTATCAAAGTAGAATGACTAGGATAAAGGGAAAATAATGAATCTGGATTTGAGTATGTGAAACATGCTCCCTTACATGCCCTATAAATAAAATGTGCATAGATCAATACTTTCTTAAAATATATCAAAAGTAAAGATAAAAATGAGTAAAGAGATAAGAGAAAGGAAAGGAATGAATACACCTCATTAGATATGTGAACCAATGCATAAACCTAGCAATAACCTCTCTATGTGTGTAGATAGTGATCAATCAGTGAATAACTTGGATCGAGCTGATGGCTTGCTCAATCTACATGTGTGTGTGGCTCAAGAATTTAATCTAGATTTGACTCCATCATTTCCCACCCCTACTTGGTGGATCATGGCCTATGAATATCTTGTATTGGATTGATGTTGTGTCTAACCCTCTCATGTAGGTGGCTCAAGAACTTAAGTAGACTATGAATCCATCATTACCTACCCATGTCTAGTGGATGCATCTAAAAATAAAACAATGTGATGTAATTGAAGATGTGTAACTATAATTAGAATGGTATATGTCAGTTCTATGACCACTTGAGAACTTTAGAATGTAAAATGGCTATGGGCCTCTCATGAATATTAGGTAGCTTCAAGCCACTTAAGAAAGCTAAGCACTGAACATGAAATAAGGCATCAATCTAGTGTGTAACTTAAAACATGGTGTTTGGTATGTATAATGTATAGAATGACATGGACTTTGTCATTCCATCTAATCAACTAGTGTATAAGTGAGCATACATAAACAATGTGACGCACACATGATCCAAGTATGATATCTGAGTATATGGATTCTGAATTAAGTTGTAATAATCTATATCTTAGTATGTGAAACTGATAAGGGAATGATCACACCATGCATGATGCCCCCAATATGAGTAAATTGGTATGAATTTGAGCTAAACTAAGCTAAAACTAGTAATCTATAACTAAACCTGTGTAAACCTAGACCATACCTACTATAATTTTTTGGCCAATCTAGAATTTTTTAAAACTAAGGCTACTAAACAATAACACCATACCTTGGATAGTAGTGTTGGTGGCACTAACATCCCAATTTAGGTGATAATGTCCAACTATTCTAATTTTTATACAACTAAAACTAGTCTTTATGTCACTGTTTCCCATTGTGTTTTCCTAAAACTAATTTATGTACTCTATGCCTATGTGCTAAAAACTACAGTCTAGGTATTTAGATAACTTGATCTCTATGAAAAAATTCTAGTACTCTAGGCATTTGGATAACTTGATCTCTATGACAAACCTCTGTGAATGTCCCCTCTTTTCAGGGGAGTTGTTGTACTCATGCAATAAATGTCCTTAAAATAAAAAATTCTACAAAATTTGTGTTAGTTGGAGCATTTATGATATTTTCATAATAAAACAATATAATGTGCATACATGACATTGAAATTTAAGATAATCTAAGCATAATTTTGTTGTGTACGATGTATATTCAATATAGCATTCACAAGGATGTCAATATATATATATATATATATATATATATATATATATATATATGTATATATATATATTTATGAACAAAAAATATAAGTAATAATTTAGTAACTACCTAGGGGGTTGAGGCATGATGTCCATCATGACACCCTAGTAGGAAGGGGAGATGCATGAGGTCCCGTATGGCATCTAAAACTGGAGTGTGTAACAAGTAGGAAAAAAAGTGTCATGGCCATGAAATATAAAATAGATCATACATACAACACTCATGAGGCATGCAAAGTAGGCCAAGGGGCCACAATACAAGGGACATGGGCACATGTCACTAAATTTGAGAAAACAAGACATACAAGGACATGTTAAAATGTCCTTATACACAAAAAACAAGCAAGTTATCTTAGAACCACATGGAATGATATGTTCAAATGTCTACATGAATAATAAATAAGGCACACATAAGGACATGGGTAGATGTCCAGAGCATACATATTGTTGAATATTGTCATTGACTGTTGAGTTTTGGTATTAATGTTGTCATTGATGTCAAAGGTTCTTATGAAGGTGCATGGTTATTTTATTAATGTCAATCTAATGTAATTGATTTCAAAGGTTCATATGAAGGTGCATTATCAAGTAAGCTTTGAGGTATGTGTATGATGAGTTCTTATTCTAGCATAGTCAGTGTTGTTGTTATATGAAAGCAATGATGTGAGAGTACTGTCAGCTTGAGTTATATTGTTGAGATTTTAATGAGTACATACAAGTTAATATGTCAAATATCAAGTAACTTGTAAAGCTTTGTTAGACCTTGTGATAAGGTATGTGTAGGTAGCATGATGAAATGAGTGAGCTCTAAAGAAGAATTTATATGCTTCGAAGTTCTATGTAAGTAGCTCCGAAGATTCTCTAAATGAACAATAAAGATGTGACTACTTTGAATAATGATTAAAAGTGTTTGATCATGAGAGAGGTTGTGTGAGTTTGTACATAATGTGTTAAAGACCTTGAAAATGATTAGAAGGTCAGCTCTAAAGATCTGTGTATATAGCTATGAAGATCCATAGTGGATTTATGAAGATATGTAAGAAGATCTAAAGATACTTTGTTAAATTTATATAGAAGAGTGAGTGTATGAGGTTGTTTGAGAATACACAAGAGGAATTGGAACTCAAGATACTTACAAGGTGAAGTTTATAGGGTGGCTAGAAGATCAGATTCAAGGTCTAATGAGAATTACAGGTCAAGGCCTAGAAAGTGAAGAAAGAGATGGTGGCAAGATGAGGTATAAGGATCAGTTTTCATGACAAGGGTGAGCAAGTGAACATTAAAAAACGTGAGTCAAGTTATTTTAAATATGTGCATGAAGTTTCAAGTCATATTTTGAAGGTCAAGGCTTGAAAAAGTGTTTTGAGGTCTCTCGAGTGCACATAATGTAGAGGTGTTTACCTGAGAAGGTTTTTCAAGTGCTCATTGGCACATGAAACTCCACATGAGGATATAATATATTAATATTAGATGAGAAAGGGTTCTAGCTAAAATTTCCAAGAATTGGTTTTTGGAAAGAGTAACTAAGTTTTATGAATGATCCTTAAGACTAGAAGATGGTCTAAACCCTCAGAGAACCATTGAATATCTTATTATAAAGAGCTCAAAATGAATTGGTATGGGCAGTTAAGTGATTGGAGGTTGTAGTCAACTCTCCCAGGCATCTCCAAGTTTGATTGGTTTCTCAGGTGAGTGAGTAGACCCTACAAAAAAGTGCTTATCTTTCAGAGATCTATTGTAGAAGATATAGTTGACCGAGTCAAAGTTGTTAAATGGATGAAGGTAAAAGTATGAGACCTATAGTTGTTGTCCATGAAGGTTTTTTTTATATTTTATAGATCTCATGTGTAAAGTGGGTGATCCAATTTCTCTAGTTGCTAATAGACCTAGTAGTGCATATAGTAAGAAAATTAGACATAAGTGAGAAGATGATTCCTAATTTGTTTTCATGTAAGAGTGATGTATTGAAGTACATAATGATGCTATTTGGGAATATAATAATATATCCATGATTTTTATAAGCTTTCAATTCAATATAATAGGTTGAAACATTGAAGCCAAAATGGCTTGTCTGGCTAAGTATAGTCTATGAGAGAGAAGATCAACAGATTGGTCTACAAGACTAATAGTTTCCATAAGATATTATGTTCTATTTGATGAAGGTTGATATAAATATTTTATATGATCTTGTTCATGCATTGAGATACCTTGAATGCATTCAATCAAATGTCAGAAGTTCTGTTCTGGGCAATAATTCAGGTGACAATTCCACCCCAATTGAGGACAAAACTTTTGGGAGCCATAACTTTTGCACCGTAGCTCTAATTGACTCACCGTTTGAACCATTAGAAAGATAAAAATGAGGAGAACATGGTGAGATGTAATGGATCTTTTATTGATGGATTTTGACCCCCAAAAACCCAATAGAAGTGACCTAAATTTCAATTTTAGTAGTGCAGTCTAAAAATAATATTTCCTCGAATTCTGTATTGTTTTAAATCATGGAAGTTGAACCACTTGATCTCCCTCGAGATTGGTGACCTTCAAAATCCTCCCACTATTTTAAAAATGTGTATAAATGAACATGTAACTTGAATTGGAAATTAGACATCTCTTCCCAGAGATAAGCATATAGTTGTATTGCGATCTTGAGTAATAAAACATCTCTTCTCAGAGAATTCATTATTACTATGTTATTTTTATGTTCTTGAAATATTTTTCAACAAAAAATTCTAAGTTTTGGATCAGTGGTATTAGAGTGGTTTGTCTTGAGAGTGTATGATCTTGAGGACGAGGTTAGGCTACAAGCAACTTAAGTGGAAAATAATAGAGCTTCCAAACTATCCACCTATTTGCTCTAAATGACTTCAAATGGTGGACAAAATTGAGACATCTGATCCTTTCAAGGAAATGGTGAATGAATCCCTCCAATGGTAATAAGCATAGATGTTATAACAATTTTCCCAAATTCTCAAACAACTCTCAATGGGAAATTTTGGCTCCTCATCTACACTTCCTGGCTCCTCATCCATGGACCATCCTTTTAGTACCCAAACACCATTCAAGGTTTAGGTAAATTTTTACATTCCTATATTTGATTGCAAAATTGATGTTGATGTAGTAGAAAATTGGTTGGATCAATTATCTTCCTACTTCTCTATAAATAAGTTCACCAATGGAGAAAAGATCACTTTTGCTCTTTTGAAAGCATCATTACCCATGAAAAATTGATGGGAAGTGTATAAAAAGAGGTTCAGTATAGAGGACATTGGCATTGAGGTGGAACCTACCTAGGATGATTTTGTGGAATTGGTAAAGGAAGAATACTATCCCATTAGAGCATATGATGATCTGTACATATAATGGCAATAACTTCACCAAGGTAAGGACCAATCTGTTCAAGATTACATAGACATTTGTCATTCTTTGTCTTCAAGATTGGGCATCCAAGAAAGTGATAAACATAAGACTCTCAAATATCATAGTGTACTACAGTGGTACATATGGGGGGAAATGAAACTCTTCAATTTGGAAACCCTCGGTGAAGCATACAAGTTTAAAGTGAAGATTGAGCAAAAGCATGGAAAAAAGAATACAAAGAGTCAACCTTAAAAATGGAAAAGTGACAAGGAAGGTAAAACATGAGGCCAAAATTGTAAGCAAAAGGATTTTCAAGATAAGAAACCCTAGAAGGGGAAGGCTATAAAATGGTGTGATTATCACAAAACTGAAACTCACTCCAAAGATGAATGTCGAGCCATCAAGTCACTGCTTTTTGAGTCACAATACTCAACATCTACTACTTTGTCTTATATACAACCTACAGTTGAAGAGGATGAAGAAGAGATTATAGATGTTGAGATCGACACCATCATCACTTCATCACAGATCGATGAGGAAAGGCCATATGACAAGGAAATATTGTTCAACTCCAAATTATGGGTAAAAGGTAAGCCTCTACATTTCATTCTTGATAGTGGGAATCAAAAGAATTTAATATCTACTAAAGTTGTGAAAAGTCTGAATCTATCCATGAAGCCTCACCCAAAGCCATATAATATTAGATGGTGGAGCATAGGGAGAGACCTCTGTGTCACCCATCAGTGTCTTCTTTCATATGTAATAAAACCTTTACAAGATGAAGTCTTGTGTGATGTGGTCAATCTAGATGTTTGTGATGTACTCCTTGGTCAACCATTCATGTATGATTGACATGGCATCTATCAATCATGAACCCAAAGAATCACCCTCACTCTTGGAAAATGGTGCTATAGGGTACTAGAGGTACCACCTCCCACATCTATCTCCCTGATCAGTGTCAAACAATGTAAGAGATTGGTGGAAAAGACAAAGTAATTCATTCTCATGGTAGTCAAACCACATAGATCCAAGAAGGCTGATGTTGCAGTCCTGAATACACAATCAACACAATAATAGAAGTAGATGGGAAAAATCATAGGAGAATATGATGACTTATTTAAGTCACCCACATGAGTTCCAATGCATTACCAAGTAAAACCTTCTATTAATTTGATCATAGGGTCACCTTTGCCTAACAGTCTTGTGTATCACAGATCAATTTTGGAAAATGATGAGATAAAAAGATAGATTCAAGAATTGATCCAAAAGGGTCACATCAGGCCAAGATATTCACCCTGTGGCAACCCAATTATCCTTGCACCAAAGAAAGATGGAACATGGAGGCTTTGCATTGACTATCGAGCCCTGAATAAAATCACTGTGAAGAATTGCTACCCTCTTCCCAAGATTGATGAACTACTGGACCAACTTCATGGTGAAAAGTTATTCACCAAAATTGATCTCAAATTTGGCTATCACCAAATTCCCATTGATCCCACTGATGTTTGGAAGACTGCATTCAAATCTAAGGAGGGGCTCTTCAAATGGTTGGTTATGCCTTTTGGCTTAACTAACGCACCTGTAACCTTCTTAAGGATGATGGATGACATCCTACGACCCTTCACCAACTCATTCATGTTTGTCTACCTAGATGACATACTCATCTACAATAGAACATGGGAGAAACATCTACAACATGTTTGTAAGGTGCTTTAAATTCTTTGAGAGCACAAGTTGTATGCAAATCTTGACAAATGCACATTTAGGATGACAATAATTCAATACCTTGGGTATGTTGTGAATGAGGAAGGGGTCCATATTGATCCAAAAAAGATTTAGGTTATTCAAGAATGGCCTACACCAAGGACCCTCATGGAATATCGCAACTTCTTGGGTCTTGCAAATTTCTATCACATGTTTGTTCTTGGATTTTCACATGTTGCTTGGTCACTAACCCAAGTGACTAAAACAAGAGCTAAAGTTATATTTTAGTGGGGTGAAATAAAAAAAAGGGCATTTGAAAATTTGAAGAACATACTTTACTCAGCCCCTGTTCTTACCTTGCCAGATTTGCATCAACCTTTTGATTTGATGACAGATGCATCTGAATATGCCATGAAAGTTGTCATCATAAAACATGGCCATCCTATTGCATATCATAGTGAAAACTTCACTGATACAATAAGGAAATATACAACATATTATAAGGATCTCTATGCTATTGTGAAATCTTGCAAACAATATAAACACTACATCTTGGGGAAAGAGATGGTCATCCACACTGACCACAGACCACTAGAATTCGTCCAAACATAGAGAAGAATATGAAATGAGAGGCACCAAAAGTGGGCCACATATATTTAGAAATTCCATATGATAATCAAACACAAAAAGGGGAGCTCAAATATGGCTACAAATTGTCTGAGCCACCCACTAATTATTACACTCACAATAGTTCTTGACTTGTGCGGATATGAGACTGCCACTTGGGGTGCTCTATATGAAATAGATCCTACCTTTGGTAATTCATATTAGGTGCTTCAAAAAGGTAAAAATGCTTCTAATTTCTATTTGAAAGATAATGTCCTTTGTCATATGGGGCACATCTATGTTCCAGTTGCAGAGCAATAGAAGATGATATGGGAAGCACATTTTAGTAGGACAGCTGGACACTTTGGTGTAGAAAAGACATTGGTAGTTCTTCAAAAACACTTCTACTGGCCCCATATGTGAAAGGATGTGGAAAGGTATCTCAAATATTTCACCCCATGTGTGATAAACCAGCCAATAAATAAGAAGCAAGGATTGTACACACCATTACCAGAACCAACCAAGCCTTAGGAATCTGTCTCAATAGATTTTCTCTCAAGTTTGCCCACTTTAAAACATGGCAAGGACTATATTTTTGTTGTAGTTGATCATTTTTCAAAAATGGCTATCATGATTGATTGTAAAAAAAAATATATCTACTTAAGAAACTTCTCAACTATATTTTAGTCATGTATGGCTCCGTTTTGGTCTTCCCAAGTCCATTGTCTCAGATCGAGACAACAAGTTTTCGAGCATCTTCTAGTCCACTCTATGGAAGATGATGGATACCAAGCTGATGAAGTCCATAGCCTTCCATCCATAGAATAATGGTAAAAAAAAAGTGGTGAACCACTTGATTGTTCACATGATTCAGATGTATCACTCCAAACATCCATGCACATGGGATGAGGGGCTTCTTTTCATACAATATGGATACAATCATGCCTTACAAAACTCGATCAAACACCGTCCATTCCAAGTATGCTTCGAGTTCCAACCCATGGCACCAATTGATATAGCTGCTTAATTCTCCACCATGGAATACACACCTCATGGAAGATCTGAGGTAGCAAAAACAACAAAGTTCATTGAACAAATGCAACACATCTAGCAGCAAGTTCATGACATCTTGGAGAAGATGAATCAGAAGTATAAGTAATGCAATGACAAACATAGGATTGCACATAATTTTTCTATGGGTGACAAGGTTTGGTTGCAGCTTCAGAAAGAACATTGATGCAATGGGGACCATTGCTTCTCAAGGAGGGAGGAATGATCTAGGCGACAATTCAAGTGATGATTTGGGTGATGGTTCCACCCTAATTGATGATGGAAGTTCTGGGAGCCATAAATTTTGCACTGTATCTCCAATTGACTCACTGTTTAAACCATTGGAAATCTAAGAATGAGGAGAATGTGGTGAGATGGCATTGATATTTTCTTAATGGATTTTGAGCCCCTAAAACCCAATGAAAGTGCCCTAAATTTCAATTTTATTAGTGCAGTCTAAAAAATAGTAAGTTTCTAAAAATAGTAATTCCTCAAATTCTGTATTATTTTAAATCATGGAAGTCAAACCAATTGATCTCCCTCGATATTGGTGACCTTCCACATCCTTCTCCTACTTTCAAAATGTGTATAAATGAAGATGTAACGAAATCAGACATCTCTTCCTAGAGATAAACATATAGTTGTATTTCGATCTTGAGTAATAAAACATTTATTCTTAGAGAATTCATTGTTACTATGTTATTTTTGTGTTATTGAAATATTTTTCAACCAAAAATTTTGAGTTTTGGATCAAGTTCATGTTTCCTTGATTGTGTTTTGGAGTTAGTTGGCAGTTATAAGTGAGCATCTTGCAGAGAAGAGATTTAGCCTATTTAAACTAAGTTGAAGCATCTGATGAAGTTTGTGATGATCTTGAGGTCATGAGGTTTTTTAATATGTGATTTGTTTCCATAGTTTTTTTGTCAAAGTTGTGTTTATGCCTCAGTTGTTAAAGACAAAGTTTATGTATATGGATAGGCCTTTTATAAACAATGATTTTAGAAGGGGTTAAAATGGTGGTTAGATCTAAATTAAAGTTAGATAAGGTCTATTTGAATGGCATATTATATATTTCTACCATGTGATAGGTTTGGATATGCTTCAATAAATATCAAAGGGTAATATGTTTTTAGTAAGACCTATTAGGTCTCCTTAAAGCCTAAAAGAGGAGTAAGGGATAATTGAGCTATGGCCAACCTAATGTATTGATTGATTCATGATTAAGGAATTTTATTTTAATATGATAAGACCTATTCATGTCTAACCTAAGTAATTAGAATTTATGGCTGACTAAGAAGGATATGATCAAGTGACTTTCATAAAAGCAAGATAGATTAGACCTATTATGTATGCTTAGAGTGTGGAGGGAACAAGTGAATGATATAGATCGTTGGTGAGAAAAAGGTGGTCATGAGTACCATCAAAGAAGTGTCATGAATATCTAATAGAGGTTATTTATATGAGGATTAAGGTTAAAATACCTAATCAAACCATGAAAAGGGCTAGTTGAGCGAAGAGGGCTAGAAGATAGTTTGAGAGGAACAAACATGAACAAAGAGCTGAAGGTGAATATCATCATATATTATATGAACAACAAGGGTTTCTAAAGGTTATCAAATAATAAGGTGGTTGAGTTGGTGCTGAGTCATCTAGGGGGTTGGTGCCTCCTTGCAAGTGGGTGCTTACTAAAGCCTAACTGAGTTGGTGCTGAGCCAGTTGGGGTTGGTGCTCCATGTGGAGTTGGTGCTTCACTAAAAATTGATGTTTGTCTTATAAGACTATAGTCTATTTGCTTCATCAATGGTTTTTCTTAACTTTAAGGTTTTACCATGTATATGTTGTGTTCATGTGTTTCATGCTGTTATGATTTGGTGCTTATGCTTGCTAAGATGTACATGCTTGTTGGAATGGCCCATGTATGTTTAATGGGATTGAGTGAAAATTTTTAAAGATCAATTCACCCCCCCTCTAATTCATTATGCTTCTAACACATATGATGAAAAAGAAGTGGTGCAAAGACATAAAGCAATGGTATATTCAAATACCCTCAAATAGATAAGCATAGAGACACAATTAATTCTAAACTAGGAAAATTAGAAATGAAATCATGTATGAACATGTGGTACAAATATGTATAAGAGCAAAGATGTACAAAAGCTAAGTCTAAAGTAGTAGTAGTAGGAAAAAAATCTAACTAGGTGTAGGATGATCACTATCAATATATAACAATGCTAAATATGTGATGTAGAGTTTAGAAAGATGTAACCTAATAATCAAAACTATGTATAAGATGCCCCAAAATGGGTGAATATTTCAAATGAAGAACCCATGCTTCTGTGTATATACCCCCAGTGGGTAAATAGTATCAAATCTAAATTTGTGTAGTGGACTTGGGTCCTATAAGTATATGTGAACCCCTGACAAGAATAAGTGAAGTATGTATGTATGATAAAAACTAACTATACTAAGATAGCTAACATATGTAGTGTCTAGAAAATATAAGATATGTAAACATGGAAATGCATACAATCTATAATTTGTGTTTTTTGAGTAAATATTTGAATGTTTTTGTGTTTTGACATATTATATATATGTGTACACACACACACACACACACACACACACACACACATTAGATATAATCTATATACAATAAGGGAGGAGCATACTAACTAATGAGTCTCATAGGAGACACACTATCAATGTGGCCTATGTCAAATAAAGGAATAGTAATTATGTGTGTTGTATGAAAAGTTAACCAAGGTCGTAAAAGTTTCTATACTAAGTGATCTATAGATGGCATTGCCTTTGGAGTGGTTATAATAATTTTTGAAGATGACTAAGGTGTCCTATGAACTATAGGTGTCTTAGGGACCCATCTAGTAGGAGATGCTATAACTAGCATGGGTGCCCTATGCTGAGAACCCTAAGAACTCAATAACACTAATCTCAAAAGGAAAGGTGTAGAGGGAGGCCCTCTATACTCTATAACATATCTCTGATGTAAGGTTTTCTCTAATAATGGTCTCTATGGGAGAGTATGCTTACATGGTAACACTGTAGGAGTAGACCTCACCTACACTAGTGGCTCCACTGAACTCTATAGTGTATTGATGAGAACTATGCTCATAATTATAACTGATAACTATGATGTGACTACTAATGGGTCAAGTAAAGGGTACTCATATTAAATACCCTCAACTATGACCACCTAATTAACATGTATATACTTGAGACATTTGTACATGGTAGATGGAATAACTCATAGCTATTGTATCCATGACCTACCCAATAACATGTCAAATGAGCCTACACTAGGTATTACTAATGATATATGCATAGTCCCCGCATATCCAAGCTTACTCCTCATTCACTCTATTATGTAGGGTATGCACCTCTCACCCAATCTTGCACACTCCTTACTCGAAGTTTACTCATAGTCATATGCACAAGTCTGATGCCTTATCACAAACTTCTATGTACTGACCCCTTTATACTCCACACTATACACTCATTACTATGTAATTCACAAATCCCATTCACACATGCTGCAAATACTAACTTTTACCCCCTTTATTTATGTAGTTTAGTGCACTTTGTAGTTCTACATTATAGCTCATAGGCTCACACACTACATAAGTTTTGCATCAGCTCACCAACTTCTACACTTTTCTTAGATCATATCCCTATGCACCTCACAATCCCATGCCATAGCTCATATCCCTACACACCTAGCCAACTCTTGGACTCCATATCACATCTATGTGACACCTTGCCTTGGCCACGTGCTTCAATGGGTTCACCAACCATAATCTAGCTTGAATGATGAACCAATATAACTATCTTCTTAGTAATTGACAAAAATTGTAACTACTTTTGTATTCTAATTATATAAGTATGTAAAATACACATATATCATAAGGTGGATGCTACACCTAGTCATAACACAAATAGCATGCTTCACATATCTACTCTATAAAACATGCACTGTATCACATTGTACCAATTTTCCCTATTATTTATTAATGAATAGAAGTTACATTTCCTACAAGTAAGACTTTTAATCCATTGAATTTGTTTAGTTGTTCCTTTTTAAATTAGCTCTACCCATTCATTTTATAAACCAAAACTCAATTGTTCCCCATATGATTGGCCCTGGACCCTGTGGTGTGGATCATTGGTTCCAACAACTGTGCTAATGAGAACATGCAAGTGAGACTCTAGAAGGAAGGTTTGTTTTTTAGTAAGGTGGTTGATGCCTAAAAGCAACTTAAGGTATCCCCAAGGTACAAAAGATTATCATTGATGCAGTCAAAGCATGGTGCACTAAATTTTTTTGCCACTTCTGTGAATTGATGGTACAACTCAATCTAGTGCCTTCTACTACACCTCCATAGTTTGATCAATAATGGTTTCATCATCAAACCCCCTTCAAAGTTAAATTCAATCTTGACATTCCTCTATTCAAAGGCAAGATTGATGTGAAAGCACTAGATTCCTAAAGTCAACAACTCAAGGGATACTTTTTAATCAATTCTTTCACCAAAGTTGAGAAGATCACCTTCATAGTATTGAAGATGCCCTTACCAATCGTTCATTAATGGGAGAGTTTTATCATGAAGCATGTGTAATATTGTGTTCCATTTGAATCCTATAAGACTTTTGTCGATGCATTGAAGGATGATACTACCTTTTGCACCACTTTGAATATGAATACATAAAGTTCCAACAACTGTGCTAATGCAAAGATTAGTCTATGGAAGACTACACCAGCATTTTTCATGACTACTTTGTGTGCCTACATGATAACTTGAGTGAACAATATTAAGTGCTGAAGTACATTAGTGGACTCCCACCTTATATCTATGTGAAGATGGATTTCTTAACTTTTGATACTTTAGGGAAGGCATATCACAATGCTATGAAGATCAAAGCCAAGGCAAAGATGAAGCAACATGTCACCTCTTTATCCAATGCAATGCACAAGGCCAAAATTTCACATAGCTCAACATCATAGCCTGATACACAAAAATAACAACACACTTCTCACAAAAGAGAACAACACCAAAAGACTGCTCAACCCTCAAAGGCTCTAATGTTTTTTGTGTCAGAAAAAGGTAAAAATAATAAGTACAATGATAAGTGGTGCCATCACCATCACTCATCCACTCACGATGATTTTGAATGTCACATTAAATAATCCTTGCTTGCATAATTTACATCAAAACCCACATCGATGGATGACACTAATCCAAATGCCTCTTATTTGAGCACCAACACCACTATGATCAATATCTTTGAAGAATGTGAATGTCTCTTCCACACTAAGTTTTGGGTGAAGGGTTAGCCTCTCCACATCATCATTGATAGTGGAAGCCATAAGAACATCATCACATAATCCACAAATCAACACCCGTGTCTTACCACTATTGTGCATCTCATTCCATACTCTTTAACTTGGATTTAATAGGGGAAAGATATATAGGTCCGTTAGGAATATACTTTTTAATAAAAAGTCAAGCCTATGGAAGACAGTGTCATTTGTGACGTCACATTTCTAGAGGTCTATGACATTGTACTGGGGAGACCCTACTTCTATGACCATGAATCTACATATCAAACCAAGCCACAGTGTTAAATTATTCACATGCAAGATCACTTGGATAACCTCTTTGAGTCATCACCCATGACCAAAGTCACATTGGTCTCTGCCAAGTAATGTTGTAAACTCATCTCATATGTACAAAAGTTCATGTTACTCATGGTTTGACCTGATACACCTGCATGTTCAAAATAACACACCCTAGTAATTCACAACACTCTCACATCATTGCATTAATAACAATTTGATAAGTTATTATAGTAGAGTAGCAAAGTCTTCATAGAACCTAAAGGTCTCCTAACACACTATACAATAAATCACTACATCAATTTGGTTCCTAGATCCCCTCTTCCAAATATCCCTCTCTATCACAAATTAGTTTGGGAGAATAATGAAGTTTGGTGTTAGATTCAAGAACTTCTTGATCAGAGAAAGATCAAGCTTGGCTCTTTGCCTTACAGGAGTCTAATAGTCCTCACACCCAAGAAGGATAGGTCCTGGTGACTCTACATAGACTATCACACCTCAATAAAATCATGATGAAGAATCAATATCCATTGCCATGTATTAATAACCTTTTAGACCAGCTTCAAGGTGCATAATACTTCACCAAGATCGAATTGAAGTTAGGTTACCATTAGGTTTTGGTCCATCCTGAAGACATTTGGAAGACAACCTTCAAGACTTGGGAAGGATTATATGAATGGTTGGTCATGCCTTTTGGCTACAATAATACACCATCCACTTTCATACACTTGATGGATGATCTACTCATGCCATTCCTCAAATCTTTAATCATCATCTAATTGGATGACATTCTCATCTTCAATAAGACTTGGGAGGAACAAATATAACACATCTTTCATGTCTTAGATACTTTATGCCAACACAAGTGACAATCCAACTTAGTGAAGTGTACCTTTGGCACTACATAAATATAATACTCGGGCTACATCATTGATCACACTAGCATCAAAGTAGATCTAGAGAAGATCAAAGTGATCTAATATTGGCCTACTTTATGGAATATCATAGAATTCAGGAGTTTTCTTAGACTTGCTAACTTCTACCATAGGTTCATCCTTGGTTTCTTGCACATCTCTTGGGATCTCAACCAGATCACATGTAACAAAGCCAAGTTAGACTAGACACATGCACAACAACACCATTTTGAGGCACTAAAATAATGTCTTTGCATAATGCCTATTATTGTAATGCCTGATATTATGCAAACCTTTAAAATACACACTAATGCATCTGACTATGTACTTAGTGCAGTGTTCATGCAACATGGACATCTAGTTGCATGCCACTCTAAGACATTCAATGAAATGGTACAAAGGTTCTCTAGCTATGAGAATGAGATGTATGCTATTATGTAATAAATAAAGCAATGGTGACACTACATTCTTAAGAAAGAAACAATTGTTTTTTTGACCATAAACCACTTTAGTTCTTGCCATCACATAACAAGCTAGAAAATACATGTCATATGAAATGGATGACTTACTTGTAGTAATTGCATATCACCATCAAGCATAAGAGAAGAAAAGACAATAAGGCCACAAATTAGCTTGGCCAACCATCAGTTCATGTGCTCATCACACTATTGGATGTGGATGACCATAATTACACAAACTGGGTTCCTCTCTACTCAACTGATTAGGACTTCATAGTAACTTAAACTATTATCAAAAAAGGTAACCGAGTTTAGGAATTTTATTTATTTGACCAGATCCTCTACAAGCTTAGACATCTCTGTGTTCCCTATGGTGTACCTCACTAATGACTCATCTAGGAGGCACACTACATCAAGATGTTGAGATACTTCGACGTGATAAAGACTCGAACCACATTGTAGTCACACTTACACTGGCTACATATGTGCATAGACATGGAGTGCCACGTCAAGTATTACATTCCTTGTTACATCACCAAGCCCATAAAAATGAAGCTGGGACTTTACACACCTCTATGAGTTCTATCCAAACCATGGGAATCTATCAACATGGATTTCATGACTGGATTGCTTACAATGAGATGATAACATGATTCTATGTTCATTGTAGTGGATCAATTTTCCAAGATGGCTATCATGGTCACATGCAAAAAATACATTGACATAACTAGAACTACATAGGCATTCTTCAACCATGTTTGGGTTTATTTTTGGTTACCCGTATCCATTATCTTTGACTATGAATCATGCTTTACAAGTCATTTTTGGCAAGCATTATGGCATTTTTGGGTATGCATATAGATCGGTTGATGGTTTTTCATCCTCAAATAAATGGGCAAATCGAAGTGGTCAATCCCACATGTATTCATCTTCTATGACTATAAAACTATGCACATGCTCACCTTGGGATGATAATCTCTTATACATTCAACATGCCTACAATAGGGCTATTCATATATATATTGGTCACAGACTATTATAGACATGTCTTGGGTTTCAACCTCTAACACTTCTAGACATCTCTTATCACACACCATTAGGCAATAAGTCATGTGCATAGGGATATGAAGCAAACAAAGTTGAGAAGTTTCTACACCACATTTAATATGTTCTCCAAAAGGTTCAACAGATTCTCTCTGGTTCTCAATCTAAGTACAATGATCACCATGATGCATATCACACACCCCATGTATTATAATTTGGCTATAAAGTATGGTTACAACTTTAGGAGCATTTTAAAGGTCCACACTAGAATATCAAACCTCTATGTTATGGTCTTTACACCATTTTACATGTATCTAGTGAGATTACCTTTTTTCTTGATCTACCTCAATACTTGGGTATGCACCTAGTCTTCAACATGGAACTTCTCAAGCCTTACACTCCATCACTTTTTGATCTAATAGTAACATAACATCCTTTTGATTTGGATCCTAAACACTTTCACCCCATATAAAGGGACCAGATCATCAAAGTAATAGACACACACACCCATCATGACACACATCAGATTTTTTGAGTGGCCAAGGTTGGGCAATAGATTGATCAATCTAAGTGGCACACTTCACAACAAGTTTAGGTGTAGTTTATGCAACCGTGCATTGATGTAATGGAGACCATTTATCTTTAATAAAGGGTGAATGATTTATACATAGTCCATGTATAACCAAGTTTACTTCTTGTCTACTCTACTACATAGGGTGTGCACCTCTCACCAAATTTTGTGCTTCTTTAAATTTTTCTCACAATCACACACACAAGTCCCATACCTTATCATAGACTTATATGCACTTACCCCTGCACACTCTATACTATGTATTCATTATTGTGCACTTAACAACTTATAGTCCCATATACTGCACTCACTAACTTCTATCCCCTTTGTGTTTATAGTTCAATACACTTTATAATTTTGCATCATAGCTCTCAGACTCATGCACTACACAAATTCTATGCCAACTCACCAAATTTTATGTTCTTCATAGCTTGAAACCCTATGCACCTCATAGTACTATTCTATATCTCATATCCATATGCACCTGTCCAAATATTAGACTCCACAACACATCTGTGTGTTGCCCTCACTTAGCCACATGCTTCAAGAGTTCACCAACCATCATCTAGCCTAGAAGATGAACCAACACAACCATCTTCTTAGTAATATTCTAATCATATAAGTATGTAACATACACATGAAACCTAAGGTGGATGTTACACACAATCATAACATAGATAGCATGCTCCACATATATACACGATAAAACATACACTATAACATATTGTACTAATTTTATCTATTCTCTATTAATAAATAGAAGTTGCATTTCCTGGAAGTAAGATTTCTTCTCCATTGAATGTGTTTAGTTGTTCCATTCTAAATTAGATTTTCCCATTCAATTTGCACAACCAAAACTTAGTTTTTCCTTGCACGCTTGGTCTTGTGCCCCTTAGTGTGGATCAACTAAGAATATAGTGGCCATATATGTTGGTCCAACCTATAGTGGAAGTATAATATCCCTAATATAACTCTGAACATGGCCACTAAAATCATGAGTAACTATGTCAGTTAGAGAAATGTCCTATTTTAAACAACCCAAATGTTATAGAAGTGTGATAGTGGACATGTTAATACTTGACCTGTCATCAACCATAACACTTTGAATAAGATGATGATCAATGCAAGATCTTACAAAGAGTACATATAAATTTGAATCATCATAAACAATCTCCTACTCTAAGAAAGTGATGAGTGGTCTAGTTTAAACTGTAGTATGATACACACCAATGATATTATATAGGACTTGTACATTCTTTGTAATAGTGTGATATGATGCTGGTGGTGGATGTGCCTAATATGTATAGTGAACACCTAAAATATTCCTTACCTCATTAGTTGTATGTTTTGTAAATGGATCCAAAAATATTTTCAATGCCTTAGCTTCCATTTGTTGAAATTCGGGTGCCTCTGTGGGTGTGCCTACATCAATGATGTTGGCCTCTATCAAATCTTGTATCTTATGTTTTAAGCTGATGCATTAATTTTTAGTATGACTTGGTACCCTATGATAGTCATAAAATGCATTCAAATAATAAATATTTGGAAGAGGCTATGTCATATCAACCTCTTTGTTGAGAGGGAGAGGTATGAAATTATATTCCAAGAGCTGCTATAAAACATGTGCCAATGATTCTAGAAGGTTAGTGAAAACTCTCCATAGAGGACCTAATAAAACTAGATAAGAAGGTAGCTTTGAAACTATGTTAATTATGGCCTTTTGATCACTCTTATTCTTAATGGCCCTTAATTTATATGGAGGATTATTATAACTCTTAGTAGTTGATTATAATTGACTTGTATATTTAAATTTTCCCATAAAGACAATTTTGAATTCCTTTTATTTCACTGTGTGGCATAAATATGTGAAGGTTGGAAACTTCTTGAACAAGATAACTTCATGTAATGCTGGTAGTAAAATCTATTTGAATATGTCTTGGTGCTCATGATCTGCCATGGGGATAATCATCTTTGTCAATAAAATTTTATATTGCAAGAATTATTCTGTAATAGGCTCATTGGATTTTTGCTTTAGTTATGCCACTTGAGCATATGAGATCTTATCACCAATTTCAATTGAAAAGTGTGCTAAAAACATATCTACCAATGGATTGAATGCGGTGATGGACTGATCTGGAAGATCATAAAACCATTGTAAGGCATAGTCCTTTATACTACATGGAAATAATTTAGTAAGGAGCCAATCATTGGACACATAGTCCAAGCATGTTACATGGAAAACTCTTAGATGTTTCTCTAGGTCACCCTTACCATCACACAAAGTAAGCTTAGGTGCCATGAATCTAGATGGCAAAAGAGTTATTTCTATGTGATGTGCCAAAGGTGTATGTAAAATAACATGAGAATCCAAGGCATGTGATGGCCTAGTAGCTTCCTACTCAAGATGTAACACCATAGCCTATAGAGAATGAATCTCATGCATAAGGGATTGTACACTTGGGGAAGAAGAACTAACCATAGGAAGTGTGGCTATTATTGAAGTTAACCACGTTAAAATAGGTTGTTACACAAGTTGAGTTGCCCCCAATGTAGGTGTAATAATATTATTATCTAGGGCAGTAGAAGATTGGCCATTATTCGATTTGTTCTTTATTTTCATTATGGCTTGTATAATCTATGCATGATGATGGGGATTTTATCAAAGTGTATCTCAAACACTCTATAAAATCTCATCCTTATTAACTATAAGATTTTCATTGTTAAGTGGGGGGAGAGTGTCTTGATTCCCATATAATGTATCATCTTGATCTTGATTGTATTGATCATATTCAAATGCATTATCATTGAAGTTTACATAATTAGGGTGTGAAGGATCAATTATGGGGGTTGTAATTGGTCATTTAATTCCATGGTATAAGATCTAATAAAAAGAATCTATGTATGTTTAATAGGATTATTGCTAAGTCTAGCACTTATTCTTAAGGGAAGTGTTACCGCTCAAATTTTTACCCTTTGGAAGAGGGTTCTTTAGTCCCTTTCCAACTTGATTAGAACTATGGGAATAACCCTAGGTTGTGGGTCACCTATGGCAAGGCTAAACCTCCAGAGTAGGCTGACTTCCTCTTTAATGCTCACCTAAAACTAATGCTAAACTAATGCTTTACAAGGAAAAGGGTTAGAAATGGGAAAGGGCTCCTAAGAAAGTTAACTAAGTGATGCAAAAAATAAAAATGGGTAACTCCCATAAGCTTGAACCCATACTAGATTTGCATAGGATAATACTAGCTCACACAATCTCAAGATCAAGCTGATTGTATAAGTTTTTCATGGAAGAGGTTCAGGAAGCAATGAATGAAAATAAAAAAGAGTTATAAGACTCGCTAAAAGCTCATGTTAATGTTAGAAATAAAACTAATCTAGACGTACAAACAACATTAAAAACTCCCTAAACAAGGTCATAAAGAAGGACCATGGATGAGGAAGATTCTCCTTCTCACAATGCCATAGTGTACAGCTCACGAAACATAGATTTGAGGTAAAATATAGGTAAAGAAAGTTCTATATTGCATCAAGAGGTAGTTATTAAAAATTATTGATAGGGTCAAACCTAATCAAGAGGATCATATTTTACAATATCTCAAAGAGTTCCCTAGTTCCTCTAAAATTTCCAAATCAGAGAGAACTAGTCTTTGAAAATTTCAAATCAGAGAACCCCTTACAAAATGAAGATAATGGGTTATATAGAATATGGAAGAGAAAGAGAGAGATAAAGGAGAGGGGCACACTATCCATGATCATTGAATGAGCTCCACATTTCAAGGGATTCCCAACCACCCCTTTATCCAATCAGGACAAGTCCATCATCAATAATTATCCTTCATTAGTTCTAGTTAGTTCTCAAGTTCTTCTCATTGGCTGAGAAAAGTGAACTAAAGGACAATAATTTGTTTTATATGGTGAGTCATGATCCTTTCAAGGAGAAAATATATTTAAAGGTTTTAATCATTATTGAATGCTGCAGCTACCTCTCTAATCTCCCAAATCTACTTCGTGAATCTCACCATACCTTCCACTTGGCTTCATTATGAGGACAAGGTCCTCATATCCTTGGGCCTAATGAAACCATACTATATATGATTTAAGTGATTGATCTAATTATCATATTTATGCCTTTGCATGTTTTTTATACAAACCTTGAACTTTGATCGATTATAGGTTGAAAACCAATCTCATATTGGTTTTCCTATAGTCAATATCTCCACCTTGACACATTTATATCATTGAACAACTAACAACTTGATTTTATTTATGTCAAGTCCAAAAGGACATATTTACCTTTGTGTCCATTTAATTGTGGATACCTATCCTTTAAGCATCCATATGGTATAACTCAAACCCTATTTGAGCTTGATACCTTTCTGCATTAGCTTGCCTGAGTTGAAAATTGCCCTATCAACCTTTATTGAAATATCCTGAGCTTGACCCTTTACTTATTGGTCATCGATTGTCTGACTTAGCCTATTGACCCCTTGAATCATCTCACTCCATTGATCTTAACTCTTGAGATCTCACCATTTTTCACCTTCATGCCTTTCCACGGGGCCCTACTGACTTGTTGACCATAACTTACCCACGTGCTAGAGATCTTTGATGCACGATCAAATGCCAATCATTAGATCTATTGAGACCCACTATTTGAAATTAAATGTCTAATTCATGAGGCTAAAATTTGACATCTGCATGCCTATATTTGACATTTTTATGACCGTAACTACATATTTGAAAACTAACAATCACTTGTGGTTTAAACATGACACTTGCACACCCATCATTTGATGTCTGCACGAACATATTTAACCTCTACACGAATGCCAATATTTGATCCCCATATGGAAAATTATCAAGATTTATTTTTATGTTTGCACAACTATTATTACTCTTATAGACCACAAATTACCCAAGTCATTTCCTTCAGACTTCTTATCTATAGGGCTTTTGTTGAAGAAATGACTCTTCAGGACTTTTGTATTGGACACTTTCCTCAGGAAATGACCCTTTGGGACTTTTGCATTAGCCCCTTTCCTAAAATAAATACCCTTCATGACTTTGTCTTGGGACAATTTTGTCAAATAAATGAGCCTTCAAAACTTTTATTTGGGCTACTTTCCCAAAGAAATGACCCTTTGAGAGTTTTATTTCAAACACTTTGCTTGAAAAATGACCCTTAAATATTTTTTTAAGGGAAATTTATCAAATAAATGACCCTTTGGGCTTTTTTTTGGATCAATTACCCCAAAAGATACCCTTTAGAACTTTTATCTAGGACTTTCCTTGAAAAATGCCCCTTCAGGAGTTTTGTTTTAGATAAAATGTCTGGAATAATTCCTGATACTTAGCCAATAAACCCAAAATAAATCTGCTGAAGGATATATTATAACTTAGCTAAATAAAAAATCTAAAAGATTTGAACTTATAAAAATAAAAAAGTTAAAATAATTTTCCTGAGTAAGGACTCAGCCAAAAAAAAGGTTTTTGCACGTAGCTTTTCCAAGGACTGTATGTTCTTCTGAACTCATGCTTGAAATGTTGCTTAATCCTTGAAGGCTTGAAATAACTATGAAGACCTAAAGCTTGAGCAGACTTATTCCATGACCTTGAACTACTTGGTTTCACCATGAAACCTACTTAAGAAACTTTTTCTTTGCTTTATAGACCTATCCATTAGAATTTGACAAAATACACTTTAAGTAATCTTAAAGTGTTTCAAAAGCTTTGTGAGCACTATAATATCTCTCTGGTTCACTCATTCCATCCAGAAGATCTATTCATCTACTCATCCATTAGTAACTTGATCCATCTAGGCACAACTTGGTATGTGGGCCAACTTTGTCCAACATTTTTGGCAACTCGCAGGGAAGCATGCCTGCTATGCTTGTGAACCTAGACCAATTTGCCTTATCTAGTCCATTGGGTATGGAGTCTCCTGTCTGTGTAATTGAGCTGGTCTAAAACTAGATATAAGGCTAACCCTTTTTGGATAACTCATCTTGAAGTAATAAGGACAAAAGAACAATAATAAAAGCAAAGGCAGGTGCACATAAGCACTTTTAGGAAGGAAAAACAACTAACCTACTGAACAAATGTGCATAAAGACACTTGGAGAAAAACATGAAAACTATTCTAATATGTATAGGGCTGAAATTTACAAATACCCACCTCTTGGGTGAAATGGAAAACTATGAATACCATTCACTTGTAACAAACCAAGATGAAAAATACCTTACTTTGGAGGTATTATAATTGGTGAACCAAACAACTTTATGGCCAATCCTTTTGATGTGCTCTCCAATAGATGGAATGGAATAAACATGTGTTCAATGTAGACATACTGGTCCATGTCCTCCAAGCTTGGTTCATGTTGGAATTTATGGGTTCTTGTAACCTCCTAATTTTATGGCTCAATTTTGTGCTTTTTATTAAGCACAACATGTGATGGCTCCTTTAAACTGGTGCTTGGTTGACTGTCTAGGCTTAGGTAGAAAAGCTCCAAGTCATCCTAAAAGGCAAATTCCTCTTGGTTATCTAAGATAATGCCAACTTCAACATCATCTTTACTTTGCTTGATTTTAATGGGGCCATATGGTAGCTCATCAATCCACCTAAGGCCTAACATGTCATGTTATTATGGCTCTAAATTTGACCATTATTCTTCATTATTGAAGACATCAATACTGCCTTCAAAGGACAATTCATCTTGAGATTGGTCAATTTATTTAAACTCATTGGAAAATTCATCTTAAGATCTAGAGGAGGCATAAGCTAGTTTAGAATCTCTACCTGATCCATGAAGTCATGGTACAACTACTACCATACCTCATCCTGATCCTCCTTTTTCTCCATTTCTTCCTCATCTTTATCTATAGTCACACCAAATAGAATCTCTTAGGAATATTCAAAATCTACTTTATTCTCAGATGTACTCTGGGTATATACCCCTTCAAATATAAAGGCATCAATACTGCCTTTAAGCTCTAGTTCATCAAAGCCATGCCAAGAAGTCTAATCAAAACCTGACTCTTCCCCTTTTGAATGAAGTGGACTATCTATCATGATGTCTTCATATTATACACTTGCATTTTCCCCTTTAGGCTCAAATTTGACTGCAAGCTTGTCCTCTATTATTTGTAAAATAGGTTCTTTATTAAGAGGGATATGGTGGGAGGGTGAAGAAGTTCACCTTACTTGTATCTTAGGAAAGTGTCCTTATAGTTAGGGACTTTGAATTGATTCCTTGATGGCTCTTTATGAAAGGAGAGAGAGTCTTGGAACTCTTGTACATTAAGCTCATTGAGCTGAGCTATGGTTGATTGATTTACTTTTGGCATAATTAACTCCTCTTGCAAAACTATTTATTGGACTACCTCAACCATTACCTCCTCCTTCTTTGTGCCTTTTTGAATTGATTTCTATGAGGGAAATGAGTAGGGAGAAGGCACCTTTTCTTCCTTTATAGGAAAGGGTGATCTCAAAAGTGAGGGCATGATATAGCCAGGGTTAAATTTATTGGAGAAGATACATGATAGAAGGGCTTCATGTTCTTGAGTGGGATTGGGATTTGGGGTAGGAAAAGGGAAAAATGATTGGCTCTTGAAAAGGAGAGGACACACAAGATTGATCTAAATGAGCCTATTGATCCTCATAAGACATCAACACACTATCTACATTTTTGATGATATTTATCATCATCGTTATGTCCTCATCCTCATAAGATGACCACCTTTCACCCTCCTAAGTTGACCATCTATCCTTGACTAGCCAAAGAACACTCCTTTCATCTTGTATAACATGGATAGGGATGACTAGAAAAAACTCCAAATCCATACCAATCTCCTTTATCAACTCAACATAAACTGATAGTGCTTGATTTATTCCTGATAAGGATGTAATAGGATAAGCCTTGTCTTGATGAGGGAAATTAAGGTACTAATTTAAATGTAAAGGAGGCTAACCTTGATCATATGTATGGTTAGGAAGAGGATAGAGGCCATGGTAAGGATAATAGGCTACTTAAGGGCCACTTGGGGGGAATACATATACATTATTTGCCTGATATGTGTGATGATGAGGTAGAGAATAAGCATGTTGATCAAATGAGTGATGATACATACCAAATTATTATGATTAGGCACTTGGGCTACTTCTACTAGCTGATGTTGATTTAGAGTTACCATTGATGTTTTTAGAATGCCTCCAAATGCTGATATGTAGAAGAACAATACCAAAAAAAATCCTTCCACTACTTTGGACCTTAGTCCTACTTGGCATGCTAGAACAATTATTGCTCAAATTTACACCCTTTGGAAGAGGGTTCTTCAGGCCCTTTCCAACTTGAGTATAACAGTGGGAACAACCCCAAGTTGTGGGTTACCTATAGTGGGGCTGAACCTCTGGAGTAGGTCAGATTCCTCTTTGATGCTCACCTAAACTAATGATTCACAAGGAAAAAGGTTAAAAAGGGAAAATAAATCCCAAGAAAGTTAACCAGGTGATGCACCAAATAAAAATGGGGAACTCCCATAATCTTGAACCCACACTAGATCTACAGAGGACAATACTAGCTCACACAATCTCAAGATCAAGTTGATTGCATAAGTGTTTCATGGAAGAGGTTTAGGAAGCAATGAATGCAAACAAAGAGGATTTCTATGAATCACTAAAATATCATGTTAATTGTAGAAATAAAATTAATCTAGACCTATAAACAACATTAAAAACTCCCTAAACTAGGTTAGAAAGAAAGACCATGGATGAGGAAGATTCTCCTTCACACAATGCCATAGTGCACAACTCACCAAACACAGATTCAAGGCAAAATATAAGTAAATTTTTTATATATTACATCAAGAGGTAGTTATTAAAAATGATTGATAGGGTTGAGCCTAATTAAGAGGAACATATTTTACAATATCTCAAAGAGTTCCCAAGTTCCTCTAAAATTTCCAAATCAGAGAGAACTAGTCTCTGAAAATTTCAGATCAGAGAACTCCTTAGAAAATGAAAAGAATAAGATATATAAAAGAGGAAAGAGAAAGAGAGAGAGAGAAAGGAGAGGGACACACTATCCATGATATTAAATGAGCTCTAACTTTCAATGGATGCCCCACCACCCCTTTGTCCAATTAGGACAAGTCCATCATTAATAATTATCTTTCATTAACTCCAATTAGTTCTCAACTTCTTCTCATTCGCTGAGAAAAGTGTAGTAGAGGACAAGAGTTTGTTTTATATGGTGAGTCATGATTATTTCAAGGAAAAAATATCTTTGAAGGTTTTGATCATTATTGAATTCTCCATCTACTTCTCCAATCTCACAAATCTACTCTGTGAATCTCTCCATACCTTCCACTTGGCTTCATTATGAGGACAAGGTCCTCATATCCTTGGGCCTGATGAAACCATGCTATGTCTATTTTAAGCTATTGATATGACTATCATATTTATGCCTTGGAATTATTTTAATGCAAACCTTGAACATTAATCCATTATAGGTCTAAAACTAATATCATATTGGTTTTTCTATAGTCAATATCTCCACCTTGATGCATTTATATCATTAAACAACTAGAAACTTGCTTTTATTTATGTCAAGTCCAAAAGGACCTATTTTACCTCTATGGAAATTTAATGGTAGATATTGATCCTTTAAATATATATTTGGTTTATATTAAACCCTATTCAATCTTGACACCTTTTTGCATTAGCTTGCTCGAGTCAAAAATTACCCTATCATCCTTTGTCAAATATATTCTGTGCTTGACACTTTGCTTATTGGTTGTCAATTATCTGACTCAACTTGTTGACCCCTTGACTCATATCACTCCATTGATCCTAACTCTTAAGATCCTACCATTTATCACCTTCATGCTTGTTTACAAGGGCCTTCTAACTTATTGACCCCATCTCGCTTGTGTGTCATAGATCTTTGATGCATGATCAAATGCCAACTATTAGATCTATTAGGACCCACTATTTGAAATCAAATGGCTAATTCAAAAGGCTTAAATTTTATGTCTGTGTACCTATATTTGACATTTGCATGATCATCACTACATATTTGAAAACCAATAATAACTTTCCATGGCTTAAAATTGACACTTACATGCCTGTCATTTGATGTTTGTATGAACGTATTTGATGTCCATGTGACTGTAAATCTTTGATCCCCATATGGATGATTATTAAGCTTTATTACAATGTTTTTGTAACTATTATTACTCTACTATGACACAAATTCCTTGGGTCATTTCCTTCAGACTTCTTGTCTGCAGGCTTTTATCAAAGAAATGGCTCTTCAGGACTTTTATATTGGATACTTTCTCAAGAAAATGACCCTTAGGGACTTTTTCATTAGCCCCTTTCTTGAAATAAATACCCTTTAGGACTTTGTCTCAAGAAAATTTTATCAAATAAATGACCCTTCAAAACTTTTGTTTGGTCCACTTTCCTAAATAAATGACCTTTGATAGTTTTGTTTTAGATATTTTGCTTGAAAAATGACCCTTTGAGCTTTTGTCTAGGACTTTCCTTGAAAAATGACCCTTCAGGAGTTTTGTTTTGGACAAAATGTCTAAAAAAATCTTGATACTTAGCCAACCCAAAGGAAGTATTATCACTTAGCCAAATAAAAGATCCAAAATATTTGAACTTATCAAAATAAAGACCCAAAACAATTTGTCCAAGTAAGGATTTAGCCAAAAAAAGGGTTTTAAACTTAGCTTTTCCAAGGTCTGTATGTTCTTTCAAACTCATGCTTGAAATGTTGCTTGATCTTTGAAGGCCTAAAAGAACTACAAAGACCTAAAGCTTGGGTAGACCTATTTCATGACCTTGAACTACTTTGTTTCACCATGGAACCTACTCAAGAGCCCTTTTCTTTGCTTTGTATACCTGCCCCTTAGAATTTGATAAAATACACTTTAAGCAATATTAAAGTGTTTTAAAAGCTCTGTGAGTACTATAATATCTCTCTAGTCCACTCATTCCATCTAGAACATCTGTTGATTTGCTCATTTATTAGTAACCTGATCCATCTGGGCACAACTTGGTATGTGAACCAAATTTGGCCAACAAAAAGAGAGATAACTTTTTTAGATGGCATATTGTAAACAACATGAAAGAGGGTTACTAAAAAAAAGAATAATTTTTTAAAAACTCAATATAACCAATAAAAATAGGAAAAAAATGGATACAAACCCTAAAAGCATCGAGGGTTAGGGTTTTTGAAATGTTTGAAGTAAGTTGGGTTCACCAAATGATTTAATTTTTTACGGTTATGGAGTTTAAGCCCTAGGTTACTAAAGGGTCTGAGTATAGTAAATCAAGGTATAAATATACAATAAATAAGACCAATAATTTGTAGTAATATTGACCTATTTTGACCTTTATTAAAATATAAATAAATAATGTAAACAAGTACTTAGCTAGAAATTGACCGAGGAAGGAAATCTGGAGGCTAAAAACTAGGACATGAGATGATCTGAGTGTTGAAGATAGGATCCAAGTGTCAAAAACCTTATTGAATAATAACTCCATAAATGGATAGTAGCACCCTAAGGTGCTAGTATCCTTATTTTTGAGCTAGTGTCCTCTATGTAGAACTATTCTAAGCTTTTGGGTGCACTTGTGTTTGAATCTACCAAGCATGTTCCTATGTGCAAAAGTTATGATTCCTTATAGGTGATTTATTTTAACTAATTTTGTATAAAAACCTTAAACCTCCATTTTGATATGGCATCTAGTTGGCACAAATAACAAATTAATTTGTTATTGGGGTAGGCTAGACATCCTCAACACCATACTGTGATGAGATTTTCCTACATACCAATACTCTGAGGAGGGATAACCCTGATGTAGTTCTCCCCACCTAAGTGCTAGTGCAATTGAAAGTGAAGTTAGTATGAATGTTGGATTGAATGCTTTGGGTGTGCTTGGGACTATAGATTTGAGTAATATGAGCTTAGGAATGTTGTATATGGTTTTATGTATAAGTAGGGTAGAATAGGGATTTCTAACCTTGATCGTGCAAGCTTGTTCTGAGTTTGTTTGTGTAATTTTCATTTGATTTCTTTCTAGTGGATAAATGGCTAAAAGTCATATATTTATATTGTTATAGTGCTTATGTGGTTATTAAAAGAGGTCAAGGATGACCCTAGTTGGTTTCTCATTTAAAAATATATCCATTGGTATAAAAGGTAGGAAAAGGACAATAACGCCCAAATTGGGACACTAATGTCATAGTGTGCTATTGTCAAAATTATGGTGCTAGTGTCCAAGTGGCAGAACCTAAGGCACTAGGGGCCAATATGTGAAAGTGAGGGTCTAAGACTAATTTAGGGATGTTTAGGGATGTGTGTGGTCTGTATGAAGGCTAGATACATGTCTAAATAGGCCTTAAGATAGGTCTAGGGCTAAGCTAGGGATGGCTGGTCTCAAATAACATTCTTAGCACTGAAGTGCCATTTTTAGATGATTATAATTATATTGACCCATATTCATTTAGGGTTAAACATTTAATGAACTTAAACCCTATGTCTTTGTATGCAAACCCTAATTTGGCATAGGGTCTTCATGTTTTTTCTTATTATTTTAATTTGTTTTAAATTCTAATTTTTTTCATTTGTAAGCAATGGAAAATGTTTATAAAAAAACCCATTTTCAAATGGAAGATAAATAAGCATTAGTTACTCATATTAATAATAACAAAGGATTAATAGATGTATTTTTATATGTTACAAGAGATGACATCAACAAGCATGCTAAGGTTAAGGCTTCCTCACCTATTGATGGTGAATCCTTAGGTACTACTGTAGACACCTAAATCTAGCCTTTGATAACCTCTAATCAGGCTTTTGGCTAATTTCCACCCAAAATGCACAATTTGGCCTAAAAATACTAAAATACACTAAATGATGTGAAACTGACATATTCAAATGCCAATTTTCGTCAGGGTATCCCTAAATGGGGTAATGTAATTTATGGGCCAGCTAACTTTGATCAGATCATTCTAAGTCAAAATGCCAATTTTGCACCTAGGTGCTCTGGATTTCTCTTTTATATCAAATTTCTTGTACAAGATGTGTGCCTTTGTTATTTTCTATTGATAACATCCTATATGGGATAATGGATCCAATGCATCTGAAATTACCTTCCAATTCCAATCAAGTCAAATTTTGGACCAATAACAAGGCATTCTAATCAGTTTGAGTAATTTATGCACAAAGTACTTAATCATGCTTAAGAGATAATTAATCCAAATTAAGCATAATTAATAATTCCATGGAAACTTGTTGAATACTTATTTTTATAAATGGATATTAAATATCTTCATCATCAGGTGACCTCATTTCTTAAGAAGACATCCCTAAGTCATTAATGCCACAAATATCAGGATTCATGCCTCCCATGCCTCATCAATGCCTTCCATGATGCCCTCTATGCCTCTTAATTTCCCTTTATTCTAATTTCATGATGAGGATAATTCTAAACTTAATTTCAAAAATTGAATTAATCCTCAACTACACATCTCAATCTCAGGATGAACTGTTTAAGTTGATTCTAGACATTCTTAAAAATCTATAAATAGAGAGGCCATGAACATCATTTATAAGTCTTGATAATGAAAATTTATAATGCACAAATGATTCCAAAAGCCATTGAAATTAGTGTTAACATGCCAAATTGATTTCAATCCAAGCCAAGCCAAGTCAAGCCACAAGCCAAAGGTGCCAAGGAGAGATAGAGGTAGCCAAGCTTCCATTGCCAAGAACTTCATGAGCACAAGCCAAGAAAGCCACTACAACAAGAATTTTGGAGCATCCAAAGAAGGTAAAAGAGGGTTTTTTTTCATTTTAGTTGTGTGTTTTATTCATGTTTATTAACTAACCTTTCCCTAGTGTCTAGGCCTAGAGATGTTATGCTAGTTAGTGTATTTCTTTCATTTTGTTTTCATTTTGAAACTAACACCATACTAACCATCCTCTCTTGATTTAAATTATTAGATCACATATGGCACACTCGATGGGACAGACACATCCCACACATGAATAATATCATTTTATATCTTTAAAATATTCATTTGGACCATTAAAACTCTTGTAAATTGATTTTCTAACTTCTTTTTCCATTTTTATTTACCACAGGTTTACATAGTAATTGACGTTAGCTAGTAAAATTGACATTAGTTAGATAGCTTAACCAATGTCAGTTAGTAAAAATAACATTAATTAGATACCTACCATTGGTCACATTGGTATAATTGATGTCAGTTAGATAACCATCATCGATTAAAAAATGTAACCATTGTCAGTTATATAACTGACATTGGTCACTGTGTTTTTCTTAAAACACAGACCCAAGAGATCTTTTTTTAAAGTTCATTGTTTCAGACATAAAAGATCTTCAAGGCTAAAAGACATGATAACATTTTTATTATAGGACCAAGCTTGACATTTTTTAAAAAAAAAGGTTTAGATCACCTTTTGCATGCTTACAAATCAATTAGGAACCTTGTTTTTGTGTTTAACAATTTTTTTTATAGATGTTTATGGTGAATGTTTTCAAAATTTGCAACTAAGACCAAGGGTCAAATGAACACCAATTCATTTTCGATTTGGGCTTAAATTTGAACTCATCTTTTCAAATATTTTTATGTTTACTTAGATGTTTAGATTAAATTTTTGTTTGGCAAAAAGAGGCATGTTGCGTATATGCTCTTCCATTTGTCCCCTTTAAGGAACCCTTGGAATCAAAAGCACCATTCCTATTACAATTAGCCTAGTCTAAGGCTTAGAAAGAAATTCATCTAAAGCACTTCCTAAAAAATCATCAATGTTTGGGTGACCTTGAAAATGACCCTAAAGTCTTTCTACTTTCATGCTTTCTTCATTTTTATGCAAACTTGGCTTACAAAGGGGACTTGATCACCTCCCACAAGTTCTTTAGGGAAGCTTTGACTTGGGTTTCACCTCTTGGCATTGAATTCATTTGGCTCCTAATTAGAGTTGCATATGGGATGTAGTAGCACTTTGGACATCACAGTACATTGAGTGAATAACATGATGTAGTGGCTGCAAAAAGGACTAGACCTTTTTACAACAAGCCAAGTGATATAGACCTAAAATCTATGATTTTCTTTTACATTTTTTGGCATGAAAGTCATTGTGTAGTTGATTCCCCTAGAATGTTCAAAAACTTGTTAGATTTTAGACAAATCCCCACTTGCTGTAGAAGTATTGTTGGTATAAGGTGTGCCTCAAGGTCCATGTCATAGTAATATAATTTGAGAGTGGGGGGTGTAAAAACCTTATGATAGTATGTGAATTTACTTTTGGATGAATACTTAAAATCCTCTCAAATAATGTAGATTGATGGATTCCAACAATGTCAAGCAACCTTGTCAGTTTAGGATCTAAGAGTGATTAATTAGTTGGTCTTGTCCTCGATTAAAGTCTTATTTAAATTCAAAACTTAGTGTAAACAAATAATTCAACAAAACACATGGTACTCACTTTCCTTTAAACAAAGAGGCATTATGCTTCCTGTGTGAGATTATTAATTTGCCTTGTTCAAAGTTCATCAAAAAATTGGGAGTCATATCATCCACTTTGGTGCAATTATGCTACCCAATTGAGTCTAGACCTTTACTAAAGTTGTTTAAAGTCCTTCAATTATAATTCAAATTAAAAATTGTACCTTTATAATTTCATAGGTTTGATGTGTTAAGTGGGTTTTCCATCTGCACTAAACTTGAGGAAACTTAAGTTTAATTTATAATTTGGGTTGAAGGCCATTCAAGACTCATAATCATTGTCATCACTTGATAGACTTAAGCCATTTTATGCTAAAAACTTTCCCCATAGTCATTGTTTCATAGACCCTCTTGCATAAAATTCAATTTTGTTCCTACATTTTCAGATGAATCTGAGTGTAATTTTATGATCTTTTGTCTAACATAGCTATACTGTTCACTTTTGTCTAGCTTGTTTGTGAAAAGAACCATGTTTTATACCATTATTTGTGAGAATAAACTATTTCTAAAGTGCCTTTTGTTTCATACCTTATACCTAGTTGATCAAGTTCATGTCCAAGAATCAAAAGACTAATGTTTGTTATAAGTTTTTAAATCTGTTAAATTAAACCTTTCATCTATTTTTAAAGTCTAGCTTTTGATGCCATTTGGCCAAGAGTCCTAGTGCATGCCTTGTTTGAGCCTGACATTTGACACTGCATTTGGCCAAAATACCTAACAACTTTTAAATTCCTAGATAAGATTTATTTGAAACACTTCAACCTTAGAGTTTGGCATTTTGATTTTTGGTATCTTTGTGAACAGTGAAATGTTATATACTTCATGCTATCTTTTTTCCTCACAAATCTTTGCATAAACATTTTGATCTTTTAGATGAATTTAGACCAAGTTGGAACATCATCTATTTTAGATTCTATCCTTTTTAAAGTTTGTAAAACTCTTTGACCATTTATCACAAAGCATTAACTATGGATCTCAAAATGTATTCCTACACTCGTAGTGGACTCATGTACAATCCAAAGATTAGTAATATAGTTGCATAAGAAGAAATGATGCAAGACCCCTATGTGGATAATATTGTTTATGAGATGGATTCTTATCCCTCTTATAATTCTCAATTAGGGGCACAAAGCCAAGATCTATTGGCTAACTATTTGGTTAATACACCACCTTATTTAGAACAAGACTAAGAACAAACTACACAATATCTAGCTAAAATACCCACAGTGGAAGAGCCATTTCTTCAATAGTCATATTCTAATAATATGGATTCCACGTGTGATCCTATTTTATTTAATTGACATTTGTTAGAGAACAAAGACAATATTTTAGTTGGAGCCATCAAGGTAGGGGCCAAATTTCTAGCAGACTTTCCCCATGAAAATTTACCAAGTCTAGTAAGAGTTCCCCATAATATCATTTACGATCAACAAGCTTCTTCTAGAAATCCTATGGATCTAGTCCAAACAATGTAGATATCTAATCGAGGAAAAAACATCATGGAAGATCACTTTAACTAAATGTAGATATCATATCAAACCTACCTAAATCTAGTATGTGATTTCAATTAGATGAACATGGTGAGTAAGCCTCTTATTGACTTAGTTCCTTTAATAGGAGTGTTGATAGAGTTAATTGGACAAGAGAATCTGAGTTTTGACCCATTTGTGTAAACCACTTTGATAGGTCACTTGATGTATATGCCCATTATTGAAGAAATATCTTTGGCCTCTACACATAATAGTGAACCAAATGTAGTGGATAATGTGTAAACAATGTCCAATCTCAATCAAAGTGGTACTAAGACACAAAAATATAGCCAATAACATGTGCTTATAGTTCATCCCATGAGTATATCATCATACTCAAGAATAGGAGTTTCTACACCCCAACTTCAATTGGCTGCTTCCTCAAGTGTACAACCTACAGGATTAGGTAATCAAACAATAGTTAGTATCATGCCTCAATGATAGAATGTGATGAATCCTACTCCTCAAAAATTAATGAGTAGTATTCCACAATAATAAACATAATCTAGTATATCAATTCAACATAGGATAAATACATTGCCACCTCAATTAGGGGAAACAAATGTTTTACCTCACCAGGTAACGATGAACATACCTCTTCAGTCACAGATTAATATGCCAATTGAAAACCAAGCAATGAATAGTCAATAATGTATAAATATTGGTCAATGATAGATGTCAAATCTAAAACATGTTTTCACTTCTCCGTAGGGATTCATGTAATAAAGAGGTCCCCATGTTTCTCAAGTACGTACTAGATAACCATTGGTTCAAAATGTGCCACAAATTTAGAGACAGGGTCTTAGACCACAAGTTCCCACTCAATAGCAAGGTTCAATTAGTTGGTAGCATGTCCCTTTTCAACCACAATAGGCATAATATAGTTATATCCCTTTATTCCAACCACAAAATCTTCCATGTCAAACCTTTATCACCAACCCAAACTAGAATATCACGTAACAAATTGTGCAATTTTAAGTACATCCTAATCCATGTATGTGTATTCTTGGTCTATTCCCTAACCAAACCAATGTACCCCAATAGGTATCTCCATCATACCCTAGTCAAAGTGTCCCACTTATGACCTCCCAACCATCTACCCAAACCAATATTCTCCCTCAAACCAATGTTCTTTCTAGTTTCCTATCACAAGAATTGTAATAGATAAAGGATGCAATTGCTACCTCCAAGTTGGTAAATAGATTAAAAATTTCAAATTGGATGATGTGTGTTCCTACCCATTCAAAATGGAGTATTTGTATATACCATTTCTTCCAGGATATGAACCACCAAAATTTGACAAATACAAAGGGAAAGCTAACCCTAAGGCTCATTTGACCAAATTCTTTGTTGCATGTCAACCAATGGTATATAGCAACATATACCTTTTACTATTGTTCTTAAGGAGCTTGGTTGGATAGGCCTTGGAGTGGTTTTTGAATTTGCCTAAAAATTTAGTAATGGATTTTGATGATCTTTATGATAAGTTTGTGTAGCACTTTTCCTATAATCTCGAGCATGAGATTTCGTTAGTAGAGTTAACACAAGCAAAGCAAAATGCTAGTGAGAGTTTTGTAAGTTATCTACAGTGATGGAAAAATCTTGCAAGCCATTTCACCCATAGTTTACTAGACAAACAATCAGCCACTGTGTTTACCAATAATTTGCATAGTGGGATATCTTATCATCTAAAAATACAATTTGCATATAATTTCAAAAAGATCATTGATAAAGGCTTATTGATTGAGAGATCAATCATCAATAAAGGAGTTATCAAGCTTAGTTCAACTAATAAAAATCAAGGTACTAATAAGGGAAATGACCAACATCCCATTCAAGCACTAGCATCACAACTGACACAGGCCAATAACTAAGAAAGACCAAAGCAATTCAACTACAATAGGAATGTTGTGGGAAATGGAGTAATCGAATACCATCATGTCCAAATGGTGTAAACATTATTTGTACCACCTTTTCAGCTTACTCCTACCCAAAAAACTCTCTAACCAATACTACAAGCACAATAAACAAGACCTGCATAATAAATGCAACAAATGTTACCATTACAAACCCCTCCTCTTAGGAGAACCATGCCTACATGTCATGTCTTTAATGACCTAGGAGAACCTATTGAGTATGTATTTCACAAGATTGATACCACTAATTTTATTGGTTGGACTATACCAAAGCATTATCTACAAGGCATTCCTTATCCTGATTGGTATCATGAAAATAAATTATGTGACTATCATCAGGTCAACATACATAATCTATGAAGATGTGTCCAAATAAAGCATTTAATTGATAATATGTTAGAAAATGGAGAGATAACATTAGATAATGGTGCTTCCACTTCTAATCAAACTCTTTGGATTTATCAAAACCCCTTTTCCCAACATAACAATTAGTAGTAACAAAATAATTAGCAATAACAACAACAATGGGCAGTGCAACAACAAAATCAACAATATCAAAAGCAAAGGTGCAACTAGCAAAATAAAAAAAATTAGTATCAAAACCCATAATGATAGAACAATATATAAAACCAAGGTCAGAATGGTAACAACCAAAAAACCTACCATGCAGTTGCACATGACTACAACAGGGTTATAGGTCATATTGCAGGGGGTAGCATTAATACCATCTCTATTAATCTTAGACCAAGCATTAATCAACCTAGACCATTTATAAACAACAAAATTCAACCAAATTACATGGATAATCCTTCTTTAAGATAGAAATGTATACATGCAAACCAAAAAACTAGGACTTTATTTTTAGACCTTATATCGACAACTCATCTTTGCCACTTGACCACATGCGAGTACACCGATAATTGATACTTATCCTATCTGGTCCCACACCATTCCAAATATTGGTTAGAAATAATGGTCTAGTATTTGATCCTAATTGTGTAATCACAACTCATAGGTTGAAGATTATTATCCCAAGTCCATAACCATCTGCCACTTTGCCTATCATCCAACCAACCACTCAACCTTAAAATAAACCATTCACTACTGACCAAGATAAGAGGTTTGATACTATGGAACAATTGTAGAAGACACTAGCACAAATTTATATTTTAGATTTATTGTGAACATAAATAATCCACGAGAACATCTTGAATGAGTTTTTGACCCAATCTACTATTGCTAATGACATATCCCCTGATAAATTTCAAGCTTTGATTGGACACCTAACTCCAACCAATAAGTCACATTCAACCAAAGTGAATTGTCTTCCCTTAGCCCACTCCATAATATTCCATTATACATATAGGTTTATATAATATGGCATAAAGTGAAACATGTCCTTATATATAATGGATCCAACCTCAACATAGTGTCTCTAAAGCTTATCAAGCTTCTTGGGTACACAATGATAGATCTCTAGCTAGAAACAATAACCATCAAAGTCTATGATAATTAGGAAAGAGAATCATAAGGAACCATTAGTTTACCAGTTATCATTGGGATTTTGACCCATGATACACTTTATCATGTGATTTATCTTGATTTATCATATGATATGCTTCTAAGAAGGCCTTGGTTACATGAGATTCATGCAGTGACATCAACACTGCACCAGTGTATCAAGTTTTCCCACTTAGGGATGAAAGTGAATATTTCAAGAGATTTACACCCATATGAACATTACAAACATCTTGAGTTGAATTTCAAAGCTATAATTATTAGTATGACATGAATCTACATTCCAAGTGGGATAAAAGAAAGGCTATACTTATTGATCCTTCACCACATAATTGCATAGATCCTAATACCTTGGGTTCCCTTTCCCACATGCCACCTCCTAAAGCTTCTAATAAGTTCACCATTTTAGATAATAGATCAAGAGAATATGAGACCCATGATACATTTCATATTACCAATCTTCCTCAAGATATGAAAACCTTTGGGTGACCTAAAGTCACCCCACATATGCATTGGCAAAAAAAAAAAAAGATAAAGGACCTGTCACATTTGTACCAACAACTAGCCTAGAACCTAACCCTCTTGAAGGGGATGAATCATGGTTATACAATGACAACCAAACTGATTGTTATAAAAATACAAAGTATCCTATTCCCAATAGGATCATGGAGCATCACAATTATGAAGGAAGAGGCCTCAGATCAAATCAACAAGGAACCATCAAGCCAATTTTCATGACTAAGTATGAAATACCTTATGGAATTGGATTTAAACTACCTGGGGGTGACCCCACATATCTTATTTAAAATCCATCACCAATGACTAGTGATGATGATGTTTGTAACAAAGTAGAGTCTAATCATAGCCTCACCTTTGATGACCTAGCTGAAACTAACCTATTTGATAATAATGCCATTTGTAACCTTACCCTGGTCATTCATTGCAACCCTTTGCCATTATATTATCCCCAACTAATAGATTGGGACCAACAAGAATCTTTTATATTGATTGATGAGTTCCAGAATGATGAGCAATTTTGTGATTTCTTAGAGACAAAATTCTATTGGGAGATCATAAATTAGGATTGTCAATCACATTTGATCTTGTAACCTATTTTGGAGAGCGAGTGAACACCCTTAGCCAAAAGCAAATAAGTATAACATTGAGGTCCCAAAGTGAAGACCTCTTTGAGGCACTTTTTGACTAGATAAAAAGTAAAGATAAAGGCTAGTCTAGTGGTGAAAACTTATTTTAGGTGCCATTAGATGGGGGTGTTCATTTTTATTTGAAGTTAGACCAGGGATGATGAACTTGCCTATGGATATGAGTTTAGATTTGAGCAACAACAAGTATTTGATCAAATCCTTCAAGAATTTTTGATTATTTTTGTCACATGGCTAGATCTCCCATTAGGGGACTCAGATTCATCATGCCTAGGAGAAGTTGAAGAAAAAGTCCTAACAGAGGACCCTAACATAGTCTAATAGTTCAAGTTGTTACCTACTATCCTAGAAGATGGTTTGACCCTTCTAGTCAAAGATATAACTGAGGTAAACATCAAGACTCCATCAGACCTAAAATGGATAAAATTAGGTGCATCCCTCACTGAGGATGAACATGACATCTTTACAACTCTGTTGAGAGAATTTGTAGACATCTTTGCATGGGCATATTCTGACATGCCAGGTTTAGACCCCATCTTGGTTTTGTACTGCCTTATGGTTAATCCTAATGCCAAAATGGTAAAACAAAATCTACATAAGATGCATCCTCACATTTCTATATTGGTAAAGAAAGAGTTAGAAAAACTCTTAGAAGAAGGATGTATCTGATCCATTGACTACTCAGAATGGATCTCTAATGTGGTATCTATTTATAAAAATCTTGAAGGGATCAAAATTTGTACTAATTTTTAAGACATCAACAAAGCTTATCTTAAAGATGATTTTCCCTTGCCTAATATCAACATGATCATCGACTCCATGGTAGGTTATGAAATGCTTTCACTCATGGAGGGATTTTCAAGATACAACTAGATCAGAATAACACCAAAAGACAAACATAAAATAATGTTCACCACTCCATGGAGAACATTTTGTTACCAGGTAATGCCATTTGGCCTTAATAATGTTGGAGATACATATCAAAGGGACATGACTATCATATTTTATGGTATGATGCATGATATTGTTGAAGACTATATCGATGACATAATAGACAAATCTAAAATTAGGACTACCCATCCAGTAGTGCTGAGTAAGATATTTGAAAGATTATGAGAGTATAAAGTCAGAATGAATCCAAATAAATGTGTGTTCAGTGTAACTTCAAGCAAATTACTTGACTTCATCATGTCTCATAGAGGTATTGAAGTTGATCCAGCTAAAGTCCATGCTATAACTAAGATGCTACCACTAACTAATTTGAAGTAACTCCATAGTTTACAAGGTAAGATCCAATCAATCTAATGTTTCATCTTTGAATTAGCAGACAAGTACCATCCATTTAAACACCTTTTAAAGAAGGGATTTGCATTTCACTAGGATGATCACTACCAAATAGCTTTTCAACAACTCAAAGACTATCTTGTTAATCCACCTATTTTATTACCTCCTATGCCTAGAAAGCTGTTCTTGTTATACTTATCAGCTATTGACCATGATTTTGGGGCACTCTTGGCTCAACATGATGACAATGGAAAAGATCATGCCATATACTACCTAAGCCATACCTTGGTTACATATGAACATAACTATGCACCTATTGAAAAAGCTTGTGTGGCTATGGCCTTTGTAGCTCAGAAACTATGCCATTACATGTTTAATAATAAGACCATGGTCATTTCAAAAGTAGATCTGCTCAAGTAATTATTATCTAAAATAGTTTTTCAAGGTACAATGGCTAAATGGATCATGCTTCTCAATGAGTTTGACATAGAGTATGTCAATCATAAGGTAATCAAGGGACAAGTTCTTATAGATCAACTTGCTGAAGCTCCTCTCACAGACACACAACCTCACATTTTAATTTCCTAATGAATCCATAATGAACATCATTAATACGCCCCTTGAGGAGCAGCCCTAAAAATTATATTTTGATGGTTCATTTACTGCACATGGATCAGGAGTAGGCCTATTATTTATTATGCCACAAGGGGATCTAATCCCTAAATCATTAAAAATAAACTTTCCTTGTATAAACAACATGGCCGAGTATGAAGCACTTATTATAGGACTTTGACAAGCAATGCATTAAAATATATCTCATCTCTAAGCTTATGGTGATTCTTAGTTAATCATCAATTAGTTCACAGATCTTTTTTAGACCAAAGATGACAAGTTGGTTCCATATAAAGCCATGGTCAACACTCTTAAAAAACAAATTATCAACATTCAGTTTGATCACATACAAAGGGCTAGTAACAGAACTATGGATGCCATGGCTATTATTGGTTTTTTGATTCGACAAATAGATAAATCTAGAAAGTATCAGTTCCTCATCGAGCATTTGTCAGCACCAGCTCATGAACCTTCAACCATTACAATGATTTGTGATATTGTTGGTCTTAATTCTATCTGGTACTAAGACCTCTACAACTAATTTCATGACCAAGTTTTTCCACCTAACCTATCTCAAAAATAAACCAAATCCTTCATTCATTATTCCACTCATTATACTCTACTTGGATCCACCCTTTATCATCATAGTTTTGATGGAACTCTACTTCATTATTTAACTTCAACAGAGTCTACACTAGCATTAAGAGAAGTTCATGGAGTATGTGGTGCTCATTCTAATGGGGTAGTCCTCTCCAGAAAGCTCTTGCATACTAGTTATTATTGGTCCATAATGGATGTAGATGTCACTGCATATGTAAAAAAGTGTGACAAATGTCAATGATATGCTAATCTAATTCATCACCCAATAAAAAATTTAAAACTAATGTTGACACCATATCCATTTTCTACATGGGGACTTGACCTCATTGGGAAGATCAACCCCACTTCATCTGATGACCATAAACATATCCTTTTCACCACTGAATATTTCACTAAGTGGGTTGAATCTATACCCCTCACTTACATGACTGGAAAGCAAATTTCCAAATTCATCTTCAACCATCTAATTTGCCACTATGGTATCCCCTCTAACATTATATTTGATAATGGAGAATCATTCAAGAACAAGGATGTATAACAACTATGTATTGAATATAACATCACACAACATTTTTATATAGCATATTACCCTTAAGGTAATGGCCAAGCTGAGGCATCCAAGAAAACCATTATCAATATTCTCAAAAATATTATCAATGATGCCTGTCATGATTGACACTTGTATATATTCCCTACCCTTTGGGCATACCATACTAATCATCATACCCCCACATGAGCCACTCCATACTCACTTGTTTTTGGTACTAATGCCATCTTTCCCATTGAGGTCAAATTACCTTCACTACGCATCTCTTTCAAGCATGTCCTAGATGATCATGATTATCAAGTAGCCTACCTATAGGAGCTAGACCTACTTGATGAGAAATGCACAACCATGCTAAAAAATCTTCAAGCATATCAGAACTGACTCAAAGGCCACTATAATTGGCATGTTAAATATAGAACATTTGAACTTGGTGATCTTGTTCTTAAAGAAAACCAAAAGAATACCATGGTTGAGAAGAAATATAAAGGGAAATTTAAACCAAACTGGATAGGGCCTTTCATCATTACCATAGATTATGGATCAAGAGCATATAGGCTTGCCACACCAAATAGAGATGAACTTCTAGAGCAGATGAATATTATTCATCTCAAGTGGTATCATGCTTGAGTGCTAAGGTGTATTATCTGTAAGGACCATTTTAGTTGTGACAATTTATCACTATTATTCTTTATACAAATATCATCCTTATCTATCCTCATGCTGTATCCACTTTCTGCTTTTGACCTATCAGCTTAGTGTGTTCTAAAGCCTATCCCATTTGACCTTTGTTTTTACCATTCATTACATAGTTTTAGCATCGAGGTGTCTGGTTAGTTTCATTAGTTGGTTCAAGTAATTCAGACAGAGATTATATTTTGGGATAGTATGAAAAAAGTTTTGGTAGTTATGTCTTTTTTTTGTTATTCCTTTCTTACCACCGATCTTGCTACTAATTATAACTGCCTTTGGGAAAATTAGTACCATTGATCTATGCCATTGTATCCTAGTTATAACCACTTATGGGAAAACTAGGGGAAATATTGAGCCTTGACGTACCATCTTGCTCCTTCTTATGTCATACTATGCCTTTTTACCAATTATGCCTATTTTGTTTGGATTGATTGCTATACTATTCAAATTCCTCCACTATAAGGGCAAAACTATAGTGACTTGAGGTCCTAATCTGGGACTATGTAGGTAGTACTTGATACTTATTGAGGTCAACTCAATTAGCCTAAGCCATGATTTTGCTATTTTGTGAGAAACCTAAGTCACGCTCTCACCATTTTATGAGTAACCTAAGCCACACTCTCACTATTTTATGAGCAACCTAAGCCATACTCTCACCATTTTAAGAGCAACCTAAGTTTGAATGCTCTCACCATTTTATGAGATTGAACCATCTAGTGTCTTGTCATTCTATATTGAGTTTAGATACTCCAAAATAATTCCAAAAACATTTGAAAAATCATTAGAAAAGAATTAAAATATTGACCACTTCTTTTCCTTAAAGATTATGAGAACCCTTACTAAGTTACAAGCAAATCACTTGTCATTTAGTTTCCCTATCCTTTTGGCCTTTTTATCTCATGCACTTGCTATTTTTCAAGACCATTCCTATTCTCCTATCAAATCCATTCTATTTATTTTCCTCAGTTATCACATTTCTTCCCATTCCCTAGGAGAACTACATTTGGCTTAATGTTTTTTATTGGATATTACATCCATGGAACTATGTAGGTAACATCCACTTTCCTAGTGCATATGGAGACAACTCAACCACCCCATTCCTTTTCTTATATTCCCCCATTTTATTTGTTTGTTAAGTTATCACCTATTTTCTAGGGGAAATGTTTGTATGGTTTCTATTGCATTATTTGTTTGTTTGTTTATACTTATTTTGTTTGCTTATTTGTCTATTTGTTTACTTTTAACATTGTTGCAATGATTTAGTTTATGTGTGTTCATTGGGTGATTCCTTGCCCACACTTATACTTTAATCCATCCATATTCACATGTTTACATTATCATCATGGTTTCTCTCATTAGTGCATTGTTTTCTATTAAGTATTGGATTATGGGAGTTAGTCCTCATTTATATTTCAACCAAGTCTTCATGATGTTATACCATGATGCATACCAACACGTGCTACAACAAACCTCAGCTTCAAGAAGTCTATTTAGCAATGGTGACATCTCTTCAACACTGACATCTTGATTCCATCCTAATCATATCCCAAATAGAGTAAATAAACATGAAAAAATTTCAATCTTTATTAGTTTAGATGAGCATCTCCCTACTAGTAAGTTATTCCAATTAATCATTACCCTCTGTGTTAAGTTATCATCCTCATCAACCAAGTTTATCATGTTTTCCATAATCAAGGTCCAATGATTATAATTGCCTATGGACAAATCATTCTACACCGTCCCACATGTATTTCTCAATGATTATAACCACCATTGGGCAAATCATTGTGTTGTCATGACTTTAATTTTTATACCTATATAGGGGCATGTTATTATCTTTTTTGTTTGTCCTAACTTGGGTAGCTCCATCTTCTCACTGATTATAACTGCCTTTGGGAAAATCATTGTGTTATCATACCATGTTACCACTATTGAGGTATAATGTTTATAGCCACATTTGGACAAATCATTACACACTATCACACTTGTATTCTCAATTATTTTTACTAATTTTTTAGTATCATTATGTTTTCACCCCATCATCTTTCCTTTCTTTGGTCCCCTCATTTCACTTCTTTCTTTTCAAGGGACCATTTGCCAACTTACTTGTGCCAATCATTCCCTCGAGGGGGCATCATACAGTTAGTTTATCATCATTGTATTTATAGAAATACATGAACTTTTCATTATTGAGAATATGTTAATGTGCTTATAGCTTGCAATGCCTTCCCAAATAGGGACAAATTGTAGACACTTAAATCTAGCCACCGAGAACCTCCAATTAGGATTTTGGCCAATTTCCACCCAAAATGCACAATTTAGCCTAAAAACACTAAATGATGTGAAACTAACATATTCAAATTCCAATTTTGGTTAGGGTATTCCTAAATGGGGTAATGTATTTCATGATCCAACTAACTTTGATCAGATCATTCTGAGTCAAAATGCTAATTTTGCATCTAGGTGCTCTAGATAGCTCTTTTCTATCAAATTTATTGTACAAGATGTGTGCCTTTGTTATTTTATATTGATAACATCATAAATGGGATAATAAATCCAACACATCTAACATTGCCTTCCAATTTAAATATAGTCAAATTTTGGACCAATAATAAGGCATTCTGATCAGTTTGAGTAATTTATGCACATAATTCTTAATCATGCTTAAGATCTAATTAATCAAAATCAAGGCATAATTAATAATTCCTTGGAAACTTGTTTAATACTTATTTTTGGAAATGGACATTGAATATCTACATCATCAGGTGACCTCATTTCTTGGGAAGACATCCCTAGGCCATAAATGCCATAAATATCAAGATTCATGCCTCCCATGCATAATCAATTCCTTCCATGATGCCCTCCATGCTTCTTAATTGTCCCTTATTCAAATGTCATGATGAGGATAATTATAAAATTAATTCCAAAAATTGAATTAATCCTCAACCACACATCTCAATCTTAGGATGGATGGTTCAGGTTGATTCTAGACATTTTCAAAAATCTATAAATAGAGAGGTGATGAACATCATTTCTAAGTCTTGATAATGCAAATTTATAATGCACAAATGATTCCAAAATACATTACAACTAGTTTTACCATGACAAATTTATTCCAAGCCAATCCAAGCCAAGCCACAAGCCAAAGGTGCCAAGGAGAGATAGAGGTAGCCAAGCTTCCATTGCCAAGGACTTCATGAGCATAAGTTGAGCAAGCCACTACAACAAGCATTTTAGAGCATCCAAGGAAGTTAAAATAGGGTTTATTTTGCATTTTAGTTGTGTGTTTTATTCATGATTGTTAACTAAGCTCTCCCTAGTGTCTAGGCCTAGAGATGTTATGCTATTTAGTGTATTTATTTCATTTTGTTTTTATTTTGAAACTAACACCATAATAACCATGCTCTCTTGAGTCAAATTCCTATATCACAACCATAACTATTTCTATGCCAATAACCCCCCCTTTGGGCACATCATCATTTTATACTTCTAATGGGGTATGGGATATGTGTGCACACATTTGTTCCCTAAAACACATCTTACTATTGATATATCTTACGTGGGAAACATAAATACTTGTACCCAATTATTGATTTTAATGCCTAAATCTACACAAACTATGGGGACACCTCCTTTAGTAACTTCTCAAATTTCTAATCTTAAGGACTAAGAGGTGAAATATCTTATCCAAACTATAAATCTATTGTAATCTAAGGTTATAAATATTGATAAAAATCTATGAAATCACCTTATGTTATTGATTCACAAGTGGTGTTGCATAACCCTCTTGCACTTGAGATATCTTTGCACCTGTTGCCAACTAGTTTTTGATTAAAAAATCAAGAAATAAGGTCCTAGGCCCAGTATAAAGCCACCCCATGGGCAAAAAGGTCTTATAAGAGATAAAAATGACACACTAACAATGAACACATAGCACTATAACAATAGACATAACATAAAGAAAAGTAACAGAATATAGAAAAGACTAGGGACTATCACTCATCCCACATTTAGCCAAAAACTCAATAATTCCTTTCTAGTCACCAAGAGTATCCAATCCAACATTTTTGATCTTGTTGTCAAAGCCTTTCACCATAGAAAAAATTGAAGCCACATGATTAAGAGCCTTGGAATCATATTACACCATAATCCTCCATTTTTTGTGTAGTTTGTCCATCTTGGTCTTGATCACCTCAAGCTCTTTCACTGTCTTAGTGTACAGAGAGAAATTACTTTCCTTTTTCTAACTATGGACTTCCACAACATCATCATCCATCTCCTCTGAGTAGGGTTCATTAATCTCAGGAAAGTAGCTCATTCCTTCTATCTCATGTTTCTACTCAAAGGGGGTTTCATCAACATATTTCCTTGAGGTATCTTTGAAAAAATTAGAATCATTAGAGATAAAAATGCCTTGGGGGTTAGTGGAAGGGATCGCAACAATTCAACTAGATATGTGAATACCAGAATCCCCCCACTTACCATCCTCCACCATTTTAGGGTCTAGGGTCAAAATATTTCCTAAATCCATAACACCACTATTGTCCTCAATCCTAGTTATTACCTTCTTAGGCCAAACATTGACCTCTTTTTCACTAGCCTTCCAATTTCTCTTAATGGAAACCATTCTAGGTCCCTGATTAGAAGTGATAGAATTACCACTGGGAGGCACATGGGAAAGGAAATGGGGTTCAGTAGGAGGGGTATCTGTCAGAATGTCATAATCAATAGTACTATCTTCCCAACAAATTTTTGGGGGTTTTGGGGTCCTTTGGAATTTTGTTCCTTTACTTTTACCAGAAGGAGACAAATTGGTGAGGAGATATTTCAACAAGTGCACTTTGATATGTTTAATGGGATACAAGGCCAGATGGAAGTGATAAAGTCTTATAATAAGGCCTTGATGTATGGGAATGGGGTGATTGTCAGGGGTTTTGGCCCTGATATCCTTAGCTGACTTGATCAAATTCTTTGAAGAAGATAATAGAAAGAAAGGAAAGCTAATTTCCAACCTATGTCCGAAATGACTAAGTAAAGGGAAATGGTATTGGTAGAAAACCTTATACTTACCTTCAAGGGTAAAGTATTATATTATCATGAGATAAATTTGTCCCCATAGAGCTGGCAGCTTCTTCCTTTCAAATCCCCCATGAAGTTTCTCAGCTACCTCACCTTCTTTGAAGAAAATTGCCATATTCTCTAGGTCTGGCACCTTGCTACATCGACTTATCTTCTTTCCCTTGGTGGGGAGCCTAGTGGATTGCCCTATTACTTCCTCCAAGACTTCAAAGTTAATACCTCTTATGGAGACCGTTATGAAATCCTCCACCCAAGAATTTATAAATTGGTGAAATAAATTCTCATCATGCCCAATCAACCCTTCAAAGAAGGATGCCACTTCTCCCTCCTAAATGATATGCCAAATAGTAGGGTCTTGGAAAAATTATTTAGTAGAAGATGACTTGATCTTAACAATATCCCCACCCATCTTAGAGTCTTGAGAGAAACTATACTCATGAAACTATTTAATTCAAAGGCTAAAATACCCAACCAAATTGATAAGTTTATTTTGAATCCATCCAAGGATACAAGGCCAAAACAGGCCTAACCTACTCACTTTGTAATGATTATGGAAATTTTCAAAAACTTTACCATGCTTGAAATTGACCTTGGTAATGTCCCATGATCACCATCTTGTGCAATCATGGGGATCACAATAGCTAGGGCATGTGAGTAAATAATTACCCACGATCCATCTAGCTCTATAGACATCACTCCCTTTTAACATTTTCCATATCATCCTCCTTTTCATCCAACTAGCCATCCCATCATCCTACCTGTTAGCCACATGTCTCTTCCTTCTCGCTTTAGGATAGACTATTATCTAGTCAACATGTCCCATTATAAATAGCTTCCTCAACTTCCAAATAGATCTATACTTTGACCAAATATTTTCCACATTCTCCACTTACTACTTAGGGAACTTTAGATGTTTATTAGTCAGATTTTTATGGACTAAAGAGCTATGCACAATCTAAACATAATATAATATAATACTTCTAGTAATATAATCCTAGAAATTAGAATAATCCATACCATAATCATTTGAAGTCTTTTCACTAATAAAAGGATAGTTTCCACCTCCAATAAATTTAATAAAGAGAGTGGCAAAGATCCCATAGAACTTAATCCACTTATGTGCTTCCATATTTATTTAAAAGAATTTGAATGTCATTGGGCAGTGTGGAAAAAATTCTCCAACATCACCAACCATTATTGCTACTTCCTAAATTTTCCATTACATCCATGAATACATTAACCTCCCTATAAATATGGGTGACCTTGTACTCCTCCATGGTGTTAAGAAACATCCAAATATCTCCAACTATGTCAGCCAACTTCAAGCCTATACCTACTAAACCAAGGACAACATTAACTATTATTTGAGAATCCCCCTCAACATGAAGTTTTTGAATGTTCAAAGAAATTGCAAGTCTGATACCCAATATAACATGGCTTAGGATTCTACCTCATTGTTATTTTTTATATCGATCTCCCCCACATAGGATGCTACAAACAGGCTCGAGTCTGATCTAATAATTCCTCCTCCACTAGCCACTCTTGGGTTTCCTTTGGCTACCCCATCAAATTTTAACTTATGCCATCCTTCTTGAAGAAATGATCATTTGGAATCAACTCAAACAATATTTTTAAAATTATCAATTTGGGATATGTTTGGATTGATAATCCATTGTTCCAATAAATTTTAGATTTTTGGTCCTAGAGGGTTTTCCATAGCTTTGAATTTTCAAGTGTTAATAGTTTTAGTTAGAAGCTTGGAGAATGATAAAAACACCTCTAAGGGGGTTTTATATTTATCCCTAAATATTCTATTGTTATGTTATTTCCACAAACTTTAGGTAAGGTGAGGGGGAATTTTCAGCCATAGCTCCTTTAATACAGGGAAAGAAGGTCTAAAAGGGGGTTTCCAAGTTTTGACCAAGTCCTCTACCTTCTCATTAAAAACCTAGTTCAAGTTTAGTCTCTGTATTGTGAGACTCTAGACCTCCCAAGCAAAATTTACAACTAGTTTTGTTGTACCTAAGATCACATTTCATGATAGAAAGAGTGATCTTGAACAACATATTTGATTTTTTTATGCGGCATGCCTTGATTAGGCCTCCAATATTAAAATTTTGAATAAAATATTTGTAAGGAGCCTCAAGGACTATGCTTTATGGTGGTTTTATGATATACCAATCCAATCAATAAACACATTCAAACCTCTTGAAAATCAATTTTTGGCACACTTCTCTATCAATATTACATAAAAGGTTTCCTATGCCCAAATTGTAAAAATCAAACATGGAACCAATGAACATATCAATGAATATGTCTTAAGGTATAAGATAATGCTGGCTAAAATGCATAAGCTAATAGTAGATAAAGAGCTTCAAGACATATTCAAGGAAAGTTTGCTTGCCCCATTACATGAGTCTATTGTTTTCAAAAATTTCAAATCTTTTGATGACTTATGGCATATTATTCATGATCATGAAATGAAATTTATCTCATTGAACAAAATTAAGTATGTAGCAACCACATTTACTACATCAAATACCAAATTTACTATCAAACCAAGTTATAAAGTAAAACCCACATAACGTAAAAAGGTAACAACTACCACAATTAATATGGTGTCACAACTACCTAATCTACTTGTCTTATCCAATGCCACAAGGATAAAATTTACATGCTTACTTGAGTCTCCATCTTTGTTACTTCCAAATCTTATGGGGTCTCACCTTATATCTCTCCCTCATCCTATAGAGTTTGATATGAGTCGACCTATACACAAAGGATAAGATGCCAATACTTATTGTGATTATCACCAAGGCCTAGGGAATTATACGAACCAATATTTTACCTTGAAGCATAAGATTTAGGACCTTATTGATGACCAAAATATTACATTTGATGATCCTCTAAAGGAATTAGGCTCACAACTTGGTGATCACCAGAATCATAAAATATTTAACAACTCTTTACAAGAACATTTTAAGAAAGAACCAAAAGTATAAATGGTATACAATTCACAACATCTTTCATCACATTATGAGCACCCAATAGATGGGGTTATTAGTAATTATATGCGGCACCTCCTATGGTTCAAAGACCTTTTGTTACTTTTAATGATAGATTGTGGATGATGACTTAAATCTTCATTCACTATTATTTGAGTATACTTTGATCACTAGCCTATACATAGTGTTATGATTGATAATGGTGCAAGTGAAAATATATGCACCATGACATTACTTATGTACTTGGGTTATACACATAATGATTTACATCCTTTGACTAAATCAATTAGAGCATTTGATGGGACCTCATTGTAGGTTCTTGGTGAGATTGACTTACCTTTATAGGTTGGCCCAACACATGTGGTCACTACATTTTTTGTTATTCCTTACATGTGTTTTTGATGTTTTATTATGATGACCTTGCATACATACATTGGGCACAATACCTTATAAAATACATGTGTATCTTAAATAAATTCATGCCAACATGGTAATTATAAATTTTTATATTCTATATGAACATCCACTTGAGCAAATAATTTTATACCTAGGTAGTTAATTATAAAACCTACTAAGGTCAATACTTCACAAAAGGGTAAGCAATAGGCAATCCCATATCCTATATGGCTATTACTTGATAGAGCCTTGCATAAGATACACACAGTGGATTCCATGGAATCCTTATCTACTACACATGATATTCATATATCCAGAGTACCTAACATGTTCCTATTAATACTACTTCAAATAAACCATAGAGCATTCAGTGATGGGTTCCAAAAACCCATACTCCTATTATCTCTTCATGATTACAAAGTCTTATTATACATACATAGAGCATTACAAATGGTACCATGCTAAATATTACATCTATGCATTCTCCTTGGTAATATCATCAGTTTATTATACTATGTTCAAAGTGGGGAGATACTTATGAGAATTATTTGCATGAGATCATATGAGAGTTGTTTATTTTAAAATATACCCATAATACCAAAAAAATAAAAAATCTAAAAATATTTTTAGCTTTTACATGTTCTATTAGTTCCTTGAAATCTATGTTACTAGTTATATGTTGATAGATTACATATCATCTATTTATATATACACATGTTTCATGCATATTTTGAGTGTGATACAAGCATACTGAAGCACATGATCTTATACTTATGTAATTTAGACATTGGGCTATCTACTTATTTGACCATAATACATCTAGGTTATATCATTCTATGACCATTTTCCATTATATGTCTGAGCTCATATATTTACACATGCCCTTATCAATGCTTATATCTTTTATAGTGTAATTGACATGACATGTAATTAAATTTTTTTTACCAACACATATATCTAGGAGATAGTATGGCATGTTTATGTCGGTTGCTTATGTTCTATGTTTTCTATTTATGCACTTCTTTGAGTATATTGTCTTGCATCATATTGATTGTTTGAGAATCTGAATATGATCTATTGATTATGTCCCTTGTGTCTATGTTTGCCTATTGTCATATTTACATATGTCATAATTTTTTGTATGTTGACATTTGAATATGTATTTATATGCTTTGTGGACATTTGACTAAGTCATGTCCATTTTATTGTGCGGTATTTGAACATGCCCCTTATTTGAGATCTTCTTAGACCATTATCTTTTGATTTACTTTTGAGTCCTCTTGTGTGTGTGCTTGATTTCTAGTTAATCTTGTACTATTACTATATAGATGTTGCCATGATTAATATCATGCATCTTAGGATTTGATGTGATAACATACTATGTACTTCATTGCCATATCTACTAGACATGCTACCCCTATATGTTACATGATACATTCAGATATTATACAATTATTTTAACCTTTATAGGTAAGGTGAATACCAATATATACTTCCCCTCACCTCAAAATGGGGGCCATGTCATAGAGGCATGGTTTTCAATCCTTCATAGTTTCAAATTTTAGTCAGGGCATGCCAAAAAGACATGACTTTCATAATTATTTAGTACCTAGTGTTCTCAAATTATAGTGGGGGGAATGTTTTGGAAATGTGTTATCCACACCTATACTAGTTCTTAGTTTCAAACTATAGTGGGGAAATGTCATGGGAACATGTCTTCCACACTTGTAAATTTTCAAAATTGGCTAAATTACATAGTTATATGATTCATATACACATTTGTGGCAACATTTTATACATTAGTACCATTGTTATACCCAAGTTTCAACTTGAGACATATATGAGGTGCATAAGCCATGAAAAAAGAGCACCTTAAATTGCAAAATAAGAACAAATTTCATATTTTAAATACTTATATGGACTTTAGCCTACACCAAGATGGACTGTTATTGAGCCATTATACTGTAGTAGTTGGTTTGATTTTGGCAAGGTTAAGGTGATTACATCACTTATTATTACCAATTTTATAGGATGGAGTGATCAAATCATCCACCCACACTAGATTTATAGTGTGAGTTGACTTGGATCACTCATGTTCACCAAGTTATAAGTATGATTGGGTTGTATGAGTGAACTAATATCAAATGTCGAGTAGTAGCTCACCTTTTATCTAAGGTCAGAGGCATGTTTCCCTCCAATATTTATATATATTTACAATTTTAGGTTTTAATATTATCCTAATGTTAGATCCAAAGCTTCAAAATAAAGCATTTATTCAAATCAAATTGCCAAAAGGTAACATGGTTACATCGATACATAGGTGTAATCCTAACCTTGCTCTCTTTACTTTTAAGCATTTCAAATTATTACAATTTTAGATTATATACACTGATTATATAATATAACATTCTCTTGGTTGTAAGTAAATCACCAACAAATCACTCAAATGGGACTCACAAAAAGAATAGGTGTGTTATAGACACTCATGTATGCATTATTTTTCCTTTAAACTAGAAATTTTATTACTATATTAAAGGGGGGGATGTAGACACCAAATTTGAATTATATAGCACTTCAGTCTTGTATACTTAGTAAGTACTCCTCATGGCTATACCCTTTAATTCTAATATCTTCCCATTAATGAAAGGCTCATATATATTATATGTTATACCTATTGCTTATCTCTTGGTTTGACCATATGTTATTTTGATGACTAGGCCTCCTTAATATTAAAAATGTTATTAACCTACTTATTATCATCATCTACAAGTTTTAAGTACTAAATAAGCACTCAATAATCCATACTTGGAAAGTTACAAGCTAGGTCATTCTATGTAGCTTATTATCACACATTGTATCTTGATACACACACAAGGTGACATGTAAGGGAGAACTACATAAGTCTGAGGCCCTCTTTAGATTATTGGCTATGTAAGAAGTGCCCATTGATAGAGGGGTCTTTAGGGTAACTCATAACTTGTGCCCACTAATATATTTTTCCCAATCACTTCAATGGTGAAGAATTAGGGTTTGATCATTTGAAAAAGAGTGATAACTTGTCTACAAGATTTTAACACACCATAGCAAAGGTGACAAAAAGATCATAAGGTTTTAGGTGGTCACACCCAGATCTAATTGATATTATGTATCAAACACCTACATCCAAGTTAGATAAATAAAATCGATGCAACCATCCAGATCTGAATCAAATGTTTGAGGCCATATAATGCATATTTCTAGAATCTAATGACTGATCTAGAATCTAGATCTAATCCACTTCCAACTTATTTCAACCTAAATATGAATGTGCATAGTAAAATAACTAACTACTTTTGTTTTCAATTCATTGTAATATCAATTAATAGTTGTAATCTCTATTTTTAGTATATCTTAGTATTATAAATTCATAACATTTTTTAGTTGAGTTTGAAAATTAATTATCTTGCTATAGATCTATTTATCACCCTCATGCTTATTCATTTCTATATTCTTAACCCTATATTACATTGACCCAACTCAATTTAGGGTAAACAAAAACCTGCAAAAATATAAGGGAGTGTAAGGGGCTTAGTTAACCTCAATCAACCCATTGATGATTCACCATTGCCTACATATCCAATAATACAAGGAGTAAATTCAATGTCGTATAGTTCTCCTAGCTATAGTGATTGTGTAATTGTGTTCTTTCACTATATATAATAATTAGTTATAAATCTAGCTTTAATACTTGACTGTGATAGATTTTAACTTGATTTGAGATGCTTTAGAAATGGATTATGGATGATACTTGTGAATGATATTGAATTTGAAAGGAATAGGGGAAAAATTCTTAATGTGTATTAATGCAAAATTTCTCAATAGATAATGCCAAACTAGTACCAAGTGGGGCTAGTTAATGACCGTTGATGTGTATTTATAAGAAAACATTTTGATAATTTCCTTTAGATAACATTATGAAAAATGTGGGAAGAACCAAAATAATAATTTCAAATTTGGAAATTAATTTTTATTTGGTGTGGGATGCAGTCGATCTAGGTGGAAAGATATACAACAATGGACCTATTTGTTTAGTGCAAACTTGTTTTGAAAAATTAAGGACAATTGTCTTGAGTTGGAGATAGTCTAAGGGTAGTGTAAAATAATTTGAGAATTTGACTTGGAAAGTTGTGTGTAGAAATGAAAATAAATAAAAGGTCATGCATGCATATAGGAAATGACATAGATAAATGGAAAAAAATAATTATGTATTCGAGTGCAAGTCATATGGTCCAGGATGTGTCAATAACTAGCATTATCAAGTATTTGTGACCATATTTATGTGTCTAAATTACCCCATCCTTTAGTAAAGGATAAAAAATTAAACCGAAGTGTGTATAATACATTTTATCTTTGAAAATATATTCTAATTTTATAGGGCACTCAAATTTAACAAACCCTATAACAACACATGAAGTAGTCATTTATCCATATTTAAACTTTGAAAAAGTTGAACTTTAAAAATTAAACAATTGAGAGGAGAGCAAGGAATGAGTACACATGTATGGAGATGAAGCCAAATTTCCCTATCACCTATAAAATCTAATGGAGAAATTTTTCCTCTTATTAAATCCCTTGGAAAATTTGAACCAATGGTGAATTAAGACTGAACAACTCCCAATTTTAAACAACTAATTAAGCCCTTAATTTATAAAGATGCATATTCTAACTCTATGAAGTGGAATACATAGTAAAAGTACATGATATGTATCATGCCACCAGTAATCAAGATCAACAAGCATAACAAGCACAACACACAATGTGTTTAACCCTAAATTGGATATGAATCCTAATGGTATAGATAGGATTAAGAATATATAAATGAATAAGCACAAGGGTGATAAACATATCTATAATATGTTAATTAATTATAAAACTTAGATAGAATATATATTGAATTTATTATGTGAAGATATGCTAAAAATAAGAAAACACACTTATGCTAGATATGAAAATAATAATGAAAATAAGACAGTTGGTTCTGATGCTAATATGGATTTGGATCTAAAATAGGTAGGAAGAAAACTAGAATAATATTCTAGAATAGTCACCAAATTATAGATTAAGTGCCTCTATGGCCTCAGACACATGCATCAACCTAGAATAATTACATTGAATATACTATTTAGATCAAACATAGGTGTCTAGTATGGAATACCTATTGAAACTATATGTGACTATTTGGATGCTTCTAGGTTCCACATTACCTTTGATCCAGTGTATTCATATCTAGGTCATGGAATATTTCTCCTTATCAAATGATAAAACCCTAGTTCTTCATCTTCATATTGGTTGTGAAAAAAATGGGTTAGTGAGCACATGGTCTCAAGTTACTCCAAAGACCACTCTATTAATGAGTGATGCTACATAGCCAATACTTTGAAGAGGGTCTCAAACTTATTTAATTATCCCTATGTGTTGTCTTGTGTGTGAGTCATGCAATGTGTGATAAGTAAGTACGACAGTGACCTAGCTTGTAACTTATAAAATATCACTCTTGGATTGCTCCTTCAGTACTTCAGACTTATATATATGTTGTCCCTATGACTGATATGAAAATAGGGAATCTTTGGTGCTTTATTGAATGCTCTTTGGTATGAATGCTAGGTCTTTTGAGGTTTATGCTACTTATTTCTAGGTTAAGAATGAATGAGGGTTAATATTGTATTTATGCCAATCCTTTTAGAGAATATCTCACATTAAATCACTTAGGTTGACCATATGAATGTGTTTCATTTGTAAAATAGATGACTTTAGGGTACTAGACATTTGCATTAGGATATGACACTTGTATTGATGTAGGCATCTGACTAGGACACATGTGTCTCGGTAGTTATAAAATAGGTGTAGGTCCATAATTTTTAGAGGTTAAAGATAAGTGGGTTTACTAAATTTTGGGAAAGATATAAGGCCTGGGTCATTATAATGATAATGGTCAGACTAAGAGATGGGTAATGAACACAAAGAAATAAAAAATATGAGACTTACAGAAGCATAAAAGGCCTATAACTATGAGGAACAACCAAGATCTATATTTTCCAAGTGGATAAGATATGGTGTTATATAATTCATAAATATCATCTACATTTCCCCCATTTATTCTAGTAATGAAATTGCTAGTTTAAAGGAGAAGGAATGCGTGTTTGGGTATGTATGACACACTTTTCCTGTGGTTGAGTCTAACTTGAGTGCTTTACTGGTGACTGACCTACAACCAAGAACATATTAAAATATATAATCAGTGAATATAATATAAAATTAAAAGTATTGAAATGATTTAAATTGAAAGAGATTAAGGTTTAGGAGTACACTTATGTTCAATGTAACCATCTTTCCTTTTGGAAATTTCATTTGCAAGATGTATCATTATGAATCACTGAAACTGAGATTAAGATAAATAAAAATTTGGAAAGTGCATATATTTAAAGATATAGAAAAAGAGATAGAGATAAGAGGTCACATGCCCCCAACCTTGGAGAAAGGGTGGATTGCCACATGGTAATTAAGACTAGCTCAACCGTGCAACCCAATCATAATTATAGCCTAGTGAGTGTGAGTGAACTAAGTTAACTCACACTATCAAACTAGTGAGATTGGATGATGTAATCAAGTTCAACCTATAAACTTGGAAAGACTAAGTAATTTGATCACCCCAACTGTACCAAAAAACAAAATAACTACTATATTAGATTGGCTCAATATAGTTCATAAAGGTCCAACCTAGTGGGTGTGATAGTCTGTAAAATTGTTTTGAATTTGAAACTAGTTTGGATTTTGCAATATTAGGTGCACATTACATATCATATGCACCTTATATATGTCTCATGCTAAATTTGTGTATAATAATGGTACCAATTTATAAAATTCTGCCACAAATATGTATTTGAATCATATAACTGTGTAATTTGGCCATTATTATAATTTTTAACAAATGTGAAAGACATGTTACCTTAGCATTACCATACTATATATGGAGAAACATTGAAAATTAATATAATTTATAATGTGGAGGACATGTTTCCAAAACATGGCCCCACTACAATCTAGAGATGTGAAATACCGAGTAAGTGTGGAGAACATGTTTTCAAAACATTCCCCCACTGAATCTATAATAATGAAAAAGTGGAAGCCATGCCTCCTTGAGATGCCACCAATTATATTACACCATTTTTAGGTGAGGTAAAATATAAAATGTTAGTTACCTCACCTCAAAAGGATTAGATATCCATATAACTGTGAATAAACCATATAACATGTAGAAGAAACATGTCTAGGTAAATGTAACACTGAAACACCATAATGTGATCACATCAAGGCCTAAGTTGCATGATAAAGATCATGGAAATGTGTAGATATTAATAGTACAAGATTAAAAATCAACCAAACACACACATAATATCACTCAAAACCAAGTCAAAAGACAATGGTCTAAGAAGACTACAAACAAAGGGCATGTTCAAATTTCGCACAATCAAATGGATAAGACTTATTCAAATGTCCACTAAAATAAAAATGACATATTAAAATGTCCACACAAAAATAAATGACATATCAAATGGCAAATAACAAAGGGATTGGGGCCGCAAATAATGGAGCATATTTAAATGATTAAAAAAACAATACATTAGCAAGGTAAGATACTCAAGGAAGTATATAAAAGAAAACATAAGAAACCAACCTAAACATATCATACTAGTCCCTAAATATATGTGTTATCAAAAAATTTTAAGTACATAACATAGAAAATATACTATAAAAGATATAATCATGGATAAAGGCATGTGTAAGTACATATATGAGCTCAAACATGATAATGTAAATGACCATAAAATGATATAACTTGGACGTATCATGATCATATATGTGGATGCCCATAATGTACAAAAGTGCATAGATCATGTATATATGTATGATTCAACCACACTCAAAATATGTTTGAAACACACACACATATATAAAGGAAATACTGATATGCCATCTACCAACATGGAACAGACAACATATATACCAAGGAGTTAATAGGATAAGTACATGATTTTTTTTTTTGGTTTTTGGATTTTTATGTATTTTTGGAATATTTTAAAGGAAAAACTACACTATGATCTCATGTAAAGGATAATAATCATTGAGGAGTGGCAAATATATAACCTGTCCTGAATGAGATGTGTCATATGCATGCATAATAAAGTCAAAAAGTGTGTCATGTTCTTTTGGTAAGTTTGTACTTTATATATTTAGTTTGCAGTTATCTATATTTGGTTTCTCATCTATTGGTGATGTATTTAACCAACATGTACCATGTCCTTAAATTATGAATAGATCATGTGGTAAGTTATCAATCAAAATCAAAAAATGGTTTGTTAAACTGCTCATATGTAGATTGCTCACCATCTACATGAATAGTGAGAGTATAAGTGTTTTGATATAAGGAAATGCTTGTATTTCCCCATTTGTAACCACATTTAGAACTTTAGATTTGTCAAGTGTCTCTTTCTTTTTGACCTCTTTTGCTAGAAATTTGGGTTTCAATATTTGATGTGCCTATTGCTCTTTTTGTGACATCACCTTTTCTATATTTGCTTTATCTTTGAATTGTTATCATTTTAAAGTTCTTGTTATCTGTTAAAATATATTTATAAAAAATTTGAATTAGTATTTACAATATAACCCAAGCCTTGATGATCATTCTAATCGTATGTGGAAATAAGATGAGTGATGCCCTAAGAATTGTTTCTCAATCCTTGACCATGATAACCAAAGTTTTGTAAATATTTCTTTCCAAAACCATATTGTTTGGAAAATTGAATATCATTATTGAGAGGTAAATTTGTATCCTTTTCTTGATAAGATTCTTATTTTTGAAATTTTTTTGCTCTATATTTGATATTGGCCACTATTTTTGCTCTGAGTTTTTCTTTGGTACCAACATTTGTTGTTTTAGTACTTATGGTTTGGGAGAGGTACTCATAATGTGAGTGTTTTTCTTAGTTTATGTATCAATTTTGACTTTATATCATGTTATTTAATGCATAAAAATAATATTTATGATGCTCATATATTCTATTATATGCACAATAGTATTTGGATTTCTTGATAGGAAGTGGAAGAGGTATTTTGATCACTTTGTCTTGAATCATTTCTCTTAGGATTTCACTTGGACTCTTGGTAGTCTTTTGGTCACTTTTTAAAATCACTTATTTTAGATGTATTTTATTTTAGCTTTTCATTGAGATAAGAAACCTTGTTTGGCATAACATTGGTAGATGATGATGCAAAAACATGATTGACACTACATATTTGATATTTTGCATGTCTAAAATATAAATTTGTAATTCTTTGATTAACTTGTTTATACTAGTGATTTGATCTTTTAGAGATTCACAAACACAAACCCTAGGCATTTTATGTTGGACATGCATACATATACCATCTACCTTACCTCTTGAAAGAGTAATGACATGGACTTGGTTAGAAGGATGATAGTTATCACCCTCCTTAAGTTTAGGAGGAGGAAGAGTCTCCTTTGTATCCATTTTAAATGTTCTAAAAATTAATATGAGAATATATTAAGAAAGAAATAAAAATGCTCAGGAACATTTAATCATGCTAATAATATAACAATTTCAAATTATTGATAGAGTTTTTAAAAATTTGAGATAGGTTTTTCTATAAAAATAAGAAATGAGATGAACCCAAAAAACATGGAAATAAAAGCATAATGTATAACATGTAGGTGTAACTTTAATAAAAAGAGTAAAATGCTAAATTCATAAAATCTAAATAATATTTTATAAAATAAAAATACACTTTTTTCTATATCAACATAATTATTAAAAACCTTTGAGGAATTTTAAATTTGATCTATAATGAATAAGAAATTGGCCAGACAATGTGGAATGCTTCATAGGCAAAACCATATAATACTCCCAATAAAGAATCAATAATTTTTGATAAAATATGAATTTATTTTAGATATATGAAAGATGTTTTTAAATAAAATATTATTTTTTATTAAACCCATAAATTAATTAGAAAATAATTACACATTCACCTTGCATGCCAATATTTAATAAAAATAGTAAATTACAAAAATTGTATCAAATTTTGGTGAACAAAAAGGGGTTTGTAAGTATACCAACCTAAGATAAAGTACCTTTGAGGAATTTTAAAATGGACCCACTTGGAGGGGAAAATGTGCCAATCAAGGAATAATCAACCTGCAAGGGTTTGAATATGAATCTTGGCAACCAGAGGAGGGTAAAACCCCATGATAATGTTTTAGATCTGAAAATTCATCATAACTAGATAAAACACTAAGATGCTTAGAAGCCCTAGATCATAATTTATTTATATTCAAATGAATCATGTTCACAAAATGTTTAACCCTAAATTAGATATAGATCCTAATGGTATATATATATATATGTTTAATAATATATAAATGAAAAAGCACAAGGATGATAAACATATCTATAACAAGCCAATCAATTGTAAAACTCATATACAATATATACTAAATTTATTATGTTAAGATATGATAAAAATAAGAAAATACACTATGTTAGATATGGAAATAATAATGAAAACAATATATTTAGTTGGTTTTGATGCTAATATAGATCTAGATCTGGAACAAGTAGAAAGTAGACTAGAATAATATTCTAGAATGCCCTTGAACATATGAATTATCTTGGGATGATTGTATTGATACTAATGTCTAGAGCAGATGTAGGTGTCCAGTATAGAATACATATTAAAACTAGATGTGACTGTCTAGATGCTTTTGGGTTCTATGTTGCCTTCACTCTAGTGTGTTTAGATCTGGGTCATAGAATACCACTCCCTATCAAATGATAAAAGCTTAGTTATTCATCTTCATATTGGTTTTGGAAAAATGGGTTAGTGGGCACAAAATGTCAATTTAACCCAAAGACCCCTCTATCAATGAGAATTGCCTATATAACCTATACTATGAAGAAGCCCTCAAACTTATGTAATTTTCCCCTATGTGTTGGCTTGTGTGTGAATCATGAAATGAGATAAGTAAGTACAATAATGACCTAATTTGTAACTTGTAAAATATAGTTATTGGGATACTCCTTTAATAATTTAAACATGTAGATGTGTTATCCCTATGATTAATATAAAAATAGGAGAAAATAAGAAAGCTTTGATCACTTGAGTGATTTATTAATTACTCTTTGGTATGAACTCTAGGTCTCTTTACATATTTTATAGGTTTGTGCTAGGTATTTATAGGTTAGGAATGAATGAGGATTGAGCTTGTATTTGTATCAATCTCTTTGGATAATATCTTGCACTAAAGCACTTACGCTGATCATAGGAATATGTTTCATTTATAAAATGGATGACTTTAGGGTACTAGACACTTACGTTGGGATAAAACACTTGCTCAATATAGTTATCCAACTGAGATGCAAGTGTATATGTAGTTATAAAATAGGTGTAGGTACAAAACTTGTAGAGGTGGAAGATAAGCATGATTACAACATTTTAGGCAAGATATAAGGCTTGGGTAATTAGAATGATACTAGTCAGACTAAAAGATAGGCAATGAGCATAAAGTTATAGTAGTTACAAGACTTATGAAAGTGAGAAAGGTATATAATTGAAAGGAACAACCATGGTTTATATTTTACAAGTGTACATGACTAAGGTGTTATACAATTCATAAATATCATCTACATAATGCCACATAATGTTATAGGCCAAGGGTCACATTCAATGGACATGAATAGGTCACAATGGTCAAGGGTCACACATAAAGGACATTAAGAATGTCAAAAATAAGGGGCATGTTCAAATATTACACAAAATAATAGGGCCAAGGGCCATAGGCAATCGATAGATTAAAATGTCACACATACCAAGCAAAAATATCATAAATATGTTCAAGCAATTATTGCACTCAATAGACAAGAGCCACACACAATAAGTAAGAAATGTCTAGCCTATCATGCAATAAATTAACATCATTGAAGGAACATAAAACAAGTGAAAACTAGATTATTCCATCCATTGTATCAATGCCATATTATAACAAAGTAATACATCTAGGTAGCACATTGTAAGATATGAGTAGTTAACAAGTCACTTGTAAGACATGTAACTTGACATGGCTGATAGGTCATAGAAATATATAACCTATTATAATGTAACATATAGAGTAAGATGCCCCAAGCATAGGAAAGGTAGAAGAGAATCCAACATCTAAGAATCTATGTATGATATGTATGTCCTACATCATACTCAAATATCTCATGAAATTCATTTGTGTTTTCAAAAATAATATGATATCTACCAAAAACGTGATAAATGACACATGTAAATAAGTGAACTAGAAACACATCATGCTTAGAACCTATTTTTCATTTTTTGAGAATATTTTGAATATTTTTTTTGTATTTTTGACATATTTGTATTTTTTTTATTTTTGACATTTTTGAATGTTGATATGTGTTTTTGTAAAATTTGGGAAACTAAGAGAATGATAGATCCTAAATAAGTAAACTTTTGTGCAAAATCAAAATGCAAAAATATGCAATAATGACACAAATTTATTTGAGTTTGGAAACTTATTAAATATAGAAAATGAATATGAAAAGTGTAAGAGAGAAAATATAAACTTGGCTAGAAAGTTGAGATGCGAGATGACTATAAATATGAGACTAATAGGTTGAATGTATGTAAACTAGGAATATGAGCTAGTAGGGTTCCTAAATAGGAGATCAGTGACTAAAAAGGTAGGGGTATATTATTGTTCCTAAGGTGCATTAGTGTCGACAAAAGATCAAGATCTTGAGATTTATGGATTTCGTGCACCTTCTCCTATTTATTCTGTAGATGGTTCAAGAGATTCTATTTAACCCTAAATTCAGATGTGGGATATGGTTAATAATATATAAATTATTTAAACACAAGGGTAATAAAGTAATCTATAACATGCCAATTAATTACAAACTTAGATAAATGAATATTTTAAATTATAATATTGAGATGTGCTAAATATTAATAGTATTGAATTTGGAAGATGTTTAATTTATTGCAATACTAAAGAGAAATTATACTTAACTGTGTTTACTATGTGTAAATAGATTTGGAATAGAAACAAGTGTAAAGTATGTAGGATAAATATTCTGGATCAGTTGTTAGATTCTATAAATTATACATCTATATCCATGGATAACATTATCATTTCTGAATCTCGATGTGACCAACTTAATTATTTTAGGTTTTTAATGCCTTTCTATTGATTCATTCATATTAGGGATATAAGTTATCAATCTTCACTAATTGATAAAACCCTAGTTCTTCACCCTTTTTCATACTTAGAATGAATTTACAAAAAATGGGTTAGTGGGATCATGGTGTTGAGCTGACCACAAAAACCCATATATCAATAGGTATTGCCTACATAGCCAATAATTTATATTTATGTAGTTCTCCTCTATGTATGATAAAGTGTGTGCACAAGGGTGTAATATACTATATGATGATGCATGCAGTGATTTAGCTTATGATTTTAAAAAATTTCTCTCATAATATTCTCTTTGAATGCTTTAGACCTGTAATATTATTTCTCCTATGATTGATATGAAATAGGGATGAATAAAGTATAATAACTTGGTTGAGCAGTGTTGTCACTTGAACTGTACACCCATTGAATTAGAATAATTGGTTTAATGGAATAATGGGAACATCCCCAAGGTTGTGGGACCCTTTCACTCCTTGGGATGGACCTCTAGAGAAGACTGACTTCTTTATAATCTAAATGCCTCTAATTTAAGATCAACATGTAGGCCTTTGAAAGGAAATTTGTAAGTAATCCTAAGTATAAAAATATTTTGAGGGGAAAAGGGAGGAGGAATGCTGGAATATAAAAGTGGTGATGCACCAAGACTAGATAGAGCACCTCTATAGGCCTTAAAGAACACACTACAAATTATAGAGAATAAGAAAATATCACACATACTCCAAAATAGACACTCTAATTACATAAGTAATTTGTTAGAGGTGTGTGAACATAGTGTATCATTGAGAAGGATGACATGTGGTACATAAACAATGCATATACAGACTTGAATACACATAAAATATGACCTATAAATGAATTCCAAGATTTACACAAAAGTGTTGGGAATGGACAACAATGAAATGGGCAAAGGTCACCCATAAACAAAGATGAACAAACACAAAATGCACATAGAATGTAAAATAACGAAGAGAGGTTAACTCAATTCCCATTAAAATGCAAGGTTTAAGTGGTAAAGGATATCGTGGAAGAAAATTTTTGGTAGCATTACTATGCCTAAAAAATTCAACCATTTTACAATAAAAGACCTAATATTTTATAGGCAATAGGAAGCCCATGGGTCATTTATTAAAATAGAGGATATAACTAAAGGAATTAAATGAAAATTAAATCTTTGGATACACAATCTTTGTAATAATCAGATAGGAGTGGCCAAAATCAATTGGAACTTTGATTGCATCCTTAAGGTATGGTGGTGATTGCCTCGATCTTGCATTTGTCAGCTTGTCTTATTTCTCTCATTGGTTGTGTAATAAACAATATTTAATTTCTAAACTAATATATATAAATTTGTATACTTCATGCATAGTGATGAAACTAAATATCTCTTGGGATTGCTTACCTTGGGAGATTTTCTTAATTCTATCATTTTTACCTTCAATGCTACCCTCTATAGATTTTCACACCATCTTTAACATTTAAGGCTCTTCCTTGTCTTGTATGCTTTGTGATTAATCCAAATGTGCATGGTATACTTTTGTGGGTACTACTACTCAATTTGGCATTGAATTTTACCAGCTTTTTGATCATTTCTAGGTGAGAAACCAATCTACACTTGATTCTATGAGTTAAGTTGGATATGTAGTTGATCCTCAATGTTTAACAACTTTGAAGGTTAAAAAGGCCATCAATTTTTGAGATTATGCCTACTTAGTTAATCACTTCCACATGTCCTCTTTTAATTTTCCTAGGTACTTAAGTTTTTAGCCTTATCTTCATTGTGCATCACTTTTTTGGAACTTCAAAATTTTGGCAAATGGTATTGCCTTTGGATCATGGGATCCTAAGAGATTGCCATGTGGCACAACCTAATTAGATTGGGGATTTACTATGAATGGTGATCCTATTCAAACTTTTATATCAAGGTGAAGTAGGATTATGCCACATGGCATTATCTTGCTTACCCGCTTACTTGGGGCCTTAACATTTAGATGAATATCTTTGGGATGCTAGGTCACCAAAATCATGACTCATGGAAGAATCCTGCTAACCCAAATCTCTATTTTTTTTCAAATTTTATGGAGGTTTATGGGGCTTTGAGTCATCAAGATCATGACATGTGGAAACATCCATCTATCCTACCTACTTTGAGACTTTGCTGATGTGGATTCAATAGGCAACTTTTGAAGAAAAATACCAATTCAAAAAAATGTTTTCAAACAGGCTTGAGGCCTTGAAATGTCGACACATGGACCCAAGGGAAAAGATTAAAGAAACCACTATATTTTTAAAATCTGAAAAATGGCTAAGTGTTTGAAAAGATATTTTTAACTTGAAAACTATTGCTAATACTATGACATTTTTATTCGGCACAATTGTCCCAGTAGTTCTTATGTAATTTCCATGAAGACTTCTTCCTTCAACATTATTTCCAAAGATATTAGCTTTTTTATTTGACACTAAAGTTATGACTATTCCTTCATACAAATTCCAAGGAGGAAAACCTATGAAGGCTTCTGAACAAAAATGTTGACTACTCCTTTATAGAAGATAGGAACACCATCCCTTTTGAGAATACACTAAGTCAAAAGACTTAGCCACTTTTGTGGATTTTGACTAAAATTGTAAAACCTTGCATGCCTACATCTAAAGCCAAAATCTTGAAAAGAATAATCCTCCTCCATGGTGACCTCTATATTCTTGGTGACCTCTATGGGTTGCTTGCTTGCTAAGCACTTAGACTAATTTCTTTATGCATCCATTGGTTTAAGGAATCATAAAAGGATCTAAAATTATGAATCTATAAACATAACCCAACTAAAACTATTTGACCCATTACCGAATAATTAAACATAGTTTCACCTTCAAATAAAAAAGAGAAAGCAAGGGAGAAATAATGTGCAAAAGCACTTAGGAAAACAAAAGACTAAACTACCACACCATAATACTTAGAGTAAATAAAATGCAACTAATCTACTATATACAAAATGAAAATCACTTCAAAAGTAATGTTTAAGATGGATCCCATTAACTGGGGTTGCTAACTCCTCTCTATTTAATCTTGAGAGATGAAAACCATTGGTATGCTTGCAGCTTGTGATGACATAAGGACCACTCCATATGGCATCAAACTTTGTATGCTTCCCAAATTTTAATCTATCTACATCCCATTTGAGTAATAAGTATCCCTCTTAAAAATGTCTATCAATATCCTTATTATCAAAGGTTCTCTTCATTTGATATTGTTGAAGCAACAAAATATGCATCACTTATTCTTTGGTCTCTTCTAACTCCATCAATTCAGATAGTCTCACCATTATAGGATCATTCTCAATTAGTTCCACCTAGTGAGCAAGCTCTAATGAGGGTAGTTCTAGTGACATTGGTAGTATAGAGTCCCTCCCATAAACCAACATGAAGAGAGAGTTGCTAATTTCCCTTTTGGGCATTATTCTATCTACCCACAGGGCTACTTTGAGTAGTGCATTCCAAATCCTTTGATTTTCCTCCATAGGGTTAATTGATGATGTGGATCAAGTTTTTATTGGTTGACTCAGCCAAACTATTACCTTGAGGTTAATAATTTGAGGAGGTTATCAAATAGATGTATGTTTTATTGCACACTCATTAATTCTAGTCCCAATAAAGGATATAACATTGTCTGAGATGATGGTGGATAGAACACCAAAACTAGTCACAATTCCCTCATAAAAATCCAAAATGGAGGTTTCATTTACTTATTTGAGGACCACTACCTCTATCCATCTTGTGAAACAGTCTTTGCTTGTTAAAATCCACTTGTGTCTAGTGCTTGAAGGAGGGTTGATCATTTCAATGAAATCTAGACTCCATTGAGAGAAGGGTTGGTCAGCTTGAATTGGATGAAGTGGAAGAGCTACTAGTCTCTACTTGCCTATAAAGAAGGCACTCTTTTTGCAACTTCTTACCCATATATGAGCATATTTGAAAAAATTTGGCTAGTTTTAACCAGCCCTCAAGATCTTGATAGCATTGGTTTTAGGTGAGTAATTCCTCTTGATAATCCATCATGGAACTCTTGAAGGATTTTTCCAGTTTAATCCTGATCTATACATATTAGGAGGACTCCATTGATATATTTTTTAAATAACACATCATTAAAAAGAACATGAGGAATATATTACAACCTAAAATGTCTTATTTTTTATTTAGCAAGCCTTTGTGGATACTCACTCGACTAGAGAAAGGCCTTCATGCTCTGAGTTCAGCCACTAGGAGGATCGTGATTAGCTGGTTGTTCCTCTTACAACACAAGGAATATTTTAATTTTAGCTTCTAGATCAACTAAAAATGCTTACACAGTCCTTTTCCTCATACAAGCCTAGTGATCTTGATTTCAACATCATATTCTATCACCTTGGTGATCCAACCAACTCTTTTTTCATTGATATCTTTGATTAACATAAACTCTTTCACACCTGGATGTGAGACCATCAACTAAATCTTGTTATTAGAGAGCATGTGTATGAATTTTTTTAATGATCTAATGACATCCAATACTTATTTTTACACAAAACTATATCTTAATTGATAATCTTGAAACATTTGATTGAAAAAAGTGATAAGCTACTCCATTTTGTCATTGCTTGGTTGTACTAAGATTGTTGAGATGTTTTCATCTCCTTTGAAAGCATAGAGGATGAAAAATTTATCATAACATGGATTAAAAAGTGTGGGGGATTGGGATATTTCTCTTTTTATTGATTTAAAGTTGTCCATACCTTCTCTTATCCAACTAAAAATGACACTTTTCTTGAGCATAGAGGTAAGTGGCTTGACTAGTGAAGCAAAGTTAGGTGTAAACCTTCTCACAAAGTTAATCTTTCCCAAAAACCTTTGGAGGATTTTTTTGTGGCTTGGTAGAGAAAGGGAGATGATAGCCTCTACTCTCTCTAGGTCAATGGCCAATACATCCTTAGAAATTATGTGTCCCAATAATTGGTCCTAATGGACAAAAACACTTTTTTTGGGTTTAAAGATACCCAAAACTCTCTACATTTATTGAAGACCTATTTCAAATGACCTAAGTGATCAACTGCACATTTGGATAAGACAATGATATCATCTAGGTAAACCAAGATCTAATATCAATGATTAGGACCTTAAAATCCATGTCCATAATTATTTGTAAGGTATCAAAAACATTGGTCAATCTAAATGACATATTTTTATATGCATAGGTTCCCCATTTGGTGTTGAAAGTTATCTTAAACTGATCAGACTCTTACATCGATATTTATTTTTATCCCTAGTAGCCATTAAGGAGTGAAAACCTCTCATCCCTTGTTACTATTTGGAGGATTTGCTCCATGGGTGGAAGGGGATGGTGATCATTAAGGGATGATATATTCAAGTCTATGAAGTCCACACATATCTTGATCTCTCCATTTTTATTCATTATTAGGAATAAATTGGCTACCCAAGAAGAGTTTTTGATTATAAAGATGAATTAGATTCTATGAGCTTGGTTAACTCACTAGTTCTAACTTGGGGTTTATAAGCCATTGATTTTGCCTAACTTGGAATTAGGGTCCAACTCAATTGAATGTTGGGCCAAGGCCAAGTCAAAACCTTTGAGGTCTTGGTAACTCTATGCAAATATGTCATCACATTTTCTACAAAGGTGAACAAACTCTTCCTTTTCAGGTTGAGTGCATACCTTTCTAGATTTCAAGAGCTTACCATTGGAGATATCAAATTGTTCATAATTATCTTTCTTTAATATCATATTCCTCTTCTCACTTTTGAATTGGTCATCTGAGTTAAAGATGTTTTCTAGGGTGACTAATTCCTTAGGCAACTTGTTTCTTTTTAATTGGATGATTTGGTCCTCATACTGTGCCTATAATCCTGATTGGTTTTAGTATAAAACACTACCTCTTATTGTAATAAATTAATGATTTGCTCATCATTCTCAAACATTTTCTAGATAACATCATTATCAGACACTACAAGTCTAACTATCAACATAATAAGTTGTCCTAAATTTCTCACAACATCAATAGAGAGGTTGTATTGAAAGCTTACCATGTTGAGACTATTTGCATCAACATTATACTTATTTGGCACAAATTTTATGTTTAAAGCATCAAAAATTTCAATGAGATCCTATAATCTATGTTTATAATCCTTTAGTAGGTTATTTTTGGATGCATTTTGGGTTTTCACCTGATTTATAACCAGATCACTATCCGTAAACACCTGTAACATTTTAATTCATTTATTTTGTGCCAATTGGAGGCCTTGGATTAGTGCCTCATATTCAGCCACATTATTGGTGTAATTGAATTTTATCCTATATGCATGAAAGTATTTCTCCTTCTGAAGAGAGATCATCATAATTCCTACACCTATACTATTTCTATTTTTGGAGCCATCAATAAATAACTACCATATATGCCTTCAAGGTCTTCTTGAGTTTTCATAAGGTTTGTCAAGGTAGATCTCTCCTCAAAGATGTAGTAGCTACCCAAATCTATTTACTTTATACAATCACATGGATCAAATCCATAATGCTCATTAGCACACTTGTCTAGTGCTATATTTGGGACCTCCTGTTAGGGTGTGATAGTCTCATGTAGGGCTGAACTATCTTCAAGATCATGTATTGTATAGTTCATATCAATGGGATTGGGTGAATATGGATATATATGATCTATAAAATGGGCTTAGCCTTGATAGTTACCTTTGTCCCATACCTAGTCCTTAATAACATGTGTGACCAGTCAAACGATAAGTAGCCACCCATTTTTTTAGTGAAGCCCCTTGAAAGATAAATGGAAAAAAAAATGAGGCACATTTATAAAAGATATGTCTTGGGTAATGGATAGGCTAGGACAACCATGCAGGGTAAGGTTCAAACCCTTAATATCCCTTATGGTTTTAACAACTATTCCATCTAACTAAATAACTCCTCTTAAAATTGGGGTATATTATATACCTAACATATTAGCTATCTTCTTGGGCATGACTAATCTACTTGCATTTGAATCAATCATTTAGTTATGGAAAAGATGCCTACCTATAATTAAGGAGATATACAATTATAGTGGCTTACTACTTTTGCTAGGTTTCCTTCTTTTGGTTGACACAAATTAGTGGAAGTAGCTAGAGAGGTCTTTGTTGGTTCACAAGGATGGAAACTTTTCAATGCTTCTTTTAGAAAATCCCTTTGAGAAGGAATAGATAGGGCCTCCCACATAGTCACAGTCAATCTTGTTATTTTCATTTGCTCCACTATGATGAAGGGGATTTGAGTCCCCTTTGTCTAAATTTTTGAGATAGTATCCTCCTCCTTAGTGTGTTGATTAGCTTGAGGTTGAATCTCCTTTTGAATAGGCTAATTTGTTTGAGCTTGGGTGGCAGCACGAAACACCAATTCTTAGGAAACCTCTTGTGGAGATTTTGAAGTGGAGGATTGGCCTAATAAAGAAGACCTCTCACCTTTAATTTATCTTATTTTAAACTTGGTGTTATAAGCCATCAGAGTGTTGACTGCACTTGTTGCTTGGCTCTGATTTATGCTAATGAAGTCATTCTCATACCAATTTACCAAGGTGGCTTCATTTGCCTACATTTATGTCTCTTCATGAAGTTCTTCCCTTTATGAAGTTGATATACTTTACACCATGAAATCTTGATTTAACACTCCATTTGCATAGGTAACCTAATTATGTGGCTGATTACAAGGGAAACACCACTCATAATCCTAGATGAAATTTATTTAAATAGGGACAAGGGCGCTTAAGGTGTTAGTAGGGTTTTGCATATTGGGTGGTCTAGAGTAAGTGAGTTGGCCTTAGGTTGGCATATTATTTTGATAAGATGACCTACCATGTTGATAAGGTTAATTAAAGGGTTGGTAGGGCCTAGGATGTTGTGCTTACTACCTCTTTAGGGTTACTAGGTCATTCCCAAAACTTTGTAGTAGATTTTTAACTTCATGTAGTTCACTAGAGGGAGTAACATATATAGTTTTTGGGTTAAATGCAATGGGGATAGGTGCTAATTAAGGTTGAGTGATAGCTTGGCTAGGTGGTGGATTTGGGAAAAGAGTCATGGGAAGCATTGGAGAAATTTTTCTAGCTTGAATTAGGCAGTTCTCAACCCTCACAACAATATCATATGCATCAAGGAGTATCACTCCTCCCATTGATTGGACCATTACAACAATATCACTATTTATAATCCTTAAATAATATAAAAATGTAGTATTTAGAGATGGTTTAAATGAGGGTAAGATTTTATCCCAAACTCTTTAGATTATGAAATTAAAATCAACCATAAGCTCATGTGGGTATCTCTTAATGGTTGTAACCTACTCCATTAGAGATAAATGGTCACTCTTGTCTTTAAATTTCTTGCATAATTACTCTCCTAGCTCATACCAACTATGAATAGTATTGGGTATTAGACTTATGTACCATTGGAAGGCTTTCCCTTTTAGAGAAGAGGCAAGTAGCCTGATTGCTACATCATCTTCAGTGACATTATGGACATAAGAGATATTGGAAATTTATTGTATGTGCTCTACATGGATAGTTGCATTCTCACTAGTAAAATACGATAGGATTTTAAATGCTAAAAATGGAATATCATCATACTAAGCTAGAGCTAGAAGGATGCCTCCATTAAAGGGCATAAATAGCTCGTTTCTTTGGGCAACCATGAAGGGAATAAGAAATAACCTCCATCTAGGTCGGGGGAATCTACCAAAAGGAGGGGTAGACTAAGATCTAAGAGGTGTTTATCCTTTTATCCTAACTAGAGATGAGGATATTTTAGCTTTTCTTCTTTTAAAAGATGTAGAAAATTCAATGAAATGAAAATAAATACCTCCTAAAGATGATCTTGTTTGTCTTAGCATATAGATGAGAAATTGATCTTTGTAAACTAGAAATGCTCGGAGTCATCAAGTGTTTATTAGAGTGTCTTTAACATTGTTGACCAAGAGTAACACTAAACTCTTGGTTAAATCTTTGATTATGTCCCATTAGGTGTGCCAAAACTATTGTCACTCAAACTGTACACCCATTTAATTGGAAGAATTGGTTCAGTGTAACATTGGAAACATCCCCAAGGTTATGGAACCCTTGCACTCATTAGGATGGACCTAAAAATAAGGATGACTTCCTTATAATCTAAATGCCCCTAATTTAGGATCAACCTTTAGGCCTAAAAGAGCTAAAAGGAAATCTACAACTAATCCTAAGTCTAAAAATATTTTAAGGGGGTAAAGGGAGGAAGAATGTTAAAATATAAAAGTATTGATGCACCAAGGATAGAGACAACACCTATTAAGGCCTTGAAGAACATAATATAGATTACATAGAATATGAATATATCACACAAACTCCAAAATAGATAATATAATTATATAATAAATTCATATAGAGTCGTGTCAACACAATGTAACACTAAGAGGAATGATAGATGGTCCACAAATAATGCATATACATACCCAAATATGCATAAAATATGACCTAAACTTGAATTCTAAGATCTACATAGAGGTGATGAGAATGGACAGCAATGAAAGGGGTAAAGGTCACCCTCAAACAAAGATCAACAAACCTTAAATGCAGATAGAATGTAAAATAATGAAGGGAGGTGAACTCAATTATCATTAAAATGAAAGGTTCAAGCAGTAAAGGAGCTTGTGGAGGGATTTTTTTGTTAGCATTATTATGCCTAAAAGTGTTGACCATTTTACAATGTAAGACACAAGATTTAAATGAAAATTAAATCTTGGGATACATGATATTTCTACCAATTAGGTAGAGTGGCCAAAATCAATTGGAAATCTGATTGCATCCTTGAGGTATGGTGGTGATTGCCTCAATCCTGTATTTTTCAACTTGTCCAATTTTTCTCATTAGTTGCAAAATAACCAATATTTAATTTTTCAACTACTATATATAAATTTGGATACTTAATGCATAGGGATGAAACTAAATAACTCTTGGAATTACTTGCATTGGGATAATTTACTTAATTATATCATTTTTACCTTCAATGCTACCCTCTATGGATTTCCACACCATATTTAATATTTGAGGATCCTGCTTATCCCGTATTATTTGTGCTTAATCCCAATGTGCATGTTATAATTTGGTGGGTACTACTACTCAATTTGGCATTAAATTTTTCCACCTTTATATAATAAACAAAATTTAAAAGGGAAAAATCATAATCAATATACCAAAACACAATAAAAAAAGGTCAACTCCACAGTATGAGATATTTCCCTCTAGCATTCTAGGTTATCATGATTCTAATGTTGAAAAAAATTATGATACTAATAATGAACAATAATTAGATTACTACTGTAGCATTCAACCAGACCATAAAAATCACACTACACGAGAGATTACCATTCCTATTTTTGACACATGTCATAGTGATAGCGAGTCTCCCATGAGACTCATTGGTTAATATGGTTTTTACCCTTGTACATACTTCCTTCTCTCTCTCACTCCTTTTACATAGTTTATTTTTATTTCCTTATACATAGCTTATAGTAAGAAAACACAAAAATAATATAACATGTGAAAATATAAAAACATTCAAATATTACTTAGAAAATACAAAACTTATAGATTATATGTATTGTTATGTTTACACTTTTACTACTTGCCAAATATCACATAATCTAGCTATATTAGTATAGTAGGTTTTATCCTACATAGATGCTTCACTTGTTCTTATCAAGTTCTTGTAGATTACATACATGACTCCAATACACTATACTAATCTAGATTTGCTATCATATATCCACTAGGGGCATCCACACTGATCTGGATTTATTAATTTGATACATCCACCCAATTGAGGGCATCTTTGACATAGTTTCTATTAGCAGGTTCTATCCTTACATTCTATACATTCTACTTTACACATTGATATATCTTGATATTTAGCATTGCTACTAATTGATTATATTTTTTACCGACTATCACTAGTTAGACTTATCATATGTACATTCTAAAATTTATATAGATTTGTGTTACACAATTATACATGCTTTCATTTATAGATTTCTTAGTTTAGACTTGATTGTGTTTCCTAGACTTATTTCATTTGAGGGAATTTGAATATGCCATTGTTCTTTAGCTCTACACCTCTTCTTTGTTTGTATGCCTTGGACCTATGCCCATGTCCCTTGTGTGTGATTTATTGCTTTTATATGTGAACATTTAAACATGTTATTCTATGTGGCTCTTAGCTAACTTACTTGTTACTTGCATATGTGGACATTTGAACATTTCCTTGTGTGTCTTCATTCTTAAATTTAGTGACATGTGCCCATGTCCCTTGTATTGTGGCCCCTTGGCCTAGTTTTGGGTGTTTCATGTGTTTGTATGTATGCTTCTTTATATGCTTCTCCACCATGAAACTTATATTTTCTTGTCACACACACACCAATTTTTGATGCCATGAGGGACCTCATGCATCTACCCTTCCTACTTGGGAGCCATTGTGGACATCATGTCCCATACCCTAGGTAACTACTTGGATTTTGTTGTTATACACATTTATTACATGTATCTTTACACCCTTATGCAATGATATATTATAACATACATCTACATTACTTACTTATGCTTAGATTTATTTACATTTTAATGTTATGTTTGTACATTATATTGGAATATCATGCACATGTAACTAACACATTTTTCAAAGCTACTTCTTTAGAGGGTAGTTATTACTCAGATTTCACAACTAACCTTAAAAGAGGGGGTATTCACAAGGGTTTGTCATAAATATCAGGCTCCTACATTGCTATTCATAGATACATTTTAGCACACATGCTTAGTTTCAGACATTAGACACATAATAAAATAGAAACTCAAAAATTTAGTTCGGATCACTTAGACATCAAACTAGGTATACATTAGCACATATATTGGGACACTAGCATCATAGGGTGCTGCTATCCCCTACAGGGTACTACTATCTAGTAGCCCCAACTTCAATTCAATCTAGATCATTTATACTAGTATACCATGTACAATGTAGATTTACATAGATATAGTCACAAGTTTGATAATTATGTTTAGATTTTGCTTAGAGTCATTTATTTTAACTTAGATTCATACTAATTTCTTAGATTTAGGGGCATAATATAAGGAATGATCACTCCCACATTTAGTTCAATTACATAGATTCAACTATTACATATTTAGTTTGGATTTAGTATACTCAGATACTAGATTGGAGGCATGTACATGACACATAGGTTCCATATAATCAGTTGCACATAGGTTGATCAAATGGAATGGAAAAATCCATATAATAATATATATTGTATATACTTGCTATCACATTATAGCTTGTCATTAGATTCATTCCTTAATCCATATATAGTGGTTGGCATTCTTGAGTACCCCATTACTACCTAATTTACCCCAGTGGTCACAAAATTGACATACATAGTTAGATTTACTTAGTTAGACACTTTCAACACTTTGCACAGTCTAGTTACAAATACATCTACTTCACACAAGTGGGCAATGTTAGAGTCATGTCTTACTTGAGTTCTTGAGCCACTGACATAAGAGATTTAGACACACTTATAGTCTTATCTAAGCTATTCACATATCAGGATCCACTAATTAGGGATGGGCATCGGTGGAGTTATAACCATATTGAGTTCTTGAGCCACCCATATGAGGATTGAGCAATCCATCAGTTTGATCCAAGATATTCAATGATATATTCACTATGTATACTCACACACATAGGTTGTCACTAAGTTCATGCATTGGTTCATGTACCTAATGAGGTGTATTAATTCCTTTCCTCTCTCTTTACTCAATTTTAATTAGTTACATTATTTTAGTGTAGTCTTTTGCTTTTGATCATATCTTAAGTAAGGATGATTTTTTTCATGTTTCATTATAGGACATTGCTTTGGATCATGTTCCACATATGTAGACCTAGATTAGCATACTTAAACTCAACTACACAGGCTTCACTTCCAAGGTAAGTCTAGGTATGCATCATTTTCATTTATACTTTTCATTTTGCTTTGGTACATTATTAGGATAAAGTGGGGGGAAAATGCAATCACCTAAAAGTGGTAATTAGATGCTAAGAGTGTCACTTGAGTTACTCTATTTATATTTTATCCCTAGGTCTATCCTAGAGCCTTAGACACACTTTTTTAGTCATTATGTAGATGAAAATCACCTACATTTAGACAAAACATAGTCCCAGAACTATCTTCTTAGATCCCAACTCAAATTGGTCAGTAATCTACCAAGTGGACATTAGCACCACATTTGGAACATTACAACCACATGGTGCTAGTGTCCCCAACTAGGTGCTACTATCCCTACCCCTATCTCTTCCCAGCAGATACTTTTTCAAATGTGTACTCCTCCTAAGGTTGGCCTAAGAAAATTTCTTATCTACACAAGATATAGATCATTACAAATACAAGTCTAATTGACCTCTATTAACTAGATGGAAAAGAGATGCAAAAACACATTCAAACCCCAAAGACAAGTGGAGAAAAATTAAGGTATTTGATCCCTATTCTTCCCTAATTATGCATACTACCATCTACAACATCACTAATCCTAGTTTTCAAATATTCTAAATATCAAGCACATTCAAGTCATCCAAGCCCACTCTCATTCTAACATTCACTTGCACTTGCATTAAACACTAGGTAGGAGAACTACATCAAGCTTCATCCCTGTTCAGAGTATTGGTATGTAGGCAACTCTCTCTATAGTGGAGTGTTGAGGATGTATATCCTATCCTAATAATGAATACACAATTATTTCTCATGCCATACTTATAAGGAGGATTAGGGTTTGCACACTAAATTAGGTTTTTCAAGCACAACATAGAGGTCTAGGTTTCATATGCGTAGGAATAGGACCTAAAAACATAGGTACATGTGATCCTAAAAAATAGGATAAATGCTATAAAGGGGACATTATTAAAACATTGAGGATACTACACATGCATGGTTCTAATGTCCATATGGGTCACTACTTTCTAGTGAGCAAACAGCTACCAAAATCCTATTGATGATACTTAAAATTGTCCAAAACTCAACTTTTAGAACCCAAATCATCTGTGATAATCACTTTTTAGATAAGTCTATATTTATGCCTATTTATTATTATTTTTAAAAATTTAAAAAAGGTCAAATGCCATATCAAATTAGTGATTAATTATTATAATTTATTTAACTAATTTAGACATCTCAACCTTTTAATCTAAGCATAGAATTTACACAGTTAAACCCAAAAAGGTTAAATCATTTGGTGAACCCATCTTACTTTGAATATTAATTCAAACCCCAATTTTTATTAATTATAATTTTTGTGAATAATTTAGGGTTTTATACTTTTGATTTTATAATTTTTGTATACAACCTAGCTAAATAAATCAATTTCATATCAGGGTTTCAATTTATTTGAAATAATTTAAGTTGTTGCAAAGAAACCTTAGATTCAAAAAACCCTAACCTTAGACACACTTAGAATTTGGATCCTTTTCTATATATCCTTATATTTCAAATTCATATATCTTCTAATTCATATAATCATGATCATAATGACAAATTAAATTAATCACTTTTTATTGCAAAGTTTAATACTTTCATTTACATGCTTATTCCCTTTAATTCAGAATGAACTCAGAAAATACATAAACCCATGTAAAGATGATGCTTTATATCAATTACAATATCTGTCATATATCATAACATGTTATCTCTCTCCTATGTGGAATTCCATTAACAAGCAAATCCATACACACATAGAAGATTCAACACATAACCTAACAACTATGCTTCAGGGTTTAGTATCATATCTTATGCACAAGAAAGAACCTCCTTCTCCTCCTCATATACATGAGGGTGACAACATATTTACCTCTAACCAGGTCCATGATATCATTCCTACTAAATATGAATCAACCTATACCAATATCACTAATCCCCATAGATAGCCTATTCACACCTCTTACCTATAGGGTGTGTGCCTACATGATCAATAAAAAATAACTAGGGTTTGTTTACACTTGTGAGATTCTACATGATCAAATTATCAATATGAGAAAGATAATTTTTGGTTTAAAAAATTAGAATCAACTACTACATGAAAATATTACAAACTTAGATTACCACTGCAACAACATTCAACTAAAACATAGAAATCACACTACATAAAAGATTATCATTCTTACATTATGTAGATAGTTAAAATTGGCCACCAATGGCTTAGATCAGACTTTAGACTGATTCTTACCAACCATTGAAAAATAAGCCTAAAAATCACTAAACATCCCAAATTTACTTGTGAATCACTCATCAAAGCTCAAAATCCCATTGAGACATCCCTAATTAGGGTATCCTACCACAAACAACAAAAACCTCTCATAAATTCATCTTCAATCATTCCACGACATTACAACATGCAATTTGGCCTATAGACCAATTAAATGGGGCAATTGCACACATGAAATTAAATCAAATTTTAGAAATGATAAAAGCCTAATCATAATTAATTAAAATTCTAAACCCAATTAAATACCTATCTAAATTATCTATGATCAATTAATGAAATTCTAAAAATGGAAATTCAAAAATCAAGAATATCCTAGGAGTTCATAATTACCTTTTTGTGAGTTGTCAAATATCTCAACATGGCTATTCATTACTAACCATGGCTATTTTACACCTTTTAACTCTACTGGTGTCAATTAACTCACTAAGGTTAGGTTTAAACCCATTTGAAGATTAAACTACACTCTAACTCACCTTGAGTTGGGGTTAGTCTCTAAACCTATAAATATAAGCATTTTCCTCTTAATTTAGAGAGCTTATATAGAGTAAAGTTATAATGCAAGTTTTATGACAAGATTGCAATAAATAGTGTTATAATGCCAAAATCATAATCCAAGCCATCAATCCATCAAGCTACATCAAGTAAACATAAGCCAATAATAGTGCCAAGGAGATAAAGAGTCATATAACTCCATTTGCTAAAGACTCTCTGAGCACAAGATGAGCAAGACAAATAAACACATCATTTGGAGCATTTAAATAAGGTAAGGAATGTGTAGTTCTTTGCATTTTAGTTGAGCTTTGTCATTTATTGTTTATTCACTAAGCTCCCCTATGATCTAGGCATGGAGGTGTTAAGCTTGTTAGTGTGTTTATTTCATTATTTTATATGAAAACTAACACTTGATCTAACCTCCCCTTCATCATCAAATTCTTATCATCACAAATGGCATGCTCGGTGGGATAATGAGTACCCCACATACCAATGAGACCAAGATACAACTCATAAATTGTCAAATGAATGCTTGAATATCATCAAAATTATAATTTTGTCTTTATTTTTGTCATATTTTTAAAATTTTAAAACTAACTCATATCTACACAGAGACTGACATCAGTCAGGCATAATTGGCATCAATTTTGCTAAACAATCTTCAGTTTACCTAACCAAGCTCTGTTCTAGGTGACCAACATCCATCAGGATGTAGGGTGAAACATGGTTTATAAAAAGCACATTTTGAATCTTTTTAGCATTCTTCCTTGTGATTTCTTGGTTTCATTAGCCTTTATACTCTCTACGTAATCATCTCCTTGAAGGTTTTGAGAAGTTTTTAGCTAACCATTAACTAAATAACATTTTTCATCTCATGTTGGTTTTGCCTTCGAGTTCATAGGTGACTAACATCAGTCTTAATTGATTGGTATTTGTTTTTTACTACCATTTTTGGTTCTTTATGAGACTGCCTAGCATCGATCACTTTATAACCAACATCAATTAGTTCTGATCGACGTCGGTCTCTATGTTTTTAAAATAAAAACCCAAGAGCTATGTTTTGAAAATTTATTTGCTCATCATTGAAAGTGCCTCTAAGCAGAAGGAGACTCCCTAAACCTTGTAGGTCCAAGGCATGATTGGAACACAAAATTGCATATTAAATGGTTTTAACATTTCATTTTGGGTGTTTAAAATTTTTTAGCTAAGTCATTCACACTTCAATTTGGTGCCTAAATTGAATTGTTAAATCTTGAACACATGATTTTGGTGTTTAAAACTAATTTAGATTGGCTAAGTTGTAAAACAATTCCTATTGGTGCTTAAAAATGAATTAGGCTAAATCTTGAACATGTCATTTTTAAGTGCTTAAAATGAACATAGATGGTTTTATTTAAGTTTTCTTGTGTAATTTATTTCAATCTTTCACACTTAAGCCAAGGGATCAAGTAAATAAATTTATCACAAATTTTAAATTTGGTGCCTAAAATCAACACTTACTTTAATTGCAATTTATTGAAAGTGTTTATTACTTGTTTATTTTCACAAAATGAATATCACATGTATGCTCTCCCCCCATCCCCTATAGGGAACGTGGGTGACCAAAAGTGCCTTTTCATTGAATTTGTGCCTATTCCAAGGTATGAAAAGAATGTTGTCTAGGCTCTCCCCAAAACTTGCATGGTTTGGGTGATCTAAAAGCAACCATAAAATCTTTCTACTTAGTTTTATTTTCATACAATTTGGCTTGTGGATGGGAGGTCATTTCCTATTCATGAGTTCTTTAGGGAAGCATTGACTCAAGGCTTCATCTCCCAACAATGTTTCAAACCCACTCCATGATAGGGTATACAAATTAGGGTACACATATTATGAGAGCTAGGGGGTTGAGTGACTAACTTCTCCTTTTGTAACAAAGGCCCAAGTCAGGTCTAGTCAACCAAGGGATTCCATTAAGGAATCCATTGATGGAATCACTATGCAAAATAATAAACCTTTGCTTAGTAAGTTGATCAGTATGAACTCAATTGATGTGATTATTTTCTTGTGTTAGCCACACTTGGGATTAATTTAGACATTTAGAAACTATAGTTTTAATCAACCCCATTTGCCATACCTTGTTAGTTTAGGGTATACGATGATTTACTTAGTTATATTTTGTCTTTTTTCCTTTATTGCTTGGTGTTTGGGGTATAATAATTATGTTTATTTATACCATGTCAAAATGATTCTTGTGTCTACATTACTCCATTATTTAAGGAGGTGTTATGTCATCCATTTGACATTGTGCTTTTACATTGAAAACTTTGTGTCAAAAATGTTGTGTGTCACTTGATTGAGATGAGTAATGTTACGCTACCCAAATCAATTCAAGTTTTGAGCCTTAGAAATCTTTGAAAAAAAACATTATTTATACCTTTTGAGAGTGTTAAATGCCATTACATTGATCAAATTATTTCATAGACTTGTCTTATCTTGTGTCCAAGTTACCATTATTTGAACCAATCACATGTATCTTGTGGGATCTTTGTCTAGTGTAGTTATACCATCCAAATTTGCCTAACTTGTTTGGTTAAAAATCCTAAGTTTTCCTAAATTGAGTTTTTAATCAACCTTGATAAATTTCCAATTCAAACACTGATTGATTTCTATTTATGCCTTGCTTAATTGGGGCTTAGACACCGATCTTTCTCTTTTGGGTTGCATAACTTAGGTTAATTTTGGACCCAAAATTCACAAAATTGTATTATTTGTGCCTTTACTTGAGAGAATCAGTGTATCTCCAAGTTATTTTTTTAGTGTCTTATACTAATTTGATCATGTTTATGTCTAGAATCAAATGCCTAGTCTATGCCAAAATATTCCAAGTTTATTAGATTAAAGTCATCCTTTTATTTGAAGTCTAGATTTTGAAATTGCATTTGGCCAAGAGTGCTAACACATGCCTTGTTTGAGCCTACATTTTGATTTCCAAAAGACCTAATAACTTTTACCTTTCCTAGTTTAGACCTATTTGGAACATCTCTGGACCTAGAGTTCAGCATCTTATTTTTAGTTCATTTTACTTGACCTTGTTTGTGTGAGATATTTAATGTTATATTATTTTTACCAAGTCTTTACATAAACCTTTTTGGAGATACAACTCCATCCCTTTGACCAAGTTATATAGAGTTTAGACCTTTTGTCTTCTAGACATAGCTTTTTAGAGTTTTTATAACTCTAACCCCTCTTGTCGTGAAACATTTGACATTGATTTAACCATGTCTCACTATACACATAGTGGTGTCATGTAAAATATAGGATATGAAAATGTTGTCACACAAGAGGACTTTATTAAATACCCTTAAGAAGATGATGCCACTTGGGAGATAGATTCTTATCCACCTTATAACACGCAATCAAGGGAATAGAGTCAATATCCTTTGGGCCATTATTTGGTTAACATGCCTCTATACTCAGAGGACAAAAAACAAATGACACAATATTTAGATAACGTACCTATGGTTGCAAAACAAGTCTAATAACAACCATATTATGTTACAATGCCATCGACTTATGATGTAGGGGCTAAGTTTTTGACACACTTTTCCCATGAAAACTTGCCAAGTCTAGTAAGAGGGAATTATAGAAACCCTCATGCTATAAAACTGATGCCATATCAATATCCTCATATGTTTGTCACACAAAGGGGACTCATAGAGGACCACTTCATCTAAATGTAGAAAACATACTAGACATATCAAAACCTAGCACATAACTTTAATAATATGACCATGTTAAATGCACCTCTTATTAAGTTAGTTCCTTAAACATGAGTCTTACTTGAGTTGATAGACTAAGAAAATTAGGGTTTAGAACTAGTTTCACAAAGCACCTTGATAAAAAACATGTTCAATACCCCAACTGTTGAGAAAGTGTCTTCTTCTACATAGAATAATGAGCCAAACATCATGGATAATACACAAGTAACGTTTAATTTAGACCAAAGTGGTGTAAATGCATAAAAAACTAGTCAAAAATAAAATGTGCCTTTAGTTAGCACCATGAGTGGTCTACAAACTTAGGGAGCATGAAATTATACCTCCCACCCACAAACAAGTACCTATAATCCTCATCTAGTTGCTTATTCAAGCACCCAACCACAAGGATTAAGTAGTCAACCAATAATCAATACCATACCACAATAAAATGTGATGAATGCTAATCTACCATAATAGGTAACCAAAAACATTACTCAATAACATGCACCATCCAATATACCCCTAAAATAGAGGCAAAACATCTTAGCACCTCAATAAGGTGAAACTAATGTTCCATCTCATTAGGTAGTGATAAACATACCTCTCTAGTCATAGACTAACATGCTGATCCAAAACCAAATGATGTCTAATCAATAATGTACAAGTATTTTTCAATAACAAACACTAAATTTCCAACATGAATATACTTCCTGATAGGGATTCATGTAACCAAGAGGTTCCAATGTTTCATAAGTAATAATTAGGCAACAATTGCCTTTTGTGCTAGTGTTGTAGTTTATTTGGGGTTTCAATTCATCATTCAGGGAGTCAGGCACTTTTCTAATTGTCCAAGTCAGTCTTAGACTCATTATAACTAGGCAAAAACTCAATATATTCATATAACACTCAATATTTATCACTTGAATGTGCTATCATCAATTCACACAAGGTATGAGCCTTATGCACTCACCTAAAGTTTAGTAAAGAAAGAATTGGGGCCTGTGTTTGGCTAGTTCTACCATGGTGTAACTCATTACTTATAGGACTTAGTCATTTCAACTAAGGTTTTGGTGGGTTCACTAGTGCAACCTTTACTTGGCTAAGATTGATGATTTATAGGTGTAAGCCTATTCAAGGAACTCATTCTGGCCATAAAGGTAAAAGTCTGTATTGGGTTGGTTCTATAACCTCTAGGGTGTAAGTTTCTTTGTCACTAAACGTAGTGCCATTCAGTTGCTCTGAGGGGTCAAGGGGATGTTTTCACTTGAAGGCTCATTTTGGACTCACTCATCTAATAAGGGCACCAAATTTTGGATGCAGGACATTATCTACACTTAGGCTATTTCATAAAATATGTTGACATCATCTATTACACAAGGATTCCATTAATGATTTAGACTAGGGCTTCATTGTAACGTAATCATTCATATATTGAAATTACACTATTATAACTATTGCATTAAATTCACATTCAAATAACATTACCATAACCACATAAACTAGATCAAACTCAATCAAGTAAAATACCATTCTTCATTAAATAAAGTCCCAATAAATAGAGTATATGATAAGTGAAGTAGAGAAAATGATTATCTAAAACTACTAATGGCCCAGAGGCTCATAGGCAAGCTTGGGCAAAACAATGTGTATCCCCAAAGGCAAACATGTTAATCCTAAGTTTTAATAGTGGTTGAATCACTATATCTTGAGCCAATTCTATAGGTCTTAGCTACATCAAATCACATCTCTTCTACTCACTAGTTTGAGCTCAACTTTATAGCATGTAAGAGCATCTTCTACTAGGTGCTGAGTTAGATATTTTTGCAATCATTCTACCAATTTCATTAACTTTAACCCATCACACTATGATTACTACATGTATCCACTCCTTAAATATTCCCAAGACATTATGGAATCAGTTAGTTGCCTACCAACTGGCATAAGGTGTGCATTGATTCCTCCAATTGACACAAAAAGGGATCGAAATTGTAATCATACCAAATGATTACCTGATGTCAAGATGTTTATAAAGTTGGCATAGACCCACACTTAGCCAAAATAGGGGCCCAAAATTACCCCATGAAAAATTACTAGTCCCCCCTTGGACTAGTCTTTTAAAGCTTTCGATGCACAAAATTTAGGTGCACTCTCCTTCAGCTTGACATTGAAGTCCTCAAAGCCCTTGATAATAAGCTTGAGTTCCTCAATGGTACTATCTATCTCCATGGAGTTTATGCTAAGAATGAGCACATATGTATTATCTAATTCCCTCTTAAAGGCCTTGAGACTTGCCTTAGATTTTATCACTCCTCCATCTAGGATTTCCTCTTAATCACAGGCCTTATTTTGCAAGGTGTGGAAGAATGCTTGCAGGTTTTGTTCCTGGTCTTTGATATGGGTACTTAAGGCATTGAACTTACCCATTATTTAGGTGTATTATGTAGTGTATAATTATGACATTATCTCCTCCTTCTCCCCCTTTACCTATTTGAAGTGCACATCTATGATTAATGCCTAGTTACAAAAGCTATAAAAGATGGCATCGACTGCATCTATGCCCTCTTGAGTTTAGAAAAGAGTTATTCTACCTCTTTGAGATTTGTAGCTAGCTCCTTTTATAACATGGTACATGGGTCCTCATCTTATTCTTGCAATGACTCTACCTTCAACCTCAGGAGCATCTACTCTACTAGCACACATACTTTATCAACCTCCAAGAGGTTCAATGTGTCAACATCATCTAAAAGGGATGGCTATGCTATTTCTATGTGCTTGATTAGTTGATATAACTAAAAAATCATGGCATATACTTCCTCTACATTTTATTTGATTTTCTTCCATTTCTTCACCCTAACATCATTAATGATGATTTTTTGTGTGACTTCATTAGCCATCTAGATGATTACATTAGTAGACCTAGTTGGGTTCATGGTGCAGGGATTTAGGATAAAGGAGTCTTTCCCATCCTCAAGTTTATTTATGCCCAAAATAGCCTTTTTAGGTACCTCAAAGTGAGGCTCATCCATGTAGCTATCAAATTCAAATGAAATATATTTGTGTATATTATCTATGATAGATTTTGGGGGCATGTATTCAAACACATAAAAGTCTTCCTCTATCCACCCATTTTGTGACTTTTCCATGAGGCTCAATTCTACACCTTCTTCTTCTATGATAGCCAGCTCTGTGTGTTCTTCTTCCTCTTCATCGGTGCTACCACTCTCTTTGGTGCTTTCTTATGAGGTTTTTTATTCCTATTCATGTATGGGTTCTTCTTTGAACTTGTCCCCTTTATTTGCTTCTTCTTATCACATAGTGCCAGCTTTGCCCTCCTCTTATTTTTGCTGGGTCTCCTTGGCACTCTCTATTTGTTGCTTTTGTAAGGAGCCAACATCACCTTCCTTTTATTAATAACCCCTTCAATAATTGGGCATGCATTTAGTACAACTTGGTCTAATATACTAGTGGAAGCACTAGGCACCTTTTCTACCACTTCCTCAGTTGGTTTTATTCTTATGGAAACCTCTTTCTCTTCCTCCTCTTTCTTGGCCTTTTCTTCTTGGGCCTTCTTTTTCTTGGCCTTCCTCTTTTTCACTAGGGCTAAGGCATTTTTTTCCTTAGATTTACTTTCCTTAGCCTCAACTCTATCAATATAATCCTAAGTCATGGTGACTACCTTCATGGCTTCTCTTTTCTTCTCTAGCACCAACACCTTTAAAATTTCTACTTCACTCATTCATAGCTTTGTCCACAACTTTCTCTTTTCCTCATTTTGTGGAGGCTACATGGAGGGAATTTTAGATAAGGCACTTTATGGATTATCCACTTCTCTAATCATAGTGGTAGTGCCACCTTGGAGGGCCTTTTAGACTTCCTCAGTCCTGGGCTTTATTGAGACCAACATACCCCCATTTTTCTACTTTTGCTGAAAGGGGACCCTTGTGAATGTTTCAAAACATCTGTGTTCTAGATTGAATGTGAAAGGGGTTTTTATCTCTTGAAATTTGAAGGCAATTTAATTAAAAAACATGAGCCTCAGTGTATCTAGTTGTGATTATGTTTCATGGACTAATGTTGATAATGATTATCTTTAAGGTGATTAGTTGAAGGTTCTATGGAGAAAGCTAGGGTTCTTAAGCAGTAAACCCTAGGGGTTTGAATTCAAATGTCCATGGGAAATTATATTTCCTTTCAATTATAGAAACCCTAAGTCTAACTTTATATTAAGCTTTGATTATGTTTTTTAACATGACTAAACATTAATATAAAATCGAGACTTAGACCTCTTATTTTTCCCTTTAAAACTCGAGAGCCCTTTTGAATTAACTAGGTTTTTATTAATGTTTAAATATCTTGGTGGTTTCAAGCACAAACTAAATTTTAAAGGTCAAAACTTTAGTTTAAACCTTTATAGATATCATGCCTTAACTTAAAGCTCATGCACTTTTACAGATTAGACAGCTTATATTTAATCAAAGATTTTGATCCAATAGCATGAACCAAAGATGACACCGAAAGGGAGACCCATCATTATCAAGTACTTAGATTATGTTCTAGTGGTCCTCATGACCTCAAGGGATTTGATTAGATGGCATGCATCAACCCTGAAGCCCCAGGAAATCTTGAGAGCCCAATATGTGTCACTCAGTCATTAGACCAAATCAATTCCATTGTCTTAAATTTGACAAGATGACTCCCATCATTTGATGTTTGTGAGGACGTAGTTGACATTACCAAGCCCATCAAATTTAACCTAGATAACTTTTCAAATCCTAAGAAAAGGGGGCATTTTTAAAGACCCTTTCAATGGAATTCCTAGAATTTTTATGTATAAATACTTAACATAAAAGGCCTTAACCTAAATTAATCTATGTTTCTTAGCATAAAAAGACTTTAAGAACATCATTTTAAGTCTAAATTTATATAGTCATGGAAATGATTAAAAGGTGTACATCTTGTAAGATCCAATGGTGATTGCTCACTCACTAGATTTGATCCAATAGTGCATTGAACCTAAGGATTTTTCAAAGGCTTCATGAACTTGACACGGCCTACCCATAATCAGGGTAACTGATAGAGGTACATAGAGCCCCATGAGGAGGATGCATGGTAGCTTACCATTTGAAGGAAGAAAATATGACAGGACCCATTTATTAAAGATGCTTAATGAAATGACTTAGACCTTGTAAAAATCAATGATGATCGCTCACTCACTAGATTTGATCCAATGGTGCATCGAACCTAAAGACTTTTCAAAGGCCGCATGCACTTGACATGTGGCTAATGCATGGCCAGGATAACAACTGACAAGAGTAAGCAACATGGGGAAGATTTGTTAGGGGGCCAAGTGGCATGTCATGAACTTAAAGATTAAAGGACCAATAAGAACACATGAACTCTGATTTGGATTATTGGAGTGAAATAAAGAAATATTTTGAAAGCCAACAACTAGTCTCCAACTAATATTTATGAAAATTTTCATGAAAGGCACACAACCATGCCACATAGGCTCCACATAAGCATGGAGAATCAAAATCAAAGATCTCCTAAGCTTAAAAGTGTAGAGGGCATGATAATAAAGTCCCATCAAATTTGAGGCATGTATAAGATTTAGAGACTAGATATTTCCACCATTAAAGCTCAAAAACCCTAAGACCTGTATAAAGAAGACCTGAGTTGGCTCAATTGGTCACAAAGAAATTAGAATAGCACAAATGAACCTTGAATTAAGTACCCTAGTAAAACCTTTAGTGACCTTGAAAATTTAATTCAGTGTCATGAATGGTGGTAGGTAGGTAACAGATGAAGATGGAAGAAGAACTTTATCTAACTTTAGATAGTGAGGGGAGGATCTTCAAAGACACAGAGCTAGAACTGACAACCCTAAACATGCATGGAATCAAGAACTGGTCTAATTTATTCTTCCTTATGAAGGAATTGAAACCAATTTCTTAAGAGGAAAATAGGAATGCTGCTATGCACTATAGATACAATGACCTAGTCTTAATTCAACTGGTAGGCCTCTACCATGCTATAACCAAACTAGAGGTAATGCATTGTATCGACCTCCTTGCTCCCATTTTCATTAATTTTAGAATAAATGAGGAATGGATAATTCAAGAGGGAATCAATAAGAAGGTTGCATGTATCACCTGTATGGCCTTCAAAACTTATTATAAGCTCCCTTTGCCTCATATTGATCTCCCATCCCTGAGAGAGTGGACAAACACCTAAAACCTAGATTCAATCCTCACACCTTGGTTAGTCCAAGGCTCTCATGTTTTCAAGTCCCATAATGGTGGGATTCATATTGTATAATTTAGGGAGGGTGTTAGGATATCTATGAACTTATTGAATAGAGCCTTTGGTTCCCCTTCCACTACTTATGTGAGCAAGGTCTAGGTATTTTATGTTCACTGCATGCTAGAATGGAATTTAACCCCTCCCATTAAAGACCTAATAAGTTTTTTTTTGCAAAATAATTCAAAAATATTAAGAGAAGGACATCCAACCAATTATTTAGGATGTCCTACCTTTTATATTTAGTTTTGGCCTCAGTAGATTTCCCTGGCATCCAAAATTGGTCCCCTGATGGTAGGACCACAATCTCTCACCACTACTCTAAATTGCATATATTCAAATATAGGAACCACATGCAATTTATCTATGATGGTGTTTTCCTAGATATCTTTGAGGCAATCACCGGTGTCCCTATGCCAAGACTCCACCCTCAAATCAAAAAGCAAGTAGAAGCCATGGGGGATGTATGGTTCTATTCATATTGCACTATAATAAGAATAGAAGGAATCATGATTCAACCCTACCGATTGCCCATTCATGTCCCTAGTAAGATTACATAGAAAGAGATTGCATATCAAATCATCCAAGGTGTGGATGGGATATGAAAAAAAATAAGAAGGCTCAACTCTACCCCTTTCCACTAGATATTGGCAAGATTTTAATCAAGGATTAAAAGTAACTGGAAATTATGGTGATCCATAGAAATTATTTTGATTTCTAGCTAGATGAACTTAAGATGTGGGACCCAAATAAAAGAGTGACCAACCACATCTGAGATAAAATGGTTCCAAATATTGAATACAAACATCAACCAAGCATGGGAGATGGTATATATACAAAAGCAAAGAACTTTGATGAGGTCCTGTCCAGGATCAAAGGCTACAATATCCTGTTGGAGCATAGGCTGGTCAGAGATAATAAACCCTTAGGAGAGAGATGGAAACTACATCCCTTACATTATCACTTGTTACTAAGACCATCCAAGACTACTCATTAGGAGCCACCTATTGGAGGACAATCTTCTGAACCTCAATGAGTAGAATTAACAAAGCCACCCTAAGTTAAACAACTTGAGGATATAAAAGGAAAGGTTAAAGTTATGGCTAAGGAGATAAGGATAGAGCATAGACCTAGAAAAAGTCCTCAACCCTAGACATCCCCATAGATTCCTCCTTCCCTAGTGGAAGTCATTAGAATGATTGACATAGAGGTAGGAGAAATAATGGAGAGTGCCCTTGTTGACATTACAACTACTTATGGTTCTGATAAGGAGGAGGATTCCTCTGATGTAGTAAGCAAGGATTTGATCCCACTAGATGGAGGAAAAAGACAAGCAAAATTGGCCTTTTTTCCCTTGGAACCTAAAAAGAAGCCTTAGTTAACCTTCACTCACCCTATTAGTGAAGTTAACCTCTTTAATGATGAGAATCGTATTTATGGACCAACCATTCCTAACTAGTTTGTTTATGGGAAGTTACGAAAAATCCCATCTCTCTCTCCATCATGGGCCTTAACCTAAGTTGGCATAGATGTATAGGATAATGTTAAGCCATGGATCTAGGACATTATAAATAGATAGGCAGAGAGAAGGATCTAAATCCTTCATGACAAAGAAAGCTAGAGGATTGACACCCCAAGATATTTTGGGAGTTCAAATGTAGAAGTTCCTAAGCAACCATAATTCAAAGAGTCTAAAACAACAATGCATTTCAATCTAGATACATCAAGTTTAAAGAGAATAGTGATAAATAAGGCCATCATTGGCACTGAAGAATTCACTTTTCAAAAGGTGGAACCTTTTGTTGGCCTAACTCCTATCCAAGGGCAGGCAATAGGGGAACATCCCATCTATCAGGAGGATGTAGTAGTTTGGTGTTGGCATAATTAGCAATGATTGTGGTTAGAATCCAAGGAATGAAGTAAAGGATCCTCAACTTGGAGAAGGAGAAGCAAGATTTGGAGGCTCAAGTCCTACTCTCAATTCTTGAGGACATATTACAAGTGTTGAATAAATCTTTGCTAGATACATTTGAGAATTTAAAAAACATAAAGATTTGATTAAGTGCTTTGAGCAATCAGACTAAGATGGCATAAGCCTTAATCACCCAATGGAAAGATTCTCAAGCTTAGATGATGGACTCATCAAGGTGCATAGGACAAAGTAGGCCCTAGATTTCAAGATCATCAAGCTTAGACACTTAGATATCCTCATGGTGGTTTTTATGGATAAATAAGAAGATTTGATCACTTGGTGTAGCAATGTCAACAACTTCATTAAGGAAGACAAGGACCTGGTAACCAGAATAGAGAAACTTTTGGGGAGCATGTTGGACAACCCTTCTAAAACCACCACTATGAACCTGATTTGTGATGGATAATTTAAGTAGAGAGTTGGTGTCCACATCTAGGGCATTAAGGACAATCAAGGCCATTCTACCAAGGATAATCAAAAGATCCTTGACACCATCCTTATTTTAGGGAAGCAAATCATGGAAGCACAATGTATTAAATAAACCATGGCTAAGGCTGAAAAGGAATTTGATAGATTGGAAAATCAAGAGGAGGATTGTCTAATGAAACCTATAGTGGATTTTGAGCTAATAAAAGAGAAATACATCAAGGTGAAATACTTCCTTAGATATAACTAATTGAGGGGACCATTACCAATGTAATTTGTAAAATAATATCACTTTATAACAAGTATATGCTAGCTTGTTAACATATATGGTTTCCATTTGTCAATTTTGACATAATAGGTCATATACATTGTAATCTTTGTATTAAGGATAACTGTCCTTATCCTACATGTGGATATTTTATGAAGGTTAACCAGTGAACCACATATGTTTCCTATAAATAGGTAGGGGATTACCATTTTGTAAGAGAGAGCTTTTGAGCAATAGTAAACCAGGAGAATTTAAGATAACTAAGGAATTTTAAAAAGATTATCTTTATAGTTTGTTAAATGCCAATACTGTCTCTCAATTGCATTTTGTCATCTTAAGTTTGAAGGATTCTCAGTACTTTAAGTCATATTCTCTGTCATAGGGCTATTGATTTGTGCTAATGCTAGATTAACTATAAATATCTCAAGTATACTTCATTTGATTTTGCTCTACATTTGGATGTGCTTAGGCTATTTAGACCATATTAGCAAACATTTAAAGTAAACTTGGTTCTTACTTATGATTTATATATTTCCTCTAAATTTTACTTGGTTTGTGATGTAATCTAAGTTCATGCTATTTTATAACATTAATTGGTTCATGTGTGCTCAAAGTAATTAAAAATTTTCATAATATTTGAGATGAGAATTTGCAATCACGTTTCCTTACTACATTACCCTTATCTTTTCTTAATTTTTTTATCAAGACTCACTTTAGTTTAAATATCATTGTTAATACTCATTTAGATTAATATATAAATCATCAAATTCATGAAGATCCAAAGATTTAGATCCTAGTGGCTCCCAACCACTAAAATAAATAAATATTGTGGATAGTTTCCATACTTTGCTTCTATTCCACCATAAACATCATCAAATTTTCACAAACTACAACTCATGCCTTGGATTTTTCAAATCCTCAAATGAGAAGTGGTCATCAACACTGAAGAGCACCTATGGTATATTTAGAAGCATAAATAGGTTCCTCTCCCATCTCTTCTTCTTGGATAATGTAAACTCACGTCCCTACTTCTTCCTCCTCATCCATCTCTTCATGCACCTCTTGCACTTTCAATACCACCAAGGTTATTATTGGCATCACAATAGGACCCTTAGATTTCTTTTTATTCTCCTTCTTACTAGGTGAAGTAGTCTTAGTGTGAAGGTCATGGAATTTTTATTTGGGATAGAAGGAGTTGTTTCTTTGTCAGAGGTGATTTTAAACTAAGGCACTCTTGAATTTATTCAAGTGTTTCTCCTTACTTTTTATGGGGAGACTTCTTTTGCATTGCTGGCATTGAATTTCCTTCATTATCGATCTAGAGGTGGAGATCATCATCCTTTTCAGGGTGTGCACCCTTATTTATTGGCTTCATATCATAATATAACATATGTATATGCTTGAGTATTACTTCCTTCTAGAAGGGATGGAGGTTAGTGCGATTTGAGTCATCCTCCTTATCTTTTATATCTTTTTATCATGGGTGCACATATTGGTACCTTAACCTACTCCTCTCCAAATCCATGACCTTCACTAGGACGTTCAACTACTATACATTAAGAATTATCCTTAGTGCATCCTTGAAGTACTTCATGGAAATTGCATAAGGGAGTTTTAGCCAACCTAAATGGTTATTGTCTGTGAGCACTGGGTGCACTACACAAAAATGTTACATGATGGCAAAGGTTGCTATTCCAAACATGTTTTGGGGAAAATCCTCTGGGATGTGCCATTCCATCCCAAATTATTTTATATATTACATGCACCACCCCATCACTCAGGACTTATAATTATGGGAGAAGGAAGGGGGAAGATGAAGTCCTATTACTTTAGTGTTGAGGAGTCTTTATGTGCTAGGAAGACCCAGAGATTAACTTCATCACCATCAGACATGCTGATCTCTTATATGACTATTAAATAAATATTGACCCCCACCTAAAGGTATCTCATGCTATATGACACTCAAGTGGATTATTTATCATTTCCTCAGCAACAAATTTAACAACATTGAAATTGACCCCTTGTTCCACGTGATGGGTGATGCAAAAGTAGGCCTTACTAATATCCATCCATCTTCTATCAAGGAAAAGGTTGAAGAATATAATTGAGCACCATAGTTAGAAGAATGATGTTTTCATTCCTACCATTGATGAAGATGCTCTGGATTATGACACTCATGAAGAAGAGGAGGATGACTTATGGATAATATTTGAGTCCATATGCCAAGAATTTGACAAGAATGGTAATATTCCTTCTTTTCCATTCATCACTCATGCTTAAAAAAGGGATGACTTATGGATAAGATTTGAGTCCATATGTCAAGAATTTGACAAGATTAGTAATATTCCTTCTAAAATCTAGGAGATCACAAGGCACACTAATTTTGTCATGCTAGGGTACTTGATATCCTCTATTGGGAATGCAAATACTCCCTTATATTACTCAAGGAGTTTTGTTACCCTCTTTACTTCAACATCATCTGCCATCATTTGGTGGATGTTTATACTTGAGTCAAGGAGCCCAATGATTCTACTAATTAAGCATGTTGATAACCACATATGCTTCCATACAAAGTAGAAATGGTCCCCATGGATGTGAAAAAGGAGGCACTACATGAGTTCCTTTGGTTTGTCAAAACATGGCAACTCATAGAGCCGAGTTGTACTAGTGGTCTTAAGCTTATCTCAAATGGAGACATCAAAAAATGCTACACCTACCTCTATCTTTTCTCCAATATCATCCATCCAATCTTGTATTATCTCTTATGCATTACTTAGGGTATGATGGTTTATTCTTTCAACTAAAAGGTGTACATAAATGATGCCCAATTCTTCACCACTAAGACCTCTAAGGGAAACTGCATATCCCTATATGACATCTTTACGAGTACCTTAGTGTTAACCAATGTGACACTAACCCTATCCATTGGCTATACCTTATTATTTATAGTGACTATATCTTGTATTATCCATGCTTATTTGGCATCCTTATATGAATACGATGAAATAAAACTCATATGTTTCTTTCCCATCCTAATTTGGCTAGTGTTGAAGCAAGGTCTATTGACTTTGCCAAAGCATATAATGTTTCTTGGTACTTCTCATAGTCATGGGGTCTGTGACTGCAACTTTAGCTTTCAAGCTTCATTCATTGTTAATGGTAGCCTCAATGTCATTCAATTTTTTTCTATCTTATTTTCTCATAATTCATACCCCATACTCTTTTATTCCAATCTTAAAGGGAACACAATTTCACTCTTTGTTCAAACATTCTCTTTTTGCATATGTGGGTGCTTAAGACTCTCTTTGGTAGATTTTTCTTACTCTCGGCTCTACATGTCTGGTTCAAATTTCCTTAAGGTTTATGAGCTAAACCAATCAGTCTTTCACTTCTTTATACCTTGATTTTAGCTACCATCTTAATTGTAGGTGAGTAATGGCATGATGATGCCTAGATTTTTTGGAATCTACTAAAATCTATGAAATCCACAAAAATTTGCTACCACCTATTCATTCAATATGGTTCTTTGTGCCTCCACCATCACCTCATTAAATTCTCTAAATGGTATTTTTGGTAAAGTGACATGTAGTTCAAATAGTCACTTCCTACCTAACTTTGTGTGGATGCAAACTAGTCTTGATGATCTTCCTCCTATTGAGTCTATCTTTCTATCCTTGCATTATTTCTCTTTCTTTGCTCCCGATTCTCATTCTACTTTGAAGTTATCATATAGGTTAGCAGATGTACTAGTTATGAAACTTTTTATTTTTTCATAACCAAGACATGATCTCTCTTTTAAAATATTTTAAGAGTTGATCAATTCATCAAGAATGTCTGATCTTCCTATCAACTTTATACTTTTGTCTAGTTGTCCTTTAGCTTTCTTAGGCTCTTTTCTCAATCCAATATCTCTCCTTCTAACTTCATGTACTCATTAGATTTAGATTGTAGTTAAATTTTGAGAATAAGTTTAGGTAGGCATGATCTTGCTAAATTGATTGTTTAGGATTCATGACAACTTACACATCAATGAACTATAAGTGCCTCTCCTACATATGATATTCATACACTCAAAATTCCAAGACATAAGATTATTAATTGAATTCAAGTTGTTCAATGCCATCATAAATGATTGAGCTAGGAGTAACTTCTATATGATGAGTTACCTATTGGACATAATCTATGATGCCATTCCCCCTAATGCTACAAAGAATGTGCCTACATTCAATGGTGAAGGTCATGCCACACCTAGTGAACACATTAGGGATACTCTAATTTTGTAGTTTCCAAAATGTGACCAAGGAGATTATTTATATTAAACTCCTTGCCATGTCACTTTATGTGTTACTTTTATCCTACTCTAAAAAAGGATGCAATAAAATATGCCAAAATATATACTCTTTGTCAACTTGATGATGATCGACTCTTTGTCAACTTCATGATGATCTAATCCATTCACCTCCTAATGATATTTAAAATATCAAATCTCCTTGGCCATTGTATACATGGGGATTTGATCTCATTGGTAAACTTCCTTGCTCCCAAGATGGGCATGTCTTTATCATCACTGCTATTGAATATTTTACCAAGTGGGTAGAAGTCATACCCCTCATTAACATCATCAACCCTACCATTTCATTCAATTAATGTGACCTTCACCTTCTTTATGGAAACCTAGGCATAATGATTCATATGCACATGATTCAACCTCTAAGGTTCCATCTTCTCTTCCTGTTGTGCTTTCATTTTAAGCACACTTTCTTAACTTGGTTGATTTATCTACACTTTCATCTCTTGCCTATCCTATGCTACCCCATACAAATCCCTTGTGCTAGTCCTCCAAATATTCTCTTTATAGGTGTCTCACACACTTCGAATCTTATGTGCCTATCTCACATATTATGCACACTAACATCCTATGCACCTTTCTTCATCACTTGGTACTCATATTTTCAAAGTCTAGCAAGTTTCATGCACCAAAAAACTTAGGTGTCTGGCCTTAGGTGCTTAGAAAACATCTATGGTTGACTCACCTGACTAGATTTATACATGGAAGCACCAAAATAGTTTGCTTATGGGCTTGAAAGTGCCTCACTTATTCACTCATCACTAACACAACACAAACAACATAGAACATAAGGAAATGTTTGGCTTGTGCCAAAATTTATTTTGGTTAGCATAACACAACTAAATTGTGATCAGGAAGGTAGTGTATGATGGCATAAGTCCCATCTTATTACCTACAAGGATTCAATTGATTGCCATTAAAATTATTGGGGAATAATTTATCTTGATAATGTACATAGATTACATGTGCTAGTTTCTAACATGCTATGGATGACATATAAACCCATCCACCTAATTTGTAGTTTTTTTATGTGCTTGAGGTACTTGGAATCATAGAGCAAGACCAATGCTCCTTCAATCAGTACCTTGCACTTAATATGCTTGTCATGCCACAATTTCTAGCCTACTTTCTCTATCTACTAGCTCCACCTTGCTTGGGCATGTACCTCTTCCAAGTGCTCCAAGTCCCCCAGCCTCACACTCAATAATTCTTGGTCATCTAAATGACCAATATGCACAATGCACTATGATGGAATCATGAACTCTATTGGTAGAATTACCTTAGTGCCAAACATTAATTGAAATGGTGTATCCTTATTCAGGCACTTATAGGTTGTGAGATATGCCCATAATATTGCTAACACTTGATCATCCTAATCTTTGTGATCAACATCACATATCTTTTTGAGACACATTCCTAGTATCTTGTTGAATGCCTTAGTAGTTCCATTTACTTGTGGATGATAAGGGGTTGTCTTATGGTGCACCACCATATATTTGATAAGTGCGATCTACATAGTTTCATTGATGAAGTGTGTGCCTCTATAGCTAGTCAAACTAAGTGGGCACCCATAGTGACTTATGATGTTCTCCCAATAAACCTCATGACTATGGAGTTTGTGCAGTATTTTATTGATTTTGCCTTGTTCCATTTAGTGAAATAATCAATGGTCACTAGAATGTATCTTATACCTATGCACCTTACTGTGGGAGTAATCAACCCAAAAAAATCAATGGCCCATTTTTCAAATGGTACCTAGGAAAGAATGGGAATGAGGGGCATATAATCCTAGTGGTTGGGCTTCCCTATGTAGTAGTAGATGTCACATGCCTTGACATAGTCTTATGTATTTTGGAATAGACTTGGCCACCATAATCCTAACTACAACACCTTACACAAGTTTCTCTAGCACAATGGACTCCTATTATCCCTTCATGTGCCTCTCTTAAGACAAAGTCTCTTTCATGTTTCAAGACACATTAGTGTAGGAATTCATCTCAACCTAATTTTTACAATTTCTTGCTAATGAGCTGAAAGGGAGTGGCATGAACTATGAGTAATTTATTCTCTTTGGTTGTCATGGTTTGGGGCATGGATCTAAATGTTGGAAAAGTAGATATCTCTACCAAGTTCTCAAGGATGTGCTAAAATATGTATATTTATGCATCTAGCATGTCATCCTCAATATGTGTTATTGCAGCATTAGAGTTGATGTGGGATAAATGATCTAGGCCTGAGTTTTATTTTCCAATCTTGATGACAACCAAGAACTATAATTCTTGAAACAAAACTATCCATTTACAAATGCACCCATAAAGAATGGGCTGATTCACAAGGTAATTAAGTGCCTCATGATTAGTGAAGAAGATGAATGAGGTTGCCAACAAATATTACCTAGTTTTTTTTAGCGCATTGACCATAGCTAGTGCCTCATGCTTAGTGGTGGTATAGTTATGCTCTTCTTGGGTTAGTTTCTTGACTATGAAAGAGTTGAGATGGTCCATTTTAACTTCATTAGGTTTCACTAGAATGACACTTATTGGAGATCCAAATACATCAACATGGATGTGGAATGGAGTTATCTAGTCAAGAAATTATAAAATAGGCATGTTATCTAATTTGAGCTTAAGGGTTTCAAAAGCATCTTCTTACATCGAGCCCCAATATAATGGGACATCCTTGCATAATAAATCCTCTAGAAACATCATAATATTTGCATAGCTCCTTGTAAATTTCCTATAGTAGATATAATGGATAATAAAGGTATGAACATCTTTCTACATTGAGGGGGTCTAGAGCTGAATGATTATTACAATCTTTACAAGATTAATGAATAAACTATATTTACAGATGATATACCTGAGTAACATTTCAAAAGGTGTTGCAAAGATGTACTTATTGAGGTTTAAGGATATTTTTAGCTTATTTCACCTTTCAAACAAAAGGTACAGGTTATCATAATGGTCCTTCACTAGCCCATATACTGTCCAGTCATCTAGGTACACTTGGAGGAACTTGTGGATGAAGTCCTGAAATGCAGTGATCACCACTCTAGAGAACATGAATGGCATGTTATCCAGTCTAAAAGCCATCACATTTTACATGAAATAAACCCATTCTATCATAAATTTAATGTTAATCTTGTCCTCCTCCTCAATCTAGACTTGATGGTATCTTGAGAACCCATCAATGAAAGTGTATATTTCACACCTTGTAATGCCATTCAAGAATTTGTTGATGAATGGAGTCAGGAAGGGATTAGTGATGCAGGTGGTATTAAATAGTATATAATAAACATAGATATAGATACACCCATTATTATTGATGCTAATAACCATGGGGCTTACCCATTCTAACTCTTGCATTGGGTAGATCACTCTTATGACTAGCATACCATGAATTTATGTTTTGAATTTGGTACAGAGATTGAATTTCATTCTATAGGGGTGATTATTGATAGGTCTTACACCATCAATAAAATTTATACTCATCTTTCCAAGGGATGGGTGGTTACCCTTCATGTCTCGATAATTTTTATGGAATAAGTCTTGGAATTCTTTTAGGAGATCCACAATTTATGCTAGCTCTGTGTTAGACCAATATTCACCTAGAGTAGTCATCTTTGGTTCCCTTTTTTAATTGATGTCTACCTTAGTAGTTTTTGGTGGTGCGTAGTAGGGATCATTCCTCACCTAGTATGAGTCCTTGACTTGTTGATTTCCCTTAGTTGTTTCTATATAAAGATGAGTAGGGTCTTCTTCATTTGGGTTGCTATCATCCACTTGGTGCACTGGCTTATTTTTATTTGTCAAGGTCATCCATTAGCAAAAATTATAGGTATCATCATATTATTTACTTGAGTCACTATTGAGTATTTCATCCTCAAATAAATTCAAGAGAACCAACCCTTTTCCTTAAACATGTCTTTTAGGTGCTCCTCTAGGATTTTAGTATCTTTGAACACTATCCTTTGAATTACTTGTAGTGGATCGATAAATTCTAGGTTCTATGAAGAAAACAAGAAGGTGTGAAAAAACCTCTCCTTGAGGGCATAATAATTTTATATCTCATGGTGTGTCTCATTGAAAACATAACATGATTTTCCCATGTTTTAAAGGTTCTATAGAAGGCATGTACCCATAATTTTCTTAGGGTGTTTGCACCATAGTCAGTAAAAGTTTCTTCACACAAGTACACATGCACTATTGGGTTTGAATCACTAGAGTATGCATAAATATCTAGATCCTCATTGATTTTATTGAGTCTAATATAGATTATTGCTTTTACATATTGACAGGTTGATAAACTAGTCATTTGCACTATCAACCAATAAGCTGTAGTGATTCTCAAAGTACATACTAGTGTGCCCATCCTATCTACCTCCTTTGAGATGCATGATTTGAGGTCAAAAACATATTATTATACAAGATTTATCCCCTTATATCTTGGGAGTGTGGTAAGTTTACCTTTACTCAGGCAAAATGATCTCTTTCCCTTGTTTCTATCACAAGGGACCCATCTCTTCGAAGTGTGATAAATCTGAACCCAACTAGTTCTCATAAGTTTTGGCACTTAGTGCTCACTACGTGGCACATCTGCAATCATATCATAATATTATTTGACCCATTAGTCACAAGCAATGTTGATGGTGTTTGATGTACAGTATCCATAATCCTAAGAAATCACTCCTTGGCTATTGGGGTTAAAAGTCTCGGTGCCTTTGATCATGATGTTGTATATATGGTTGATCTCATCCTCTAGATCAACACTTTCTACATAGCGGGGCCCTTGGTCACTTGAGAGAGGGATCACTACCTTCTCCTTACCATTTTCAAAGGTCATATAGTGCTCCTTGAAATGTATATTAACATTATTTAGGTAGCACCATGGCCTTCTTAGGAGTACTAGATAATTATCATGTTCAGCCAAATCGATCACTTTAAAGTCAACATGGAACTTGGCATCCATGATATCTACAATGGTGATTTTTAGAATTTTGATTGGCTGCATCCTATATTTATTGGACATGGAAATTATATGAAGGAAAGGCCTCAAGGCTGGCCTACCCATCTTTTCTCATGTATTCTTTATTAATATATTAATCTTGGCACCTATATCCATGAAGACCTCACATACAGACCATCCATCAATAGTGGCATTCACTAGGAGTTATTCATTATAATCCACATTATATATACACCTAACTTCTCATTCTTTTTCCATGTGTGGTATAATAATTGCAACTGGCTTCTATCTTGCATGCTCTAAAATCGAGTTATTTAATAAAGGCAACATCCCTTCTATCTATAGGAGGCACAAGATCTCTATTAGCTCTTTTACCTTAGCCTATTTTACATCTTGCTTCTTGTGAGAGGCAACAACTTGTTCTTCTAGGTCTCATGCTTGTTGGAGCTCCCCTTGTAGGTTCTAAATCACACTCATAGCCTTCTTCAATACATATTTTTGGTGTGTAGGGTTTGGGTAATGTATATATTTTGGTTTAGGCCATGTTATGCACTTAGCACATCTCTATCCCCCATATTCTAAGCACAACTTAGGTACTAATGTAACTGGCAGTTGAGTGGTGAATCCACTATGAGTAGTTGCTTGCACTTTGATTGGCTCCATGTGGATTGGTTGCACTTTAGGATTCCACTTCTCCACTTTTGACTCATGCTTAATCATTCCTACACCCTTGTCTATACTAGGCCTACCTTGAGACAATTTCATGTACAAGTTTTGGCATTCCTTGACCTTATGTGGTCTTCGATAATACCCACACATCGAATATGTAGGGAAGTAATGCTGATAATGATCTATAAAACTACACTTATAACATGAATGTGGTGGGGATCTTCCTTCACCACATCCTCCACCTTGACCTCTAACACCTCTTTGAATTCTATAGACTACATTCTATTAGATATAGCCTTCATTTACTTAGGTTACGTATCTTCTAGCTATTATAGTTCCCTGCTTGGTGCTATTCTCCATGTTTATCATGCATCTCATCAATCACATGGCAATAAACTATGGTATGGGTGTAGGCATCTCAAAACTGATAGTAGATGGTTGTGTTAACCTAACTGACACATTACAACAAAGGGTAGTTATGAGCATCATTTGCTTCGTGACAAACCTCACAGCTTAGAATTAATGTACATATATTCCTTTATGGGAAATTGTTCCTATTATGGCCTTTTGTTTTAAAATTAGTACACCATAATCCACTTTGAGTGTCTTACAATGAGATAACAATCATTTTATAGAGTTGGGAGGACATATATATAATCCATGCCTCCATGAACAGGCTGATTCCTATATCAGTACTCTCAACTACCTTGACCTAAAGTGTGGTCTCAAGTACTTCATGAGGGTCCATGAATGTATTCATGGATAGTGCTCTTCTAAATGGTACTAGAAATCCTCTAATAAACCATTGCATATTTTGGGAGGGGTGAATGTCATAAAGAAGCTTGGAAAGAAGATTTTTGACCCTGACATCATACAGAGACATGCTCTTTGATAGTCCTTAGTTAATATCCTTAAGCATGATGATGATCTATTTTTCAAACTTGGGAATATCAAATACCTTTAGCAATGATTCCTTTAAAGTGTCATATTCAATCATAGCCTTGTTAGGATCAAATTTCCTATACCAAGTATGAGCATGATCAAGTAGATTTATCATGAACTATGTTGCCTTATGCTCTAATTAGGTTATACCCTAATGTACCATCATAGTTCACATTTTAGAACATGATCTATGGTATTTTCCATGCCAAAGTATTCTAAAAATTGCATTTCCATCTCATAGCAAGTTTGTTGTCGAGGGCATTGGCATCTGAGGTGCTTGCCCCTTGGTACTTATCCTAGTGATGATCCTCTAATGCCTCTAGTTACTGGGTTGGGAATCAAACCTATTGTTATTATTGGCACCATTGGGGTCAATGGGATACTCACTTATGGCACTATGCCACTTCCTATGGGCTATTGCCTAGTTTATGTAGTTGACATTGGTTGAACTAAAATGCTTATAATCACATTTTATGTTGTAAATATAGTGGCCAAAGGTCTAAAGGTATCATTACTTAACTTTTCATAAGGAACAACTTATTCAACCATAAAATTATAATCCAAAGTTTATAAAATAATATAAGTCTATGTTGACAATCGAGTCAGTTATCACTCTTCTTTCTTCTTATGGAGGATCTAGCTCATGAGCTTGCACTATAGGTTCAAAGGGGGTAGATGCATTTGTTCTATCTTCAATGGTCAATTTTTTTAGGAACCCAAAGAATTCTACACATATGAACTATTGAGCTTGATCTATGGCTTCATTATTTCTTCCCTCTTGACACTGCTACAATTCAAAAGATCCTTCCCCATGCCCTACCTACTTGATATGGGTTCTATCAACACTTCTAAGTTCTAGATCTTCTATCAGACTATGCCATTTATTGTTATAGTTTTTTTGACTAACCTTTTGGGTGTCAATATTCTCATCTCCTTCTATTGCACTTTACCTACACATCCCCTTCTTCCCTATTGTATTAATCATACATGGAAGGACTTAAACCTTCCATTCTCATAGTCTCAAATCCATAATATACCATCAATTTCTTAAGATTTGCATAGAACTCTTTCATAAAAATTCCTCTAAGATCATGCAAAAACTAATACTCTGCTTCTTCAAAGCAGGAGTATGTTGACACTATGAACTCAAACACATAACTATTCAGTTCTCCTTATGACCATTTATATACAACTCTAGTCCAAGTGACATCTAGGGTATCAAGCCTCTCTAAGCACTCTTGTGTCTACTCAAAGTGTTGTCTATAATTTTGTCTTCTTTGGGTCACATAAGTAGCCAACCATTGATACACATGCTCAAGTAGTTCATAAAAGAATACCTCTTATAGAGCATTATATTGGTAATTTTGGACTCACTTCCTTGGATTCTATCCTTTACAAGATGGATGCTTCAGTGCAAAGCTATCTTCCACCTATTATAGCTAGTGCTTGATGGTATTGAGGGAGATTCAAATTATTATTATATTGCACCATTATAACAACAACATTAAACATGGATCCTAATAACAAAACCAAAATTTTGTAGTTCATTTTGGGTTTTAATTCATCATTTAGGGATTCAAGTGCTTATCTAGCTGTCCAAGCTAGTCTTGGACTCATTACAATTGGGTACAAACTCAATATATTCCCATAGTACTCAAAATTTATCACTCGACTACACTGACATTAATTCACACAAGGAATGAACATTATGCGCTCATGTAAGACACAATAGAGAAAGAATTAGGGACTGTATTGGGCTAGTTGTGCCATGGTATAACTCATTACTTATAAGACTTAGTCATTTCAACTAAGGTTCTAGTGGGTTCACTAGTGCAAGACTTCTTGGGCTAAGATTGATGGTCTATAGGTGTAAGCCTATTTAGGGAACTCATTCTAGCCATAAGGGTGCAAGTCTATATTGGGTTGGTTCTATAAACTCAAGCGCGGAAGTTTATTTATCACTAAACCTATCACCATTCAGTTACTTTGAGGGGTCAAGGGGATGTTTTCACTTGAAGGCTCATTCTATACTCATACATCTAACAAGGGTACCAAAGTTTGGGTACATGACCTTATCTACACTTAGGCTATTTCATAGAATATGTTAACATCATCTATTACACAATGATGCCATTAATGACTTAGATCAGGGCTTTACTACAACCTAGTCATTCATATATTGAAATTACACTATTGTAACCATTGCATTGAATTTGCATTAAAAGAATATTACCATAAACACATAAGCTAGATCAAACTAAATTAGGTGTAATGCCATTTTTTATTAAACAAGGTCCTAATAAATAGAGTACATGATAAGTGAAGTAGAACAAATGCTTATCTAAAACTACTAATGGCCCAAAGGCTCATAAGTGATTTTGGGCACCATATTGTGGATCCTTAAAGGCATCCATGCTAATCCTAAGTTTTAATGGTGGTCAAATCACTATATCTAGAACCAATTCTACAAGGCTTTGTTACATCAAATCACCTCTCTTTTACTCACTAGTTTGAGGTCAAATTTATAGCACGTAGGAAAATCTTATACCAGGTTAAAGTTGTACATGCTAGGTGTTGAGCTAGAGCTTTTTGCAATAATTCCACTAGTTATATTACCTTGTGCCCATTGTATTTTGATTTCCATGTGTAACTACTCCTTGAAGATGCCTAAAACATCATGAAATCAATTAGTTACCTGCCAGCTGGTGTAAGGTGTGCATTGATTCCTCTATGTATCACAAAAGGGATCAAAATAAAAATCATACCAAATGATTTGATTATACTGAGATGTTTTTCAAGTTGACACGGACCCAAACTTAGCCAAAATAGGGGCCCAACATCTAAATGTGCCACAAGTTCATTGATAGGGTCTTATTTCACAAGTTCCCCTCAATCATAAAGGTATGAGTAGTCAACATCACGTTCTTATTCAACCTCAACAGGCACAATACAACTATATTCCTCCATCTTAACTACATTATTCCCAAAACTAGGCCTACATACCCAATCCCAAATAGAATATTTCACCGTAGTATGTGCATTTTCAACAATTGTACCCTAATCCATGCATGCATATTCCTATTCTATTCCTTAATCAATATAATGTTACCCAACATATGCCTCCACTATATCCTAGTCAAAGTAGTCCACTTGTGATCACATAGCTTGCACCTTAGGCCAATTATCCCACTAGTTTCCACACACATAATTTGTAACAAATTAAGGATCCAATTGCCCTCATCCAAGTCAAAAAGCAAACCAAGAAGTTTAAGTTGGATGATGTGTGTTCTTACCCTTTCAACATGGAGTACTTGTAAATACCATTTCTTCTAGGGTACGAGCCACCAATGTTCAACAAATATGATGGGGAAGGTGACCCCAAGGCCCATTTGATAGAATTCTTTATTACATGCTAAATAGTGGCCTATAACAACATATACCTTGTTTCCATAGAGCCTAATAGGATAAGCTTTGGAGTGGTTTATGAAATTACCAAAGAATTTAGTATCTAATTTTGATGATATTTTAAACAAGTTTGTGCAACACTTCTTTTATAATCTCAAACATGAGATTTCAATGGTAGATTTGACACAAGCAAAATAAAAGGCTAGTGAAAGCTTTGTAAGTTATTTATAGTGATGGAGAGACTTTTCAAGCTGATTTACCCATATTTTACTAGACAAGTAACCAACCACCATGTTTACCAAAAATCTACAAAATGATATATCTTACAATTTAGAATTACAATGTGCACACACTTTTAAGGAAATCATTAAAAAAGGTTTGTTGATTTAAAGAGCTGTTATTAACAAAGGGATCATTAAACTTACCTCATCAAATTAGAGATAGAACCAAAACTAGAACAAAGGCCAAAATTAGAACCAAGTCCAAGCGTAAGCATTGTAACCAACACATGCTAATAATTATGATAAACCCAAGTTGTTTAATCACAACAAGAATGTTGTAGGAAATGGAGTTCCCAAGTCATGACATGTCTAAATGGTGCAAACACTATCTACTTAGACAATGCCACATATACAAATTACTCCTAACCATTAACCTCTTCAAAAAATGTAATAGAATAAACCAACATAGCAAATCCAATAAATGCAATAACCTATGCTTATACAACCCCCTCCTCTAAGGATAACTATGCCTAATTGAAGTGTATTTAGTAACCTTGGAGATCTCATTAAATCAATGTTTCACAATCTTTCCATAACTAATTTGATTAATTGGCCTATTCTAAAACACTATCTTGAAGGCACTAACTTGAATAAACCAACATAGCAAATGCAATAACCTATGCTTTTACAACCCCCTCCTCTAAGGATAAATATACCTAATTGAAGTGTATTCAGTAACCTTGGAGGGAGAGCTCATTGAATCAATGTTTCATAATCTTGCGATAACTAATTTGATTAACTGGCCTATTCTAAAACACTATCTTGAAGGCACTAAGTATCTAGACCGGTACAAGCCAAGTGAATTCTAAAAGGATCATCAATTTAATGGCCATAATTTGCATCATTATGTGTGTGAAAATTAAACATGTGATTGAGAATATGTTAGAAAATGGGGAGCTAACATTGGATAATAGAGCTTCCACATCTAATCAAAATCTAAGAATATTTAAAAAACCCTTTCTATAACATGGAAATAAACAACAATAAAAACAATGGCCATCACAACAATAAAAACAATATCAACAACCAACGCATAACCAATATATCCAATAAAATTAGTAGTATAACCAATAATGGATAAAAGCAAGGCCAGAATGATACCAACAACCAACAGACCTACCATGCAATTTCACATGACTACAAGGTTGTAGGCCATATTGTAGGAGGTCACATTAACACCATTTCCATCAATTCAAAACCAAGTGCCAATTAGACAAGATCATTGCTAATTATACCCAATCAACTAAACCATGCCAATAATCCTTCCTTGATCTGAGACTACATACATGCAAAACAACAAGCAAGGATTCCCATTTTTAGACCTTATATTAATAACTCATCATTATCCCATGACCATGTATAAGTGTACTAGCAATCGAGACTTCTCTTATTTAGTCCCCATCCACCATCATTTGGTAGCAACAATGGTCTTATATCTAATCTTGATTGTGCAATCACAGCTCAGTAGTCAAAGATTACAATACTAAGCCCATATCCATCTACCACTTCACCCATCATATAACCACCCATTCTAGCTAGGAACAAACCATTTACCATTTTGCAAGAAAAGATGTTAATATTATGAAACAATTGAAAAAAATGCCCACATAAATCTCCATTTTGGATTTATTGTGTAAGTCTACTATCCATAAAAACATCTTGATAGAATTCCTTGGCCAATTCTAAGTTCATAATGACATATCTCTAGATAAATTTTAGGCTTTGGTTGGACACCTAGCTCTAGGCCAATAATTAACCTTCAACCAAAGTGATATATCATCCCTTGGTGCACTATATAACAATCCATTATACATCAAAGTTTTCATAACATGGCACAAAGTGAAGCATGTCCTCATAAATAATGAATTAGGCCAGAATAATATGTCCTTAAAGCTTATCAAGCTTCTTGAGTACATGAAAACATATCTTTAAGTAAAAACAATCATAATCAAAGCTTACGACAATGAAGAATGGGAATCATAAGGCACCATTAACTTGCTAATTATCATTGGGCCTTTGACCCATGATACACTATGCCATGTGTTAGATCTTGATTTATCATATAATATGATTTTGGGTAGAGCTTGGATACATGAGATTCATGAAATCCCATCGACATTGAACCAATGTATCAAGTTCTCCCATTCGAGTATAGAGGTTACTATTCTAGGCAATTTGTATCCATATAAGCATTGTAAGCATTTAGAGGTCAAATTTAAAAGATATAACTACCATTTTGGCGTGAAATTGATTGCCAAGAAGGACAAGGGGAGAGAAATACTTGTTGATTCATTATAGGCCAACTACATTGTCCCTAATATCTTTGATTCACTTTCTCACATGCCACCTCTTGAAATATCCAATCATTATACCATCTCAGCTAATGGCCTAGGAGAATATTTAACCCATGATACATTCTACATTGCCAAGTTTCCATAGAACCCAAAGTCCATTGGAAGACCCAAAGCCAATCCTCCTTGCATGGAATGGAAAAGAAAGGGCAAAGCCAAACTAAATAGTCTAACACCTATCACTTTCATACTGGCCTCTTGAAAAGAACATGACCCACTTGAAGGTGATGAATCATGGTTGTTTAATGATAAATTGGTCGATTATTAAAAAAATTCCAAATACCCCATTCTTAATCAGATCATGTAGAACCAAGCCTATTAAGGAGGAGGCCTTGGGCCAAATCAACATGGAACACTTGAGCTAATTTCTATGACTTGATATAAAGGAACATATGGTCTTGGATTTAAACCACTTGGGGGTGACCTCATGTATCTTATTCGAGTTCCATAGCCAACAAATAGTGATAATGATGCTAACAATAAAGCAAAGTCTGATCATAGACCTTTCAATGAGTTAGCCCATACCAATTTGTTTAACACTAATACCATTTGTATCCTTCAAATAATTATTCACCATAATTCACTTCCATTATATTACCCCCAACTGATAAACTAGGGCCAATAAGAAGCAAAAGTGTCAGTTGATGAGTTTCATAATGATGAGGCCTTTTTTGATTTTCTAGGCCTTAGAGATAATATTCCATTGGGAGACCACAAACAAGGGTTCTCAATCAAATTATATCCTAAAGCCTATTTTGGAGAGTGGGTGAACACCCTTATCCACAAAAAATTAAATAAAACATTGATGCCCCAAAGTGAAAACCTCTTTGAGGCACTTTTAAACCAGGGAAATAGTAAAGACAAAGACCATTCTAGTGGTTAAAACCTATTTCAAGTTCCATTAAATAGGGTGTTAAACCTTCCTCAAACATAGACTAGGAGACCACCAATGATGAACTTATTTATGGGTCTGAGTATAGTCTTAAATAACAAAAATCTTTTGATAAAATCGTCTAGGATATCACCAACGATGAGCTTATCTATGGATCCAAGTTTAGCCTTGAATAACAACAAGCTTTTGATCCAATCATCCAAGAATTTTTAAATGTATTTGTCACATTACCATCCCTAACCTTGGGGGATTTTGATTCATCATGATTATGAGAACTTGAAGAGTCATTCCTAATAGAAGACTCTACTATTGCAGGCTAGTTTAAATCTTTTCCCATTATTCTTGAAGATGGTTTGACCCTTCTAGTGGAGGATACTCTAGAGGTTAATATCAAGACTCTAGATGATCCTAAATGGATCAAATTAGATACATCTCTAATTAAGGAGGAATGTGAAGTATTTATATCCCTTTTGAGGGAATTTGTTGATATATTTGTATGGGCCTATTCTGACATGCCTGGTTTGGATCCCATCTTGGTTATTTACCACCTTGTGGTATATCTTGATGCCAAATCAATGAATTTTTTTTTGCACAAGATGGATCCTTGCATTGCTACATCAGTTAAGAAAGAGTTGGAAAATCTCTTAGAAGCAAGATGTATTTGGCCAATACACTATTCTAAATGGATTTCTAATGTTGTGCTAGTCAGCAAGAAACCAGAAGGAATCATAATTTGCATTGATTTCATAGACATAAATAAATTTTGCCCCAAGGATGAATTTACTTTGCCAAAAATTGACATGATTGTCAAATCCACAGTAGGTTACAAAATGCTTTCATTGATGGATGGATTCTTAGGCTACAACTAGATCCATATTGCACCATAATACCAACATAAAACAGCCTTCACCACTTTGTGGGGAACATTCTACTATCAAGTTATGCCATTTGGTCTAAAAAATTTAGGGGCCACCTATCAAATAACCATGACCATCATATTTCATGATATAATGCATGGCATGATTGAAGACTACATTGATGACATACTAGGTAAATCAAAGACCACAATTAATCATCTAATAACACTGAAGAGGATATTTGAGTGACTACATGATTAAAAAGTCTAGATCAACCCCAAGAAGTGTGTTTTTGGAGTTACTTTAGGTAAATTGCTTGGATTCATTGGGTCTCATTGAGGCATTAAAGTTGACCCAACCAAAGTGCGATCCATAACAAAGATGTCACCACCAACCAATTTGAAGTAACTCTATAGTTTGTAAGGCAAGATCCAATCCATTAGACATTTTATATCTCATTTGGTTGATAAGTGCCATCTATTCACACATTTAATAAATAAAGGGGTATAATTTCATTGTTATGATTAATGCCAAAAATCTTTTCAAAAATTGAAGAACTATCTTACAAATTTGCCTATTTTATTGCCTCCTATACTAGGAAAACCATTCCTTCTATATCTATCAGCCATAGACAAAGTCCTAGGGGAAATTCTATCTTAATATGATGATAATGAAAAATATCATATCATGTACTATCTAATTTTTATATTGGTCACATATGAGCATAATTATATGCTTAATAAAAAATCCTATTTAGCTATAGTCTTTACAGCTTTGAAACTACAGCATTACATGTTAAACAACAAGACCATGGTCATTTAAAAAGTAGATCCACTCAAGTATATACTATATAAAACAAATTTACAAGACCACATGACCAAATGGATCATGCTTCTCAATGAGTTTGAGATAGAGCATGTCAATCAAAAATCCAATAAGGGGCAAGTTCTTATAGATCAGCCTTCTAAAGCACCCCTTGAAGATATAGAGCTACTTACAATCCAATTCCCTAATGAGTCCATTATGACCATCATTGAAACACCTCTTGAGGAGCAACACTAGAAGTTTTATTTTGATGGGTAATTTACAACACATGGATCAGGGGCATGCCTTATGTTTATTACTCCACAGGGGGATCTAATCCCTAAATCATTTAGGATCAACTTTCTTTGTACCAAAAACATGGCCAAATATGAAGAAATTGTTACATGAATTTGATAGGTAGTACAATGAAACATAAAACATATAATGGTTTATGGTGATTCTTAGATGATCATCAATTAGGTTATAAATCATTTTCAAACTAAGGATGACAAGTTGGTGTCATACATAGCCATGGTCGACACTCTCAAATAGTAGATTGTCAACATCTAGTTTGAACACATACCAAGGGTAAGTAGTAGAATATCAGATGCCATGGACACTATTAGATCTTTGATTTAACATACATATATGATAAAGGAATAGCAATTTCTTTTTGAAAATCTGCTAGCACCAGCTCATGAACCTTCAACTATTTTAATGATCTATGATATTTTTGGTCCCAACTCTACTTGGTAATCAGACCTATATACCTATCTTCATGACCATATTATGCCACTAGACCTATCTTATAAATAATATAAATCCTTTGTATATAATGTTGCATGTTATACCTTAATCAAAACAACCTTATACCATCATAGTTTTAATGGAACTTTGCTTCTTTATTTAACTTTGGAAAAATCTAAATTAGAATGACAAACAATTTATGGAGTATGTAGAGCCCATACCAGTGGGGCCATCCTCTCCAAAAATATCTTGTGTACTGGTTACTATTGGCCAATGATGGATGCAACTACAACTACATATGTGAAAAGATGTGATAAATTTCAAAGGTATGCCAATCTAATCCATGCCTCAACCAAGACTTTGAAACCAATGCTTACAACATGGCCATTTGATAGATGGGGCCTCAATCTCATTGGGAAGATAAAATCCACCTCATCTAAAGGCCATAAACATATCCTTACTACCAAATAATATTTCACTAAGTGGGTTGAATCTATACCCCTCACTTATGTGATTGGAAAAAAATTTTCCAAATTCATCTTTAACCATCTCATCTACCATTATAGTATCCTCTCTGACATTATATCTAATAATGGTGGATCATTAAAGAACAAAGATGTCAAATCACTATGTGATGAGTACAAGATTAAACAAAATTTTTCTACAACATATTACCCTCAAGGTAATGGTCAAATTGAAGCATCTAAAAAAGCCATTATCAACATCCTCAAAAATATTATCAATGATGCCAGATGTGATTGGCACAATTAAATATTCCATGCCATCTATTTATATCATACCAATCACTACACTCCAACATGAGCCACTCCATACTCACTTGTTTATGGCATTGGGGACATTCTTCCTATTGAGGTTGAGCTACCTTCTTTGCACATTTCTTGGAAGCATGTCTTAGGTGATGAAGACTATCAAGTAGCTAGCTTGCAAGATCTAGAGTTACTTGATGAGAAACACATGACTATAGTAAATAATCTACAAGCATATCAGAATCAACTCCATGGCCAATAAAATGAATGTGTGAAAGATAGAAAATTTGAGCTTAGTGATCTTATTCTTAAAGAAAATCAAAAGAATACCATGACTGAGAAGAAACATAAAGGCAAGTTCAAACCTAATTGGGTAAGTCATTTCATCATTATTGCCAATTATGGTGCTGGAGAATATTGGTTCACTACACCAAATAGGGATGAACTTGATGAGCCCATAAACATTATACACCTCAAGTGTTACTTCGCTTAAGTGACCTGGTGTATTGTCTATGAGGACCATTTCAAGTTGTACCATGATATCAACTTTCTTCTTTGTACCATCCCATTCTACCATTCTATCACTTTTCCATTCCATCATTCCATTATACCATACCTTTTCTATCAACCAAGTTGTTTTCAGATTCCCTACCCAATACATTTGACTTTTGTTCCATTCCATTGGTTCTGATTTCAACATGAAGATTCATATTAGTTTTAGTACTTATTTCAAATATTTTAGACATAGGCCATATTTTAGAGTAGTATGATAGAGGTTTTGGTGGTTGCATCCTTCATTTCTTATTTCATTCTCTATACCAAGCTGTGCCTGATTATAATCAACTTTGGGCAAATTAGTGTCCGACCATCTTGCTACTAATTATAAACTCCTATGGGCAAATTAATATCATTGACTTGTTCTATTGTTTCCTAGTTATAACTACCTAAGGGAAAACTAGGGGCAACACTTGTTTATCATGCCTTGATGTACCAACTTGCCATGCCTATGCCATACTATGCCTTTATACCAACTTTGCCTATTTTGTTTGAATTGGTTACTACACTAGTCAGATTCCTCTGCTATAAGGTGAAATTATAGTGACTTGAGGTCCCATCCTAGGACTATGTAGGTAGCATTCAATTTACATTGAGGTCAGCTCAATAACCCCTAAGCCATGTTTTTTACATATTATAAATAATTCATAAGTTTGAACGCTCTTGTTGTTTTGTGAGCTTGGACCATTTTGTATCTTGTCATTCTTGATCAAGTTTAGATGCTCCAAAAATTATAAAACACATTTGTAAAATAAATTTATAAAAACCAAAAACATTGATCACTTCTTTACCTTAAGGATTATGAGAAACCTTACTAAGTTATAAAAAACCACTTGTCATTTAGTTTCCCCATACTTATTATCCCTCTTGTCCCATGCACTTGCCATTTTACAAGATCATTCCCATATTATTTTATTCCACAATCATGTTTTTATTCTCATCATTTTTATTCTATCCCATTTCCTAGGAGAACTACATTTGGCCTGAAGTTTTTGTTGGATATTACATCCATGAAACTATGTAGGTAATGTCCTCTTGCCTAGTGAATATAGAGATAGCTCAACCACCCCCTTCCTTTTATTCTATTCCTCCATTTGGTTTGTTTGTTGTCTCTTATTTTATAGGGGTAATGTTCATCATATTAATTGTGTGATGTTTTTTATACTAACATGTAACTAACCATTGTATGTTTGTTTTTTGTTTCTTTTTATTTTATGTGTTTATTTATTTTCTTGGTGTTTTATTTATTTGTTTGTGTGCCTATTTGTTTACTTTATTATTGTGCCTTGATTCAGTCTATGTGCATTTATTGGGTGATTCATTATGAATTATTCTTTAATCCATCCATATTCAAGTGCCCACATTGTCATCATGGTTTTTATCATTGGTGCATTGTCTTCACTTGATTATTGGATTGGGAGTCAATCTTTATACATATTTAGGCTAAGTTATCATGGTGTTCTATCATGATGCCTATCATCAAAAACTATAGAAAAAATCATATTAGAAGAGTCTACATGATAATGCAACAATGATATCTCCTTAGTAATAGCACCAACAAAATTCTTGATCTAATCCAAATCAGATCTCAAATAAAGTAATTAAATAATGAAATAATTTTTTTCCTTACTAGTTCACATGAGCATCTCCCTATTAGCAGGTTGTTTAATTCATCTTTATCCTCTATATCATGTTTACCATCATCATGTTTGCCATAATTAAGGTCCAATGATTATAATCACCTTTGGGCAAATCATTGTATACCATCCCACTTGCATTTCCAATGATTATAACTGCCTTTGGGTAAATCATTGTGTTTCTATCAATTTGAGGGTTAATGATTATAACTGCCTTTGGGCAAATCATTCACTTTTTTTGGCCCAATTAGGGTATGTTTTTATCCTACCAATGATTATAATTACCTTTGGGCAAATCATTATTTTCTATTTAATAGATTATAACCACCTTTGGAAAAATTAGTCTCTTATTACCCTAAGCCTTTTTATATGATTATAACCACCTTTGGGAAAATCATCACCTTTTTTATCCCATCTATGATGATGATTATAACTACCTTTGGGAAATTCATCTTGTTTGTCTACCCCAGTTGGGGTAGCTCTATATGCCATTTATTATAACTAACTATGGGAATATCAATCCCTTCCACCCTATATCATCTATTTGGTCTACTCATTTCATTCTTTTGAGGGATTAATTTTTGATGCCTTTGCCAACACTCCTTTGAGGGGGCACCCTATAGTTAATACATTGCCATTGAATTCATCACTATACATAACCTTTTCATTCTTTGAAAATACATTATTGTACTTATAATTTACAATGCTTTCCCAAATAGGGGAAAACTATAGACACATAAAATTTGCCACCAATGGATTCAACTAAACTTTAGACCGATTCTTACCAACCATTGCAAAATAAACCTAAGAATCACTAAATATCCCAAATTTACTTGTGAATCACTCATCTAAGCTCAGAATCCCATTAAGACATCCCTAATTGGGGTATCCTACAATAAACAACAAAAACCTCTCACAGATTCATCTCTACTCATCCCATGACATTAAAACATGTAATTTGGCCTATAGACCAATTAAATGGGACAAGTGCACACATGAAATTAAATCAAATCTTGGACATTATAAAAGTATAATAAAACTTAATTAAATTGATAAACATAATTAAATTCCTATTTGAATTATCCATGAGTAATTAATGAAATTCTAAAAAAGGAAATTCAAAAATCAAGAATATCTTAAGAATTCATAATTACCATTTTATGAGTTGTCAAATATCCTAAAATATCTCAACATGCCTATTCATTTCTAATCATGACCATTTGACACATTTTAACTCTATTGGGGTTAATTAACCCACTAAGGTTAGTTTTGAACCCATTCCAAGATTAAAATACACTCTAATTCACCTTGAGTTGGGGTTAGTTTCTAAACCTATAAATACAAGCATTTGCCTGTTCATTTAGAGAGCTTGGATAGAGTAAATTTATAATGCAAGTTTTATGACAAGATTGTAAGTAATAGTTTTATAATGCTAAAATCATAAGCCAATCCATCAAACCATCAAGATACATCAAGCGAGCATAAGCCAATAATGGTCCCAAGGAGAGGAGCCACATAAATCCATTTTCCAAAAACTCTTTGAGCACAAGCCAAGCAAGCCAAATGAACACATCATTTAGAACATTCAAGAAAGGTAAGGAACATGTAGTTCTTTGTATTTTAGTTGAGATTTTTCATTTTTTTTTAATTTACTAAGCCCCCCTATGATCTAGGCATGGAGGTGTTAAGCTTGTTAGTATGTTTATTTCATTGTTCTATATGAAAACTAATAGTTGATCTAACCTCCCCTCCATCATAAAATTCCTAGAATAACATATTCAATAGAAATCATGATGATAGTGAGTCTCCCATGAGACTCATTGGTTAGTATCTTTCCTACCCTTGTACATACTTCCTTCTCTATCTCTTGCTCCTTATACATAGTTTATTTTCATTTTCTTATATATAACTTATATCTAGAAAACACAAAAACAAATAACATTTCAAAATACAAAAACATTCAAATATTACTAAAAAAACTACAAAATTTATAGATTGTATGCATTTCTATGTTTACATTTCTATTACTTGCCAGATATTGCATATTGATAACTATCTTAGTATAGTCAATTTTATCATACACATATGCTTCACTTATTCTTATTGAGTGCTTGTAAATTACATACAGGGCCCTAATCCATTACACTAATCCATACTAGCTATCATCTACCTACTAGGGGCATATACATTGATCCAGGTTTATACATTTGATACATCTTCTCATTTGAGGTCATTTCATACATAATTATTACTATCAGGTTATATATTTACATACTATAAATTCTAGTTTATGCATTGACATATATTGATGTTGATCATTGATACTCATTACTCAATTTTTTTACTAATTATCAATATTTAGACTCAACATATGTCTATCCTAGCATTTACATAATTTATATTAAACACTTATACATGTTTTCATTTCTAATTTTCCTATATTAGACTTGATTATGTTTCCTATGCTTCATCCATGTTTAAGGGCATTTGATTATGCCATTATTATTTGGATTTATGCCACTTCTCTATTTGTATGCCTTAGATATGTGGCCATGTCCCTTGTGTGTGCTTTCCTATTTCTATATGCATCTATTTCAACATGTCCTTCTATGTGGCTTTAATCCAAATTGCTTGTTACTTGTGTATGTGGACATTTGAACATGTCCTTTTATGTCTTCATTCTAAAATTTAGTGAAATGTGCCCATGTACCTTGTATTATGGACCCTTGGCCTACCTTTGAATTCCTCATGTGCTTGTATGTATGCTTCCTTGTATGCATATACACCATGACACTTATATTTTCTTGTTACACACACACCAATTTTTAATGACTTGAGGGATCTCATGCATCTACCCTTTCTTCTTGGGTGCCATGATGGACACGATGCCCAATCCCCTAGGTAGTTACTAATATGTGATACTATACACATTGATTACATCTATCTTGACACCCTTTTGTAATGCTAGATTACATCATACATCTTACATTACCTACTTATGCTTAGATTTATTTACGTTGTATTAGAATATCATGCACATGCTCCAACTAACACATTTTGTAGAGATACTTATTTAGAGGGTAGTTATTACAAAAATTTCACAACTACCCTCAAAAGAGGGGGAATTCAAAGGGTTTGTCATAGAGATCAGCCTCATACATTGTTATTCATAGATACATTTCAACACACAAGCTCAACTTCAAACATTAGACACAAGGTAGACACAAAATAGAATAGAGACTCAGAAATTAGTTTAGATCACTCAAAAATTAGACTAGACAAACATTAGCACCAAAATTGGGACATTGGCACCACAAGGTGCTATTGTCCACTATAGGGTGCTACTATCTAATAGCCCTAACTTCAAGATAATTTGGATCATTTAGACCAGTACACCATGCACACTATAGATTTGCATAGATATAATCACAAGATTTACAATTTTATTAAGCTATTACTAAGATCTATTCATTTCATCTCAAATTCATACAAGTTTATTATATTTAGGGGCACCATGTATGACATGCTCACTCCCACATTCAATTCAATTAAATAGATTCAACTATTACATACTCAATTCAGATTCAATAAACTCAGATACCATATTAGGGGCTTATGTGCAACATAGTTTCCATAAACTCAGATACACATAGGTTGATCATATGTAATGGCAAACTCCATGTCATTATCTATGATATATACACTTGATATCACATTCTAGGTTATCACCATATTCATGCCTTATTCCATTTGTAGTGGTTAACATTCTTGAGTGGTTTAAAACCACCTAATATAATCAAGTGGCTATGGAGCTGACATACACAATTAGATTTAATCAATTAGATAATTTCAACACTTTATGCATTCCAGTCATAGATATATGTACTTCTAATACATGGAAAATTATGGAGTCATGGCGTACTTGAGTTATTAATCCACACACATGAGAGGGTTAGACACACTTACATTCTTATCCAAACTATTCATAGATCAAGATCCACAAAATAGGGGTGGGCAATGATGGAGTCAAAACTAGATTGAGTTCTTGAGTCACCCATATGAGGATTGAGCAAGCCATCAACTTAGTATAAACTATTCAATGATATGATCACTATATACACTCACACACACATAGGTTATCACCAAGTTCATGTATTGACTCGCATACCCAATGAGGTGTATTCATTCCTTTCCTCTCTCTTTACTCAACTTTATGCAGTTACATTATTTTAACATAGTCTTTTACTATTGATCATCTCTTAAGTAAGGACTAATTTTTGCATGTTTCATTATAAGACATTGTTTTAGATCATGTTCCACATATGTAGACCTAGATTCACATACTTAGACTTAGTTGCATGGGCTTCACTTCCAAGGTAAGTCTAGGTATGCTTTTTCCCCTCTTTATTAGTCATTTTTATTTGTTAAATTACTATCATAAAGGGGGGGGTGAGCAAATGTAATCACCTAAAATTGGTAATTAGATGCTAAGAGTGTAGTTTAAGTTACCCTATTCCTAGATTATCCCTAGACCCATCCTAAAGCCTTAGATACACTTTTCTAGTCATTGTGTAGACCAAAGTAACATAAAATTAGTAAAAACATAGTCCCATAACTATCTTCTTAGATCCGAACCCAACTTGCTTAATAGTCTACCAAGTGGACACTAGCACCATAATTGGGATGCTACAACCACATGCAACTTGTGTCCCTAATTGGGTATTACTGTTCTTAGCCCTAAATATTCCCAGTGGATACTTTTTCAAATGTGTGCTCCTCCTAAGGTTTGCTTAGGCACATTTTTTATCCACACAAGCTACATAACTCTATAAATCCCAATCTAATTGACCTTTATTCACTAGATGGAAAAGAGATGCAAAATCACTTTTTAGCCAAAGGCAAGTTGAGAAAAATTAAGGTATTTGATCCTTATTCTACCCTACTTCTACATACTACCATCTACAACATCCTTAAGCATATTTTTCAAAGATTCTAAAGCTTAAAAACATTCAAGGCATCCAAGTCCACTCTCATTCTAGCATTCACTTGCACCTGCATCAAGCACTAGGTGGGAGAACTACATTGGGCTTGATCCCTCTTCAGAGTATTGGCATGTAGGAAACTCTCTTCAGAATAGGGTGTTGAGGATGTCCAGCCTATCCTACTAAGGAACACATAATTATTTCTCATGCCATACTAGTATGATTAGGGTTTGCATACGAAATCAAGTTTTTAGGCACAACACAAAGCTCTAAGTTTCATGTGCATAAGAATACAATATAAAAACATAGGCATAGGTACTCTATAAAAATAGGAATAGTCTTACAAAGGGGAAATTAGTGCCACATTAAGGACACTACACATACATGACTCTACTATCTAGTGAGTAGACAGACACTAGAATCTTGTTTATGACACTCAAAACTATCCAGAACTCTACTTTCAGAACCCAGATCATCCACAACAATCACTTTTTAGATAAGTCTATATTTATGCCTATTTATTTATATTTTTAGGAAGTAAAAAAAGGTCAAATGCCATAACAAATCAATGATTAATTATTATAATTAATTTAACTTATTTAGACATCTCAACCCTTTAATCTAAACATAGACTTACATATTTAAACCCAAAAAAGTTAAATCACTAGGTGAAAAATTGATTTGTACTTGATTCTATCAGTTGAGTTGGATACATAGTTGATATTTAGATTTTAATGGCTCAACAAGCTATCAATTTTTGAGCTTATTTTTGTTGAGGTCATTATTACCACATGTACTCTTTTCATTTACCTGAGTACTTGAGTTTTTAGCCTCGTCTATGCCACATGTCACTTTTTTAAAACTTTGGGATTTTGGAAAATGGTACTACCTTTAGATCATAAGCTCTTGAGAGACTACCACATGGCATAGCCTAATTAGATTGGGGATTTGCTAATAATGATGAACCTATTCAACCTTATATATCAAGGTGAAGTGGGATAATGCCACATAACATCATCCTGCTTACTCGCTTACCCATAGGCCTCAAAATTTGGATGGATATCTTTAGGATGCTAAGTCACCAGGTTCATGAAGCATGGAAGCATATTGATAACTTAGAGCTATAAGAGATTTTTAAATTGTACAAAGGGTTCTAGGCTCCAAGTCATTGAGATTATGACATGTGGAAACATCATGTTATCCGACATAATTTGACACTTTACTGACATGGATTTTCTAGGCAAATTTTAAAGAAAAAGACCAAGTATTGAAAAGGTTTTTGAATAGTTCTAGGGTCATAAAATTTTGACACATGGACCTAGGGGGAAAGCTTGAAGAAATGGCTATATTTTTAAAAGCTAAAAAAATGGGTAAGTGTTTGAAAGGATCTTTTGAACTTGAAATCTATTGTTAAAACTATAGTATTTTTGTTCAACATAATAATCTTGATGGTTCCCATGTAATTTCAATAAATACCCATTTGTTCAACATTATTTTTGAAGCTCTTAGCATTTTTTTTTGATGCTAAAGTTTTGACTATTCCTTCTCACAATTTTTGAAGAGGAAAACCTCTGAAGGCTTTCAAATAAAAATGTCAATTACTCTTTTTTAGAAGATGTGAAGACCATCCCTTTTGAGAATATGCTAATTCAAAAGATAACCATTTTTATGGATTTTGACTGAACTTCTAAAATCTTGCATGTCAACATCTGAAGCCTAAAGCTTGAAAAAAATACTACTCCTCCATGGTGATGAAAAATGGTCAACAAGTAGTTAATTGCTTTAATTTAGTAGGTGTTTACTTAGTATTTTATATATATGAATGAGAAGGATTAGACTTGTATTTATAACACAACTTTTGAAAATATCTCATGGTAGGGTTAAATGCAAAAAATAGGTTGATGATTCAACCTTTTAGGGTTTTACACATGTAATTCCTATGTTTGGTTAAATTGAGGAGATGTCTAAATTAGTTAAATAAATATGAAATAATTAAGTACTTATTTATTATGACCTTTGACTTTGTTTGAATTTATATAAATAGTAACAAATAGGGATAAATAGATACTTTATTAAAAAAGACTATCATAGATGATCCAGGTTCTAAAAATTGAGATTTGGACAATAGTTTGTGTCATCAACAAGACTTTGGTGTTCATCTACTCATGGATAGTAGTGCCTAGTTCAGATAGTAGTGCCATTTATGTGTAGTTTCTACAATGTGGCACTACCATATCACTTTTAGGACTATTCTTATTTTTGGGGAGTAATTGCACCTATGTCTATTTGTTTAATTCCTATGTGATTGAAACTTGTAGCTCTATATTGTACTTAGAAACCTTGGTTTGATATGCAAAACCTAATCTCCTTAAAAGTATGGCATAAGAAATAATTTTGTGTGTTATTAAGATAGACTAGACATCATCAACACCCTATTGTGTAGAGAATTGCCTACATTCCAATACTCTAAGGAGGGATCAAGTTTGATGTACTTCTCCCATCTAGTGCTTGATGTATGTGCAAGTGAATGCTAGAGTGAGAGTGGTATTATATGATTTTAAATGCTTGAAAACTAGACTTGGGGCTATTATAAATGGTATTATATATAAATTAGGGTATAATAGGGATGAAATACCTTGATTTTTCACAAATTTGTCTTTGGTTTGAGTAGATTTTGCATTTATTTTCCATCTAGTGAATTGAGGTGGATTAAACTTATATTTATAGGGTTATGTTACTTATGTGGATAATAAGATGAGATTAGGCTGACCTTAAAAGGGGAACATGTTTTAAAAACTATCCATTGGGAAGATCTAGGGCTAAGGATAATAACACCCAGTTGGGGACACTAGTGCCATATGGCTGTAGTGTCCCAAATGTGGTGCTAATGTCCTTTTGGTAGACTACTAAGAAAGTTTGATTAGGATGTAAGATGATAGTTCTAGGACTATGTCTTAACTAGATGTAGGTGACTATGGTCTACTGAATGATTGGAAATGTAAGTCTAATGCTCAAAGATAGGTCTATGGCTAGCTTAAGGATAAGTTGACTCAAGTGACACTCTTAGCATCTAATTACCACTTTTTGGTGATTACATTTACCCCCTTTTATGCTAGCAATGCAACAAAGAAAAATGATTAGTATAAAGGAAAAATAAGTGTACCTAGACTTATCTTGGAAGTGAATCATGTGTAACTAAGTTTAAGTATGTGAATCTAGGTCTACGTATGCAGAACATGATCCAAACCAATGTCATGCAATGAAACATGCAAAAATAAATCTTTACTTAAGAGATAGTCAAAAGAAAAAGACTATGCTAAAATGAAATAATTGAGTAAAACTGAGTAAAAAGAGAGGAAATGATTGAATACACCTTATTAGGTATGTAAACCAATGCATGAACCTAGTGACAAGCTATGTGTGTGAATGTGCATAATGATCATCTCATTGAATATCTTGAACTGAGATGATGGCTTATTCAATCTTCATATGGGTGGCTTAAGAACTCAATCTAGTTTTGATTCCATCATTGCCCACCCCTATTTAGTGGATCTTGATCTTCATGAATAGCTTAGGTAAGATTATAAGTGTGTCTAACCCTCTCATGTAGGTGGCTCAAGAACTCAAGTAGGCCATGACTCTATTATTTTCCCTATGTGAAGTAGATGCATCTATAATTGTACTGAATAAAGTACTAAAAGTATCTAACTCAGTAATTTAACTATGTATTCAGATCTATGGCCACTCAGGTATATTAGGAAGCTTTAGACCACTTAGGAATGCCAAATATTATAGATAGAGCAAAGCATGAATCTGGTGACAACCTAAAATGTGATATTAAGTGTATATAATGTATAAAATGACAACTATATATTATGCACATGACCCTAACCTAGTATCTGAGTATACTAAATCTAAATCAAGTATATAATAACTAAATGTGTTTAACTAAACTAAATGTTTGAGTTATCATTCCATTCATGATGCCACCAAATCTAAGAAAATGGTATGAACTTGAACTAAAATGAATGAATATGAGCTAAATCTAAACATAAATACCAAACTTGTGACCTTATTGATTCAAATCTATAATGTACCTAGTGTACTAGTCTGAATATCTAGACTGTCTTGAAGGTGGGGCTACTAGAAAGTAACACCTTATAGTGGACAATAGCACTCTATGGTAGTAGTGTCCTAATTTGGGTGATAATGACTACCTGGTCTAAAATCTATATGATCTAAACTGACTGTTGAGTCTCTATTCTGTTTTATGTCTAACCTAAGTTTGATATTTGAAACTAAGTCTACATGCTAAAGTGTATATGTGAAAATCAATGTAAGAGCTTAATATCTATGACAACCCCTACAAATGCCCCCTCTCTTTAGGGTTATTATGAACTATGTGGAAGAACTACCCTATAAATAAGTGCTCTACAAATTGTTTTAGCTAGAGTATGTGCATGATATTCCAATATAATGTAAAATCAAAATGTAAATGTATTTGAGGATAAGTAGGAAATACAAGATGTATGTTGCAATCTATCATTACAAAAGTGTTTCAAGATAGATGTAAGTAATGTATAATGATATTAAAATCTAAGAAACTACCTAGGGGGATGGGGCATGATGTCCATAAGGGCTCCCAAGTAGGAATGATATATGTTGGAAATTTTGTCATTGATGTCAAAGGTCTAGCATTTTTGGTGATAAAAGCCCCATAACATTTAATGGTGTTTTTAATGTTCATATCTTGGCTAATGTGTGTTAATATTTATTTAATATTAACAAATATATTTTTGGTTGCATAAAGTTAAAATAGGGCCCATGGAGAAGTCAAAGAGTCATGAGGTAAATACAAAAGAGAAATGGGATGCATTTTCCCATGAAGATTCATCTTGAGGAATTCCAAGAGTCACCAAGTGAAGACAAAAGAGGGTATGGTGCATTTTTCCATTAAGAGTCATCTTAAGAAATTCAAAAGGTCACCAAGACAAAGACAAAAGGGGAAGGATGAATTTTATCATGAAGGGTCACCATGTGACTTTCCAAATGAAAGGATACGAAGGGTCATGCAAGTTTGGCACAATTTTTCATGAGAATTGAAGGGACACAAAGGGTGAATGCCAAAGGTCATTTGGAAATCTATAAATAAAGGCTTGAGAATCCATATATAATATGCAAAAGTGTGTATGGTTTGTATTTTTCTAAGAAGAGAAAGAGTAGAGAAGAGAAAAGAGAATATAAAATAAATATATATTGTAGAGTTCTATCATTTGTTGAGAAAGAAACATTGAGAGATAGTTATGTTATCTACACAGAGGGGTTAGTGCTCATGTGGGTTGGTGCTCATAAATCATTGTTGTGTTGGTGCTTGTACAAGTTGGTTCTTGTAAACATTGTAATTTGAGTTGGTGCTCATTTGCATACTTGAGATAGTTCTCCATGGTTTTTCCCATTTTGGGTTTTCACGTAAAAATATGGTGTCTCTCTCTCTTTTGTGGTTCATGTAATTACTTTAGTTTTATTTCATATCTTGAATGAATGTTTAAGAAAATTAAGGAATTAAATTAAGTAAAATTTTTAATAAGATATATGATATACTGATTCACTCCCCTCTTAGTATATCTCATGCTTAACAATTGGTATTAGAGTCAGTTCCTTTAAAAAAAGTTTAATAGCTTGAAGGTAGATCGGGGAAAGCATGATGGCTAGATCACATGAAGTTTTTTCTACAAATAAGGCAAATTTTTTTTGATGGGACAAATTATGATTTTTAGAGCATAAGGATGAGGACTTATTTGATGTCTCTTAGATTTGACATTTAGCAGGCAATTATGGAGGAATACGAAGAGCCACAGAGACTTGTGACCACTATGATAGAAAAGAAGGCAAGTGAAATAATACTAAAGATTTAAATGCTATTTTATGTGGTTTATGTGAATCAAAATTTATTAAAGTTATGAAATTCAAATATGCTCATGAGACTTGGGTAAAGCTTGAAAATATTTATAAAGGTGATGGAAAGGTTCAACAAGCTAAGCTCCAAAATTTTAGAAGATAGTTTGAAAATGGAAGAAGAAGAAAATATAGTGAGTTATCTTTTGTATGTTTATCAAATATTTAATCATATTGGAGGCCTTAGATAAAATCTAGAAGAATTAATGGTGGTGTAAAAAGTTTTGAGATCCCTACCAATGAGATATGATGCAAAGGTTTTAGCAATTGAGGAGATGAAGGATCTAGCTGAGCTTAAGATGGATGAACTACATGGTATTCTCACAACATATGAGATGCGAACCAAATAAGAGAAAATATCAAAAAGGGAAGCTAATTTTAAGACATCAAAGAAAGACAAGGCTAAGATTCAAGAATCAAGTGACAATTCTAGGGATGATGAAGATGACAGTGAATCTCTTTTCATTCATAAGATGAAAAAGGGCATAGGTAAATATCAAGGAAAATTACCTTTCAAATGTTTTAATTGTGAAAAGATTGGACATTTTGAAGATAAGTGCCCATATAAGGGTAATGGTGATAATGAAGAAGGAAAGTCTACATACAAAAATAATTTCAAAGGAAAATTCAAGAAGGGATTTGAGAAGAAGAGTTTATATTCTAAAGATCCTAGCGCAGCTGAAGATAGTGGAGTCAATGATTCAAAAGAAGAAAAAGAGATTCTATTCATGGCCATACATGAAGATGCTTCTGTAAGTAAAAGTACAAATGATCAAGAAGAAGAACAAGATGAAGCCAAAGTGAATATAGAAGGAGAACTCATTTATGCCTTAAAAGTGTTAAAATATCTCGAGAATAAGAATTGAAGACTGAAGCTTCAAATCGAGAAAAATGAAAATGAGTCAAAGAAAACAATTGAAGATCTATAAGCAAACTTTGAAGAAGCCAAAAAGAATAAAAAAGATCTAATAACACAATTGAAAAGAGTAAGTTAAGAATGTGAAAGGTATGTTATTGAAATTTCTTCTTTAAAAGTAGATCTTGAGAAAATAAATAAAGAAATCAATGATAGAGCAACCGATAATTCAATATTTGAGAATAACACTAATATGTTGAATAAGATATTAGAAAGTCAAAGATCAATATCAGATAAGACATGCATCAGATTTGAAAAGGAGAAAGGGGAGGCCACTACTTCTACAAGAAAGGTTAACATAGAAAAATGAAGGAACTATGCTAAAGTTCTTACAAAAGAGGAAATAAAAAAGGAAGAAGTTAAGAATATAGAGGACATCTCAAATAAAGAAGGCTAGAAGGAATAGAGCTATAAAAGGTAATCAGGTTAGAGATACACAAACAAGTTCTATTTTTATGGTTACTATTTTTATTTTAATGGATATGGTCATAAAAAAATAGAATGTTAGAAAAGGGCTAACAATTTTAGAAACAAAGAGGAGACTCATGTAGAGTCAAGTAGAAGCCACAACTCTTTTGATCCTCTATCAGGATTTAATGAATAAGCCATAATATGTTACAAGTGTAATAACTTCAAACACATAGCTTGGTACTGTAGAAGCATGTTCAAGTTAGTCAAGAAGGACTAGAGTTATAAAACTCTATTCATCAAGAATAAAGTTTAGACAAGTTCATGGTAGAAAAAACAACTTGAAAACTCTATGTTGGTCTAGACAGCTTTGCATGCAAGAAATAAAGAAAATCCATGGTTCATTGATAGTGGATGTTTGAAGCACATGATAAGATAGAAGAGAAATTTCATAAACCTAAAGAATATCAATGGTGGCATAGTGAAATTTGGAGATAATACTACTACCAGAATTGCCAAAAAAGGTACAATAAGTTTGGATAATAGTAGAACTAAAACTAAAAATATTCTATATGTAGAAGTTCTTAAGCATAATATTTTGAGTGTAAGTAAAATGTGTGATTATGGACACAGACTAAATTTTTATGTATAAGGTTGTGATATTAGAATAAAATATTTAGATATGTTGGTTGTAGATGCTCAAAGAATAGACAACAATCTATATATGTTATCAGCTATCAAAGGTCAAAGATGTTTGAGTCAGATTGAAGAAAGTTGGATATGGAACAGGAGAATGGGACATATTAATTTTGATAATATTTTAAACATCATCATGAAGCAAATATTCAAAAATATTTCAAAGATTACAAAGCCCTCCAACATGCTTTGTGAACCATGTCAACATGGGAAGCAGGTCACAAGATGGTTCAAGACAAAAGAATAATAGACCACTCAGATGTTAGAACTTGTTCACACTAATTTTTGTGGACCTATGAGAACTCAAAGTACTCAAGGTGAGAAATATTTCATGTTGCTCATTGATGATTTTACATGCATGACTTTGGTAATGTTTTTGAAGAAAAAATTAGAAGCTTTTAGACACTTCAAAGCATTCAAAGCTTTAGTTGAGAATGAAAATAATTTGAAGATTAAGTGCCTAACATCAGATCAAGGAGGAGAATTTATGTTAGATAAATTTATTGAGTATTTCAAAGACCATGGAATAAAGAGACATTATTCAACAGCCAAAATTCCATAGAAAAATGGAGTAGTAGAGTGAAAAAATAGAACAATTCAGGAGATGGTGAGAACAATGCTAAATGAATCTAAGATACCAAATAAATATTAGAAATAGGTAGTTGGTATAATAGTGAATATTTAGAATAGAGAATTATTGAGAGTCAATAATGACAAGATTCCCTATGAGCTATGGAAAGACAAACCAACTACAGTTGATTATTTTAGAGTTTTTGGTAGTAGATGATTCATAAAGAGAACCAATGAAAAAATGGGTAAGTTTGAATCTATACCAAATGAAGGTATATTTCTTAGTTATTCTTGTAAAAGTAAAGCTTATAAATGTTATAACAAAATAAATAAGAAAATAGTTGAAAGTGCAAGTGTCAGGATAAAATAAGATGGAGCATAAAAAGATAGTGATCTAGTAAACCTTCTTGAAATCATTAAAGAAGAAGATTTTAAAGAATCAGATGAAGATGAGAAGAAGGAATAAAAGGACACCAAGATCCCATCCAAATATGTTAAGAGAAATCATAACTAGAGTGACATAATTATGAACATAAATGGAGTTCACACGAAAAGGATGATGGTAAGTGAATCTGAGCAAGTAAATTTTTCTTTGTTATCCAAAATTCATCCTATTTTTTTTAAAAAGCTAGACATGATGAGCATTGGGTTAAGGCAATGGATGAATAATTAAATTAGATAGAAAAAAATGATACTTGGGAACTAGTGCCTAGACTAAAGAATCAAAATTTGATAGAAACAAAGTGGGTATACAGAAATAAGCTAAATGAAGATGGTGAAGTTACCAAAAATAAAACCAGGTTGGTATGCAAAGGATATACTCAGATTGAGGGTATAGATTTTGAAGAAAATTTTTCACCAGTAGCAAGGCTAGAGGATATTATAATGTTTCTTGCATATGCAGTGTTTAAAATATTCAAAATGTTTTAGATGGATGTCAAATCTACCTTCCTAAATGGGAATCCAAAAGAAGTCTACATTGAGTAGCTTGAGGGATTTATTCTCTTAGATGATTGTAACCATGTATGTAGATTAAGGAAAGCAATGTATGGATTGAAACAAGCTCCCAAAGATTAGTATGCAAGACTTGATAAGTACCTATAAGATCAAGGTTTCAAGAGAGGATTTGCTGATAGTAATCTCTACATCAAAATAAAATGTGAGCATTAACTGATTATTGTTGTATATATTGATGACATCATTTTTGGAGGAAACATTACAAAAATGACAAAATTATTTTCTATTAATATGCAAAAATAATTTGAGATGTCTATGCTTGGAGAATTGTTATTTTTCTTAGGGTTGTAAATATTTTAGTCAGATAAAGGAATTTTTATATTTCAAAGTAAATATGCCAAGAGAATTTTGAAGAAATTTGGTTTTGAGGATTGTGCACCAGTTGGCACACCAATGAGTATAGGAAATAAGGTGAGAAAAGATGAAGACTCACCTACTATAGATTAATATTTATATATATCTATGATTGGTGGTCTTTTATATTTGATAGCATCAATGCTAGAAATCATGCATGTAGTAGGTATAGTTGCAAGATATTAGTTATCTCCAAAAGATAGTCATGTTCAGTTGGTGAAAAGAATATTCAGATAGGTCAAGAGGACATTGGATTATAGATTATGGTATCCCATAGGTAAAGATTTCACTTTGGTTACTCATACAGATTTAGATTGGCCAGGTTGTTTGGATGATAGAAAGAGTACAAGTAGAGGAGCTTTATTTTGTTGGTGATAGATTAGTATCTTGGCTAAGCAAGAAGCAAAACTCAATATCGCTTTCTATAGCTAAATAAAAATATATTGTAGGGGTGTTGTGTTATAATCAAGTGCTTTGGATGAAGCAAACTTTGGAATATATTAAGGTAAAATATGATAAAACTATTTCTATTTTTTGTGATAACATAAGTGCTATTAATATTTTGAAGAATCTAGTGATGCATTCAAGAACAAAACATATTCCCATTAGATATCATTTCTTGAGAGAGGAGGTTGAAAATTAGTAGGTTAAGATGGAATATATTAGTATTATAGATATTTTCGTGAAGGCACTACCAAAAGACACATTTGAGTATCTACGAGATAAGTTGGGAGTAATTTCTGTTACTTCCTAACATTTAGGATTAGTATCAATTGAGGGGGAGATAAGTGTTAGCTCTAGGATAGGCCCTTTGCCATTGATGTCAAAGGGGGAGAAGAATAAAAATATGTAAAGGTATAGGTGAAAAAATAGGTACATGTTGATATAGTAAGGGGGAGTTACTGTATGTTTTTTAGATAGTAGTATGTGCAGGCTGGCATGTGCAGTGCAAGTTTCAGGATGTAGCAGTTTTAGTTTGAGGTTACCATCATTGACAAAAGGGAGATTATTGGGAATACTGTCATTGATTACAAAGGTCTAGCATTTTTGGTGATAAAGGCCTCATAGTATTTAATATTGTTTTTAATGTTCATATCTTGGCTAATGTGTGTTAATATTTATTTAATATTAACAAATATATTTTTGGTTTTATAAAGTTAAAATAAGGCCCATAGAGAAGTCAAAGAGTCATGGGGTAAAGACACAAGAGGAATGGGATGCATTTTACCATGAAGAGTCATCTTGAGGAATTCCAAGAGTCACCAAGTGAAGACAAAAGAGGGTATGGTGCATTTTTCCATGAAAAGTCATCTTAAAGAGTTTGAAAGGTCACCAAGACAAAGATTAAAGGGGAAGGGATGAATTTTCTCATGAAGGGTCACCAAGTGACTTTTCAAATAAAAGGATATGAAGGGTCATGCAAGTTTGGCACCATTTTCCATGAGAATTGAAGGGACACAAAGGGTGAATTCCAAGGGTTATTTTAAAAGCTATAAATAAAGGCTTGAGAAGCCATTTATAATATGCAAGAGTGTGAATGGTTTGTATTTTGATAAAAAGAGCAAGAGGATAGAAGAGAAAAGAGAATAGAAAAGAAAGAGATATTGTAGATTTCTATCATTTGTTGAGAGAGTAAAATTGAGAGATAGTTGTGATATCTACACAAAGAGGTTGGTGCTCCTATGGGTTGGTGTTCATAAATCATTGATATATTGGTGCTTAGAAAAGGGGTTGGTACTCCTATAAGTTGGCGCTTGCAAACATTGTAATTTGAGTTGGTGCTCATTTGCATACATGAGATAGTTCTCCATGGTATTTTCCACTTTGGGTTTCCACATAAAAATTTGGCCTCTCTCTCTCTCTCTCTCTCTCTCTCTCTCTCTCTCTCTCTCTCTCTCTCTCTCTCTCTTTTGTGGTGCATGTTATTGCTTCAGTTTTATTACATATCTTGAATGCATGTTTAAGAAGATTAAGGAATTGAATTAAGTAAAAGATTTAATAATATATATGATACACTGATTCACCCCCTCTTAGTATATCCCGTGCTTAACAATATATTCATGAGATGCCTCATGGCATCAAATACTATTACATGTCTGTAATAATCAAATACATTTGTCATGGTGTAGAAGCATACAAAGAAGTAAACATACAAACACATGAGGCATGAAAAAGGTAGGTCAAGGGGCCAAAATACAAGGGACATGGGCACATGTCACTAAATTTGAGAATGAAGACATATAAGGATATGTTCAAATGTCCACATACACATATAATAAATAATTTGGCATAGAGACACATAGAATGACATGTTCAAATGTCTGCATATATAAGCATGAAAAAGCACACACAAGGGACATGGGAACATGTATAAGGCATATAACTACATACATGGCATATAAGCCAAAGAACAATGGCATATTAAAATTCCCTCGAAGATGAAAGAAGTATAGGAAACACAATCAAGCCTAATATAAGAACTAGAAATGAAAGCATGTATAATTATGTAATACAAATCTAAGTAAATGCTAGGATGCATATCTATTGAGACTAACTAGTGACTGTAAAAAAAAATCTAAGCAATAAAGGACAAATGATATTAATCAAGATAAATCAATGTGTAACTAGAATGTAAAGTATGTAAGATAGAACTTGGTTATAAAAACTATGTATTAGATGCCCCTAAATAAGTAGATGTATCAATATATAAACCTGGATCAGTGTAAATTCCCCCAGTGGGTAGATGATAGCTGGTTTGGATCAATATAGTGGACTAGATTCATATCTAAAATCTAAAAGCACTGGACAAAAATAAGTGAAGCATAAGTGTACGATAAAATTGACTATACTAGGATAGCTAGCAATATGCAATATCTAGAAATTAGTAGAAATGTAAACATAACAATACATACAATATGTAAAATTTTATTTTTTTAAAAATATTGGAATGTTTTTATATTTTGACATATAATATTATTTATATATTTTTTGAGTATAAGATATATGCAATAATATGAAAATAAACTATGTCTAAGGATCGAGAGAGAGAAGGAAGTATGTACAAGGGTAAGAACCATACTAACCTATGAGTCTCACCATCACGGTGACTTGTGTTGAATAGTGTAGCTATGGTCATGCGTGTAGTGTGAAATATAAATTTTGAGCCCATGATATGGTGTGTTATATAATCTAAACCTAAATTTATTGAGTAGTGATGCTATGATGATGTCACACTGACTATGATTCCTTGTGAATTGTAGGGGTCTTAAGGACCCATTTGGTAGAAGTAGAAGATATAGGTGATGTAGGTGCCCTGTATAGAGAACACTTAGACCCAAATTTAATTGATGTTGGTGTAAAATGAATAGAGTAAATTCCTTTAAAATCTATGACATATCTTTGATGTAAAGGTCTCTTTAGTAATAGTCTCTGAGGGAGAGTATGCATGTGAGTAGACACTATAGAAGTAGACCTGGCCTAATCTGAGGACTCTACTAAACATTGTGATGTATGTATAGGAGCTATACTCTTTAATATAATTTATAATAATGTAATATATGGTAATGGAACTAAAAATATAATTAATGTTGGTTCTAGAAGTGTGACTAGAATCTATGCTAGAACCACCTGTGAGATAGGAAAAGGATACTTATATAGGACACCCTCAATCTTAACCACTTGGTTAGAATGCATATAATTTAGGCATTAGTGTAATGTAGATGGGATGGATTATAGTTTCTATAACCATGTCCTACCTAATAATATGTTGAACACACCTGTACTAGGTACTACTAGAAATTGAAAGGTTATGTGTGTTGGTCTAACCTATAATTGAAGCACAATCTCCTTGATGGAGCTCTAGACATGGTCACTAAAACCACTAACTACTATATCTATAGGGAATATCTCCCACTCTATTTGGCTTAAGTGATATGAGAGTGTCATGGTGTACATGCTTATGCTTGACCCACTGTCAACCATGATAGTGTGAATAAGATGGTGGTATATATCTGCTCATATGAAGGGCACATGTAAATCTATGTCATCATCCATAATATCTTACTCTAAAAATGTGATAAGTAGTCTAGGTTGTACTTTAGTGTGATGCATGCCAATTATGTTATGCAAGGGATATGTCTCCTATATAACTATGTGATAAGAAGCTGGTGGTGGATGAGCTTGGTATGTATAATGAACACTTGATGCACCTCCTACCTCATTAGCTATATGTTTTGGGAAAGGATCTAAAGATATCTTAATTACCTTTTCCTCTATTTTTTGTTTTGGTGCCTTTGTGGGTGTGCCCACATCAATAATGTTTTCCTTAATGAGATCTTGTATCTTGTGCTTCAGGATAATGCATCTATTTTTCATGTGGTTTGGTACCCTATGATACTCATAGAATGAATTTGAATCATAAATATTTAGAAGAGGCCATGTCATATCAACCTCTTTAATGTGAGTTATAGATATGACATTGCATTCCAATAGTTGTTGTAGAACTCATATTAGTGACTCTAGTAAATTAGTAAAGACTCTGTGATGAGGAGCTAATGAAACTAATCTAGGAGAAGGATCTAAAGCTATGTTGACTATGGACCTGACCTTATATGGAGGTTTTTTTGTATTCTTAATAGTTAAATATGATCCATTTTTATACTTGAGTTTTCTCATTGCTAAGAGCTTAACCTCTCTTTCCTTAATTGTATGACACATATCTATAAATGTGGGAAACTTCTTGAATAATATTGCTATGTGAAGTGATGGTAATAGACTCTATTTGAATATTTATTGAAGATTTATGTCTGCCATAGGGATATTAAATTTTTATAAGGTTGTCTTATATCATAGAAAATAATCAAATATGGGCTCATTTGACTTTTAATTTAGTTGTGCCACTTGTGCATATGATATCTTAATAGTTGTGTTGATAGATAAGTGTTCTAGGAACATATATATTAAAGGATTGAATGTCATGATAAATTGGTTAAGAAAATAATATAACTACTATATGGAATAATCCTTGAGACTACATGGAGATAAATTCATAAAAATCCAATCATTGGACACATAGTCCAAGCATGCTGCATGAAAGGCTCTAAGATGATGCTCTGGGTCACCCTTGCCATCATATAATGTGAGATTGGGTGCTACAAAACTAGATGTAAAAGGAGTTGTCAAAATGTGATGTGCCAAAGGTGTATACAAGTTGATTTTAGAATCCAAGGCATGTGATGGCTTAGATGCTCCCTGCTCAAGATGTAACACCTTAGATTTGTTGAAAGTTGTCATTGATGTCATGTATTTGTGTAATGCCATTGATGTCAAGAAGGATATGTAAGATGAGAGTTATATTTGATGACATATTCATAAGGTCATTTATTCCAAATAAATCTTGAGGTCAAGTTTTGGCCCCCAAGAAGGTGGCTATGGTCATTGGTATGAGGTTGAGTGTTTGAGCTTGCTAGTGTGGCTCTGAGTGATCCAATGGAGTGTTTTGTGAAGCATAGTGAGGTATGGTGAAATGAGTGAATAAAATTTTGTGGAGTTGTTTGAGGTGAGTGTAAGTTTCATGTGTTTGATGAATATATTTAGACTTTCATGAGTTCAGAGAGAGATTGTATTCATGTCTTATGTGTTCAAGAAGGCTAGTTTAATCTTAGGTAGTGATCTATATGGTTTAAGGAGACTTGGTCAAATGAGATTAATGAGATATGTTATGTATCATATCTAAGATGTTTGGAGGTGATTAATAAGCTTCAAAAGGTGTATTTAAAATGTCAAAATGGTATAATGCCCAGTATGTCTATTTAATAGACTAGTTCTTAAGCATTGGTATGGCTTGTAGAGGCATGATGATGGTTATATGGATGTGTATGAGCTTGAAGTTGTTTAATGTAGTGTTAGAAAATGAGATAAAGGTGTTGATTTAGTCATATGACTCTCAAAGTTATCCAAAGGGGTATGTTCTTCTTTAGTGGTCTTATCATGGACCTAGTCTAAAGACCCTAGGTGGTAGAATGAGGTATCATGATTAGGTTTGGAGGATTATGAGCTCATGTGAGAATTGATTGAGGTTTGACATGATTTTTAAAGTATGTTTGTGTATTTTGAGGTTGTTATTTGAAGGATAAATAATGAAAATGAGTTTGAAGGTCTCTTGTGTGTGTAGATTGAAGAGATAAAAACCTAAGAAGGATTTTCTCATGCTTGTTGGCACATGTGAAAATTGAATGTGAAGTTGATATCTTAGGGAGAGATGGAAAAAGGGTCCTAAAAATGTTTTCCAAGCATTAAAATTTGGTTTTAGGGATAGAGTTTTATGAACAAATGTTAAGAATGGAAATTGATATAAAACCCTCCTTAAACCCTCATAATGACCCAATTTAGAAGATATTGTTGGAAATGGATCAGAATGATTTTATTAATCTAGTTTTATGTTTTTATTAGGTAGAGGAATCTCTTACGTACCTCTAAATGGAATTGGTTTGTTATAAGAGTCAGTGAAAGCTATAGAAAAATTCTTTGTTTCTTAGAAATTTGCTATAATAGGTAGAGTTGACTGAGTCAAAGTTGCACAATGGATGTATGTTGAATATTGAGACTTATTTATCATTAAAATGGTAATTATTGAGAATTTTATATAATTGAAAATTTCTAAATTGGTTATAGAAGTTGGTCTATTGCTAAAAAGCTCTAATGAGGAAGACAGTGAGAAAACTAGGCAAAAGTGAGAATGAGATTAAAGATGAGTTGTAGTGGATTAGGAATGGATAAAATTGAATTGTATTAATATCTAATACCTATAACACATGTAATTTTGGGTATATTTTTTGGATTTCATTGAAAATGTTGTTCACAAGATGACATGTCTAGTGAAAATGAGATAATGAAGGAGAAAGATTGAGAGATTGATCTGCAAGACCAATGCTATCACTAGACCATGATATCTATCTATATGAGGACTATATAATTATATCATAATATTATACACATTAATAATTATTTTATAAAAGTTTCCACATAGGTACTAAAATTCATGTTCACCATGACTGGTTCTCAAGACAGAATGACAGTTTTGGGTATGCAAGATAGAGTGAAGAGTTTGAGACTCTATGATAGGATTCAATGTATCCAATGTAAATGATATTGTTTTTTATATTTATATTACCTATACATGATTTATATAATGTTGATATTCACTTTAAGAGGTTGAAATATGGAAGCCAAAATGGCTTGTCTGACTATGTAAGAACTGTGAAAGAGAAGATTAACAAACTAGTTTGTAAGACCAATGGTTGGCACAAAAACCAATGATATATCTATTTAATTATGTTATATAGGTCACATGGGAACTATTAATATGCATAATTATTATTTGAAGTATTATTACATGAGTTAAAAACAACATTCTTTAGGATTGTGTTTTTAGGGTCATTGGTAGTTTTTTATATGTTAGTGATTTTCATGTTTTTGTGACATCTTGACTAATTTATAAGTGTAAAAATAAAGTGGTTATGTCTTATAATTGACATGGGATATTATACATTCATTTTGAGTGTTTTAAAGTGCTTATATAATTGTTTATGGTCAAAGGTTCTTGACTGTGTTTTGGAGCTTCTGGCAGAAAAGAGTGACCCTTTTGTATAGGTGTTTCTGAGTCTTTGGAGCCTGAGTGATGGAGTATAATTAGTTTTATGGTGACAATTAGGTCATTAAGTTTCCATAAATATGTGTATTATTCCTTGAATGTGTTTTTAAAATCTATTTGAGCTTCATCTTTTTAGATAGTTTTTTAAGGGTAATTAGGCATAATAGGTGTTTAAGGCCTAATGGAGCTTTCATGAGGTAGGTGAAGGATGTGTGACATATTTTTAATATAGGAGGTTATTTTAGGTTGTTAGATAAGTTATTAAAATGTTTTATGACTTTTTTGAGGGATATCTGGGCCATAATTGTTCAAGTTTTTCCATGGAGAGGATATACCTAATACATTAGGTCTCTAAGTAGGCCTAAAAGAAGAAAGAGGTCTAAGTGGGTTTGGAAAACATAATAGTGTTGTTATTTTTATTTATTATTTTTTGTAACATGTAATAATACATTTTTTGGGTTTTAACCTAATGGATTAATGTCTTGGCTAACCAAGAGTGTGAGTGATCTAGTGATTGGTATAAATACAAGGCTCAATAGGCCTATTTGTGTAATAAAAGGGAATGAGAGTGAAATAAAATAATAGAGCACCTTGAGGAGAAGAAGGAGGTCATGAAAAAAATAATAAGGGAGTATAGGATCAGTCATGAATATCCAATATAAGTTCTAAATATGAATATCAAGCTCATATGACCTAATCAAGCCATTTGAGGGCTATTTCAACGAAGTAGCAGAAGGGCATATTTGCTTGTTTGAAGAGGAGATTTGAGAGTTTTGAAGGAATTATCTTGTGTTTATTAAGAGACCATAATATTTTAATAATATATTTTTTCCTGATGTATGAAAGTGGATATAGAATATAAAGAGCTGAAGAAGAGGTCACCATCTGTTGATTGAGCAACATGGTGTTGTGAATGTGATCAAGTTTGTCTTGGATAAGTTAGTGATTAGTAAAGAGGGAGTGGGATATTCATTGTAGGTTTGTGATTTAATAAGTTTCCTTGAAGTGGTAGAGTTGGTGTTTATTTACTTAGGTGGTTGTTACTTCCTTAAAAGTTGGAGCTTGTTAAAGGACTAGTTGAGTTGGTACATGACTAGTGAGGGGTTGGTGTTACTTGTGGGGTTGGTACACCACTAAATATTGATTAATTAATTAGAGGAATATATTAAAAGTTATATTTTAGTGGGTTTTATTCCCCATGAGGGGTTCCCACATATCTCTTATGTTCATGTGTTGATATCTTGTTTCATGTTTATGTGATTGCTTCTTTATGCATTATTTGATCACTATATTGGTATGAAAGGTTGATGAGTGTTAAGTGGAAATAAAAGACTATTTTAAGACAATGATTCACCCCCAACCCCTCTCAATTCTAGTGATTATAATAATTAGTATCATATCAGGTCCTTTGGAGAAGGCTTGATAGCTTAAAGGTTAATCTTAGAAGCACAAGATGGATAAGTTTGTGAAAGTGAGTTGCAAGATCAATATGTTTATCATATTGTGAAATAATAAAGACTTATGGATGATTTTTGAGTCTTGGAAGATATTGCATGACAAAAATGTGTTTTCATTAGTTTCAGTATAGAATAGAGAATTTGAAGATAAGTAATAATTCTAGTTATTTGCATGATCTAGGTCATGATTAAGGTTTGTATAGAGGACTGCATGATAAGAAAATGGGAAAATAGGTTGAAGTAGTTAATATGTTTAAAAGTGTTCTTGAGGTCATCAGAGACATTCCAAGGTGGTCTACATGGTTAGCTAGTATGGTATAAGGAAGATTTTAGTTGGTTTAAGTCTGCATCTAGACTTAGCCTTAGATCCTACTAGGTCTATTGAAACATGATGGGTAGTTTTAGAAGTGTGAAAGATGGTGTAATATTATAGTAAGATTAGACACATTATTTTAAAGGTGTTTATCAAGTTTGAGGTATTGGTCTAGATCAAAAGTATAGAAGGAGATAACATCTAGGTGACATAAAGACATATAACAAAGGTGAAGCATGGAGTTAGGGAGAGCTAGCTTAAGTATCTTGAGTGTAATGTGAGATATGGGCATGAATCTTGTGAGTAAAGAGTCAAGGAGTAGTTCTTTGTTGATTATGTGGTTGTGATATGAGGTTTGATAGTCTAAGATAGCTATGCTTCCAATATCTCCTATATTATCTGTAGAGTTTAATAAATGTTAGAGGGTTTGAGTGAGAAGTTTTATTTATAAAGTATCATAATTGTAATGTATTTTTGAGCTCTAGTTAATTTTAAAAAAGCAAAGAGGCTCATGAGAGTTGTTGATTGGTGTATAAGACTAATGCCATTTTTGGTAGAGGTATTATCCATGAGATTCAAGGACTAGAAATGATATAAATGAGTAAGTTGACTATTGTAAGTGCCTTGAAAAAGATTGGTGATCTAAGAATTATAAATATTCTAAGTTTTCATAAATAGGGCCTTGAATATGTATACCGAGTTGATTCATTGAGTCAATATGAAGAGTATCTTAAAGTGTTCAATGGTCTAGGAGTTTGAATATGACCTTAGAGTCATTTACATGGGTTTACTTGTTTTGGTAGCCTATATTGAGTTTATTTAAGGAAATAATGTATATCAGAACTCTAATAGAGACTAACTTGTTCTCACAAAACTATTTGACCATGTGTTTCCATGAAGATGCTATATCTAAGCCATGATGGATTAAAGTATGTATGGATAAATGGAGAGCTTGCTAGTTCTATGAGTGGTCAGGTCCAAGTATTAGTGGATTATGTGTGGATGACCTTGTGAGAATGTATATTATTGGCCATTTTGGCCCACATACTAGGATTCTACCTAGATGTAGTTTAGTGTCCTGAAGATCAAAGAATGGAGTAAGAGTTGAGCAAATTCTAGATGAAATGAATGGACCTAAGGTCTCATGTAGCTTGATTTTTTTTTGAAAAACTTCAAGTTCAATTTAAGTGTAAATTGTCAATTTATAAAGATAGGAATAGAGTTGTAGAGACCCCATGGGGTGTCCAAAGTTCTTGGAATGAGTATAGAAATGCATGGGATCCATTTAGTTCTTCATTATGTTCATTGAGACACTTGGGTCTAGTGTTAAAAATTCTAAGTAGGCACTTTGATATTGTTGTAATTTCCATGTATAGAAAAGTTAGATAAAAATGATCATATGGTTGTGATCAAATTAGTCCCAAATTTCTATGCACCAATTTTGAGGTCATCTATCAAAGTGCATCAAAAGATATGAAGGCTCAAAGTTGGCCTCTTAAACAAAATCTGCTAAGTTTCCATACTTAGCCAATTTTCAAAGGAGATCAAATGGAGCCAAGTGATAAGTTTAATAGTGCTATATCTCACACATGTAGTAGTTATAATAAAAAATTATCATATGGATTTATTTAGTTTAGTCCCTTGAGCATATGCACTAAGTTTTAGGTCATCTGCTGAAGTGTGACACAAGTTATGCATGTTCAAAATTGGCTCCCCAAACAAAATTTGTAAGTTTCCATACTTAGCCATTATTGAATGTGATAAGCACATGGACATCATATAGATTACACAGGTGAGTTGACTTGAACATTTTTTAAGTACACTTAGAAATCTCATAGAACTAATGGATCAAGTGGGTTCATCCCTTTTAGTATCAAGAACATCTCTTGAAAGTTTGGTGCCTCCATGACATTCATGATTCAAGATCCAAGCCTTAAAAGTTGGTCAAATAATGTGATACATTCATGCATATGTCAACTTTAAACCACTATAAAAATCCATTGGAGCTTAAGTTTGATGGTCTGTGGGATGCAAAATACATCCACATGAACATTAAATAATAATTGCATGAATGTCAATTTTAAGATAGAGCAAAACCAATCCTTTTGAGCTTAAATTTGATGGTTATATGAATTTTAATGATGATCACATAAACATCATTTGATGGGAATGTGGATGTCAATTTTGATCTTGTGAAGTAGCAATTAGAGTTTAGATAGTAGGTCCCAATAGATCTAATGGTCCTTAATCATACATCTTGATCTGATGGTACACAGTGAGTCAAATAGTCAAGGAGATCAAGAAGTTGACATGTGGTATAATCTCTTAAGGTTGTAGACTGATATTGAATCTTGAAGATCAATGCACATTCAAAATATGACATAAGCTTGGATAAATTTGACAAGTCAAAAGGCAAGATCGATGGCTGGCACTTGATCATATAGATTAAGATTGATAAAGTGAGCAAAAGTTAATAATTCAATAGTTTGAGTCATTATAAATAGATAATTAAAGCAAAGGCAAGCCCAGAGAGCTCCTACTGAAGGTCAACAAGCTAGTTTTTGACTTGAGCTGGTAGAAATAAATAGAATTAAGCTTAATGGTGATATATGAAGAATCAAAATGGACCTTGTAGGGTTGAGGGTCACCTTTAGGACTCCATGAAAGATTAAAAGGGTCTTGCAGACCTAATATAGAGAAAATGTTGACAAGTAGAAGTGTCAAGATTATATAAAAGGGTAATATAAGTTAGTTTTATCTTTGGTGGACCTAGTTCTAGGTTCAAAACAAGGCCACACAGGTAAACATGTCAAGACTCATTACCAAAGATGTGATTATGACTCTTTCCTCCACTATCCCATGATAAACAAACCAATAAAGAGCAATCAGTATTAAAATGGGAGCATAATAAATGGATCTAGCTGTTGTAACTACATCAATGCTAGCACTCAACTTGAAAATGACTTGATCCCACCATTGTAACTAAAAAGAGCATCATTATAAAAATAAGGGGGGAAAGGAATGAGTGACTATTACAACCATTTGTTGAGGTGGATATGACTAATTGAGCAAGGTGGTTATAACTACTATGGAGAGTGGAATTATGCTCAATTATGACCCCTTTCAACACCAAAAGGCTTCATCTCTCTCATTCTATTCTTCTATATATTCAAGATTTTAAGCCTTTATTTTCATCCCTCAGGATAGTATGACTAGACTCTACCAAAATTATATTATGCACCTCTTAAAATAATGAGAAAGACATTCTACAATGTTTGTCAATTTATGATTAGTATGTTATGTTTGCTTGATATGTAAAATGGCCTAATCTCCCCTTTATAGGTCCAAGCTCAACCTAAATACTAACAATATTTTTTGTAGGTCATATAATGTGTCATAGTGTTGATATCTTAAAGTTAGGATGGAATGCTATCTATAAGTGTCTTCCACCAAACCTTATCTTCATTGTCCTCTAGTCTTGGTATACCAAATTAACCTCTATGTGAAGTAATATTGCTTATAAATCATAACAAGCATTGTATTAGTTTTATTCAAGGTACATTAGTGTGACAAAGGTTCAATATTATGAGTGGATATGAAAAATTCGTGGTGCATCACCATATGTTAAAATAAGTCTCATTTTATGCAACTTCTTTACTCTTTTCATCACAGCTTGCTTAGGTTTTAAAAAGTGAGATCCAAATTATTCTATTTGAGGGGTTAGCCATGTTAAAAAAACCTAGAGATCTAACCCAAATACAAGTAACCCATAACCTAGGGTCATTCACATGTTGGACCAAGTTTGAGAGTAGGACTTGAAAATTTTTGCTTTCATCTAGGGGTGTAACTTGAGTTGTCAATAGTTTTGGCACACTTGATGGGACCCTTTCTCTTTGGCATAGCCAAAATCAGAAGCTAAATAGAAGTATTTTTAGTAGAGAAGGACACCCATCATCATTAAAATCTAAATATTCTCCAAGTTTTAGAGTTTATAGCATCTTACAGATAACACTTTTTATGCCAAAGACTACAAGAAGGTCAGTTAGTAAGAGAATTCCCTTTGAATTTATTGAACTACCTGCTAATTCATACAAGAGACCAAGATTCAATATGACAAGTCCGTATTCCCAAAAGTAGTATTCATCTCTTGGCCACCCTATTTTTTTAAATAATACAATACCTACCATGTGAATGACATAACCTATATTTTAACCTTTTGTACCCTTCAATGGTGGTATCCCTCTTAACCTTCAGTAATATGATGACATCCTTTCTGCCTCCTTAAAGAGTCAACCCTATTTTATAAGAGAAAACTCCACCACCCCTATAGATTAGATTATTGACATTGCAAATCTTTGTTCAATACATCATATTACACAAGAAAATTTAGCCATGAGACTATTAGCCACATCCTTGAAAGGCAAAGCCTTACAATGGTATATAAGTCTAGATCCTACCTCGATCAATAATTGGAATGAGTTTGGTGAGTGCCTATGTAAAAATTTTGAAGATAGAAGTGACCATGTGTCACTCATTGAGTAACTCACCTCAATCAAGAGGGAACCTCAATAACTCATTGTTAATTTTAACTATATATTATAGAAGACTTGGGATAATATCCCCATCATCATTAATCCCACACCCAATTATGCCTTCTTTTACTATTAGAAAACATTAAATTTAGACATTGCAGTTATGATCTAATCTATGGGTGGGACAACCCTACTAAGATCTTATGAAATATATATAAGGGTAGAAAACTATTTTATACAAGTAGGGAAGCTTAAGATAAGACCTCTAATGCCATGCTTCCCTGATATTTAGCCAACCCCACCTATTATTACTCCATTGTGCACCCTAAACAACCATGTCCAACCTATTGATGGTCAAGAGGATAAATTTGTAAGGATTGAAATCTTGTTGAAAGTTCAAAACAATAAGTTAGTGGCCCTACAGAGACAACAATAAAATTCATATAAGCCATACCAAGGTCCTTTCCAAACCTAATATCCTAATCAATCCTACAATATATCCCCCTATCCACCAAATAAACAAGCCCAAGGCCAAATTACTCAAGGGAGATCTTATAATAAATATAACCCTACATCTTTGAGTAACTCAAGAGCCTTGATCCCCACCCAAAACAATCTTTCACAAGAGGGACAATGGTAGTCAATAGGACAATCCAATGAGATAGTAATACTACAATTGGAGAAATGTGTTAGGGCCCCAGTTGGTAGCATGTTCCTTCATCCTAAGGCCATGACACAATGCATCCTCCACCACAAGACCCTCTAATGAATCAAAGTAATATGCCTACCATGACACCATCAAAGGCTCAAATTCAATAGTAAGGAAACATGGGTAAGGCACCAACTGACACTATGTGCATAAACTTTCAATAAAGAGAGCATATGTTTGAGCATATAGCAGTAAACATGGGGCATAATACACAAATATTAGATGGACCAATTGTAACTAACATAAGGGATAAAAGGAGGATGGTGGATGATAATGTGGGGCAACCAATGGCTTCTTCAACATCTACAAGTTAGTCAGTAATTTACCACTTTAAATGTACCTATTAAAGCCCCTACAACTCAACAAGCACCTAAACATCATGGGAAATAGTAGAAATTTCCTTTTATTCCTCATGTCACACAAGTGCCAAGTTATGCTTCTACTTCCAAGATACAACCCAAAGGTACTAATCTTCCTTTCAATATTGTGGATTATATGAATAAGGCTAATGTTACTATGTCTATGTATTATGCCTTGTATTTTTTGAGATAGAAAGAGATTATTTAGTAAGAGCTCTCCAAGCCTTCTTATTTGAATGGGATAGCTGATAAGGTTAACATTATTTTTACAAATAGTAATCAACCTAGTCCTAATCAGGTTTCTAATCAAGTACCTAATCAAAGTCAAGATTAGAATGTTATTCAATCCCCCAATATTGTCAAGCCCCCTCCATTCTATTTGTCAACCATCATAGGAGATTTCTTGGTACATAATTGTATCATAGATTTAGGAGATTCAACCTTAGTTATGACTAAAGCCATAATAGATAAGCTTGAGATTAAGTATGTGCTTATTGAAAGAGAGGTTCTCTAGTTAGATGGATACCCTAATAAAATAGTAGTGAAAGACCTTAATATCACATTGGAAACTTTCCTAAATTATGTAATCACTTAGGATGTAATGGTTGTATACCTATTCCCATATTTTGTCCTATGCCTATCTAAACACTTTACTACAAAAATAGGGGAATATTTATCCTCGGACTAGTCATTCATGGTTTTCAAAATTGGATATGGAACTAAATTCACTATTAAGTCAGAACCTATTTCTAGGTTCCATCTAGAGCCCTATATGCCCAACCTTGTAAATGTCAATTGTACCATATTTGAAGAAGATAAGAATGTTAGTGAAAAAGAGCCTCATGATCATATTAAAGGCATATTAGACATTTACTTGGATGAATGGGTAACTGATAATCATTGATTTGATCCCTATATCAACATTGAAGAAGCAGGATTAGGGGTGTATTGCATGCATGAGGAGGGTGCTGCTATACCTTGCTTAACTAACACTTCTCAAGAAGAGGATGGTATATGGAATTTGTTCTTTGATGGATCAAGGTCAAATAATGGTAGTGGAATTGGATCCATGTTAGTGTCACCCTTAGGTCAAAATTACCATTTAGTTGAAAGGTTACAATTCAATTGCACTTCAACCATAACTGAATATGAAGCTCTTTTACATGGTTTTCAAGAGGCAAGAAGAAGAGGTGTCAAACTTATTCAAGTTAAGGGTGACAGTGATCTTGTGGTGCATAAAGTGAAAGACCTAAGTTTAGTCAAGAACCATCATTTGAAATCTTACAAGCACCATGTATGGGACCTCATGGAGGACTTCTTGGCATTCAACATCCAATCAATACCAAGATAAGCAAATCAACATGTAGATAGAATTGCAACCATTGGAGCCCACTATGAGATTGTAGAAGGAGTAAAAGACAATCAAATTGATGATAAGATGAAGGTCATATGCAAGTTTGATATGCCTGATAATGAGATAAGTTGGCAAGTGTTTGATAATTATGATCAAATTATATGTTTTCTGATGTAAGAGGTAGAACTTTGCCATAAAAGTCAAGACAAGTTACAACATCAATATGATGATTAGATATTAAAACTAATATATAATAAGCTAACTTAAGGGATTGTGACATTAGAGAGAATATTGAATGAGGATGAACATGTGAGAAAGGGCAAAACATGTATCTTAGCTAAGGAAGAACATTATGAAAGAATAGAGATCTTTAAGGGCAAGTTGTTGAAGTTAGGAAAGGTCAACACAAAATAAGAGTGAAATGCTTTTGTTTCCTTGTGCCAAGAATTTTTTGACATATTTGTATGGGAGTACAAATATTTTAAGGGCTTTGATCATAAAATTTCACAACACACCATTGAACTTGAAATAAATGTAGAGTGAGTCAGGTAGACATAAAGGCCTATCAATACAAAAGTGGAAGACCTAATGAGAATGGAATTATTCAAATTGATTAAGTTAAAGATCATATTCCCCATAAAAAATTCCTCATGGGTGGAAAAACTTGTGACATTAAAGAATAATAATGTAGAGATACATTTATGTGTTAACTTTAGGGACCTTAATAAGGTGTCCCTAAAATATCACTACCCATTACCCTCAATGGATTAGATTATTCAAAATGTGGCAAGTTATCAAAGGTTCTCACTACTTGATGGCTACTCTATCTATAATTAAATCATGGTCAAATAAGAAGATAGACATAAGACTACCTTCACCATAAAGTGGGGCACTTATGCATACATGAAGATGTCCTTTAGAATATCCAATGCTAGGGAAACTTTCCAAAGGGAAATGCATATTACCTTTGAGGGTTTGATTAATGACCTGGTGCTCATCTACCTAGATGATGTCACTATTTTATCAAAGGACCTAGATGATCATGTTGCTCATTTTAGGATAGTCTTTTAAAGGTACATAAATTTTGGTGTCTTTGAATCCTAAAAATTGCATATTTGGTGTTCATGAAGGTAGGTTATTGGGTCATGTAGTTCTAATAATGGTCTCTATATAGACCCTAAAAGAGTTGAGTCTATCTTGTCCTTACCCTTTCCCAATCATAATAAAGGTCCATAAAGTTTCTTGGGGAAGATAAATTTCATAAGGAGGTTTATTCTAGGATTTGTAGAGATGGTCAAGCCTTTTACTCATATGTTGAGGAAGTGCAAAGAGTTTAAATAGAATAGAGAAGGTAAGATAAGTTTTGAAGTCATTAAGGAGGCTATATCTCATGTCATAACATTACTTAATCATAATTTTAATAAATAATTTTTTTATATGCCTTATCTACATTAGATGAAATCTCTGCCATGTTGATGCAGCAGAATGACCAAGGTCTAGAATAACCTATTACTTTCTTTAGTCAGGCCTGAGAGGGATATGAAGAAATATACATATTTATAGAGAAGCTTGTGCTTAAAGAAGTAAGAGATCTGAATAAGTTTAGACACATGGTCTCCAATAACAAGATCATACTCATGGTAGCATACCTAAGTGTCAAGGAGTATACTCAATAGGGACCTCAATGAAAAAAGATTGGATGGGTGATAAAGTGCATAGAGTATGACCTTGAAGTGAGAGTTACAAAGCTTATAAAAGGTATAGGGTTATGTGAACACCTTGAAGTAGAGGTAAATCATAATAAAGATCAGGTGTTGGTAGTCTATGACAACCAATAGGTAGCTACAATCATCACACCTTTTAGTTGGACACATGATATAATCATGTTTATTGAGTTAGGAAAATATCCTATGGGGATAGATAGAGCCAAGAGATATTTTAGATTTAAAATCATATATTATGTCTTAATATATGGATAAATTTCCAAGAGAGACATTGGAGGCATGTTTTTGATATGTGTGGAATTAGGTTAGATAGATAAACTATGTGAGCAGTTCCTTGATGGTTTAGCTGGTGGGCACTTTGATACCAAGACCACAGTATCCAAAATAATTAGAGATAGGTAATTTTGGCCCACTATGTTTAGATATGCATAATCTTGGGTAAAAAAATTCAAAAAATGTGCAATGTTTGTTGCCAAGCAAAAATTAGCTTCTCTTCCTTTATAGCTAATATAAGTAGATCAAACTTTCATGAAATGGGTCTCGAAGTTCATAGGGATGATACACCCCCTTAAATCAAAGGGAACAAGTGTATCATTATAGCTAAGACTAATTTATAAAATGTGTTGAATCAATTGCCCTCAAAGAGGCTAATGAAGTTTTTGTTTTGGACTTTTATGATAGTTTTGTAACCAGATTTGGTGTGCCTTATACAATCATTTATAATAATGAATTGGATTTAAATATAAACAAGGTATGTGAGTGGGACATTTCACATTGGATTTATCTCAAATCATCCTCTAACTATTATCCATAGGGAAATGGACTAGCAGAGTCCACAAATAAGAACTTATTGAAGATTATCAAAAGGACTATGGAGGATAACCAAAAAATGTGGCATACAAGATTGAGGACTAATTTATGGGTAGATAGAGTAACACCAAAGAAATCTACTGGACACTACCCATATATTATTGTTTATGGTAAATAATCCAAGATCCTTATATATCTTGGTCTTCTTGCATTAGAGCTTGCACATCAAATTGAGATTTTTGAGGATGATATTATGTAGTTGAGGCTCAATAAACTGAGACAACTAGAAGAAATAAGAGACACTACTATGCATACCATGTGGTCCAATAAAAACCAAGTAAATAAATCATTTTACAAGAGAGCTTCCTTAAGGAATTTTCATTAAGGTGATAAGTCCTTAAATGGGATGAGGACCATGTAAAACTAGGAAAACACTCCAAGTTTGACATTCTTTGGAGTGGACCTTATGCCATCACAAGATACAAGGAGAACAATGCCTTTGAGATTTCCATATTAAATGAAGAGAGCCTTCCCATCCCTATAAATGGGAGGTATCTCAAGTTCTGTTACTAGTTTTAGCTCTTGATATTTGTACATAGTTAGTTAGGTCTTTCTTTCCTCCAATTGCTTTTACACATGGCTCTTTTTTTGTTTAGTTAGTTATCTAGTCTATTTCATTGCTTTCTTGTCTTTATGGTGTCCCATTTTTACAATTTTTTTTTTGAGGAATCAAGTAAAGTCCTTTTACAAGCATGATTTATTCATTCATCCATCATAAACAAGATTTATCAATGTATAGGTTCCATGACCAACAGGCTGGTCAAGCCAACTGAGTCACTAGAAATGTTGGCCATTTTAGCCCACATACCAGGCTTCTTCTTGGATTTAGTGTAGTGTCCTAAAGATAAAGTAGTGAGAAAGAGTTGATCAAGTTTTGGATGAAATGAGTGGACCTAAGGGATCATACAGCTTACAAAACTTTTGAAACACTTCAAGTTCACTTGAAGTGTAATTTGTCAATTTTTGAAGAAAAGAATAGAGTTTTAAAGACCCCATGGGGTGTCAAAAGTTATTGAAATGAGTATAAAAATGCATGGGATCTATTTGGTTCTACATTGTGTTCATCAAAGCACTGGGGTCTAGTGGTAGAAATTTTGAGTAGACACTTTTTTGATATTGTCATTGCCATGTGTGGACAAGTTAGAGAGAAATGATCATATGGTTGTGATCACATTAGTCCCAAGTTACTATGCACTAAGTTTCAAGTCATTTATCAAAGCACATGAAAAGATATTAAGTTTCAAAGTTGGCCTCTTAGACAAAATCCACTAAGTTTCCATACTTAGCCAATTTGTAAAGGAGCTCAAATGGAGTTGAGTGAGTAGTTTGATGGTGCTATTTCTTACATGTGTATAAGTTATAGGATAAAATGGTCATATAGGGTTGTTTAGTTTAGTCTTAAGAGCATATGCACTAAGTTTTAGTTCATCTACCAAAGCATGACAAACATTATGCATGTTTAAAGTTGGCTCCTCAGATGGAATTTGATAAGTTTCCATACTTAGCCATTCTTGACTATGACAAGTACGTAGACATCATACAGATTGCACAAGTGAGCTCACTTGAACATTTTATAAGTACACTTGGAAATCTCCTAGGACTAATGGATCAAGTGGGTTTTCCCTTTTTAGTATCTATAACATATTTTAAAAGTTTGGTTCCTCCATGACATTCACACTTCAAGATCCAAGCCTTCAAAGTTAGTTAAATAATGAGATATGTTCATGGAGATGTCAACTTTAAACCACTACAAAAATACATTGGAGCTTAAGTTTGATAGTCTATGGGACATCAAATACATTCATGTGGATGTTAAATGATGGTTATATGGATGTCAATTTTAAGATAGAGAAAAACCAATCCTTTTGAGCTTAAATTTGATGGCCACATAAACATCAATGATGGTCATATGAACATCATTTGATGGGAGTGTAGACATTAATTTTGATCTCATGAAGTAGCAATTAGAGTTCAAACAATGGGTTTTAGTAGATCAATGGTCCTCACCTGATCATACATTTAGATCCGATGGTGCATGGTGAGTCAAACAATTAAGAGGATAAAGAGGTTGATATGTGGCAGAAGCACATGAGGCTATACATTGACAACAAATCTTGAAGATAAATGCATGTTTGACACATGGAGTAAGCTTGGATAAAGTTGAAAAGTCAAGATGCAAGATCGATGGTATGTGTTTGATCATATAGATAAAGATTAGTGGAGTGAGTAAAAGTCAATAAGTCAATAATTTGAGTCATTATTGATAGCCCATTAAAGTAAAGTCAAGCCCAAAGAGCTCTTAGTGAAGGTTGATGAGCCAATTTTTGACTTGAACTAGTAGAAATACATAAAACCAAGCTTAATACCAATCTAGAAAGAAATATAATGGACCATATAGGGTTGAGGGTCACCTTTAGGACTCCATAAAAGATTAAAAGGGCCTTATAGACCTAATATAGAGCAAAGGTTGACAAGCAAAAGTGTTGAGATTATATAAAAGGGAAATATGAGTTGGTTTTGTCTTTAGTGGACCTAGTTTTAGGTTTCAAAACAAGGCCACATAGGTAGACACATCAAGACTCATTATATAATATGTGATTATGAACCTTTCCTCTACTATCCCATGACAAAAGAATCAATAAGGAGCAATCATGATTAGAATGAGAGCATAATAGATAGATCCAACTATTGTAACTACATTAATGTCAGCACTCAACTTGAAAATGAGTTGATCCCATCATTGTAATTGAAAAGAACATCATTAAAAAAAGAAGGGGGAAAGGTATGCATGACTATTAAAACCATTTATTAAGGTGGACATGACCAATTAAGAAAGGCAATTGTAATTAATGTGGAGAGTGGAGTTATGCTCAATTATGACCCCTTTCAATGCCAAAAGGCTTCTTCTCTCTCATTCCATTATTATATACATTCAAGATTTTAATCCTTGATTTTCATCTCTTAGGTTGGTATAACTAGACTTTGCCAACATTGTATTATTCACCTCTTAGAATAATGAGAAAGACATTCTACAATGTTTATCAATTTATGCTTAGTATGTTGTGTTTGCTTGATATGTAAAGTGGCCTAATTTCCCCTTTGCAGGTATGCGCTTAACTTGAATACCAAAAATCTTCTTTGTAGGTCATATAATGTGTCATAGTGTTGATATCTTAAAGTTAATATGGAATGCTATCTATAAGTATCTTCAATTGGACCTTATCTTCATTGTCCTCCAATCTTAGTATATCAAAATGATCTCTATATGAAGTATTATTGCTTAAAAATCACAACAAGCATTATATTAGTTTTATTAATGGTTCATTAGTGTGCCAAGTGTTAAAGATTATGAGTGGATATGATAAATTCATGGTGCATCACCACATGTTATAATAGGTCTCACTTTATGAAACTTCTTTACTCTTTTCATCCTAACTTGTTTAGGTTTTAGAAAGTGAGATCCAAATTGTCATATATGAGGAGTTAGCCTCTTTAAAAAACCCTAGAGCTCTAACCCAAATATAGGTAACCCACAACCTAGGATCATTCCCATGTTGGACTAGGTTTGAGAGTAGGACTTAAACATTTTTGCTTTCAGCTAGGGGTCCAACTTGAGTCATCAACATATATGACCCTTTGTCATTAATGTCAAAGGGGGATAAAGTTATTAATGATAAAAATTCCTATGGGAGAAAGTTCTTTATGAAATTGTTTAGTTTAAGAGAGAATCATCTTGTTGAGAGTAGTGTAGTTTGAGAATGATTAGTTCATTTGTGGTTTGCCATCAATGATAAAGGGGGAGATTGTTGAAAGTTATTATTGATGTCATGTATTTATGTACTATCATTTATGTCAAGAAGGATTAGTAATATGAGAGTTGTCTTTGATGACATATGCCCAAGGTAATTGATGCCAAATAAAGATAGATGTCAAGTATTGGTCCACAAGAAGGTGGCTATGGTCATTGGTATGAGGTTGAGTGTTTGATCTTGCTAGTGTGGCTTTGAGTGATCCAATGGAGTGTATTATGAAGCATAGTGAGGTATGGTGAAATGAGTGAATATAGGTATTTTTAGTTGTTTGAGGTAGTTTAATTTTCATGTCTTTGATAAAGATCTTTAGCGCTTCATGAATTTAAAGAGAGAGACTGTATTCATGTCTTGTGTGTTCAAAAAGGCTAGTTCAATATTGGGTAGTGATTTATATGGTTTAAGGAGACTTTGGAAAAGGATAATGATGGGAGATTTTGTGGATCCTATCTCAAATGTTTGGAGGTAAGTAGTGAGCTTTAGAAGGTGTCTTGAAGATCTCAAAGTGGTATAGTGCCTAGTAGGTCTATTTAATAGACTAGTTCTTAAGCTTGGGTATGGCTTGTAGAGGTATGATGATGGTGATATGGATGTGTATGAGATTAAAGTTATTTAATTTAGTGTTAGAACATGAGATAAAGGTTTTGAGTCAGTCACATGACTCTCAGAGTGAACCAAATGGGTATGTTCTTCTTTAGTGGTCTTATCATAGACCTTGTCTTAAGACCCTAGGTGGCAGAATGAGGTATCATGATCAAGTTTGGAGGATTTAGAGATCATGTGAGCATGGATTTAGGTTTTAAATGATGTTTAAATTATTTTGATGTATTTTGAGGTCCTGAGTTGAAGGAGAAAACATGAAAATGAGTTTGAAGGTCTCTGGGGTGTGCAAATTCAAGATATGAAGTCTTGAGAAGGATTTTCTCATGCTTGTTGGCATGTGTGACTATTTAATGGGAATATTATATCTTAGGGAGATATGTAAAAGGGTCATAATTTTTTTTCCAAGTATTATGAGTTGGTTTTAGGGGTAGAGTTTTATGAAAAAATGTTAAGAATGGAAACTGATCTAAAACCCTCCTTAAACACTCAAAATGATCCAATTTGGAAGATATTTTTAGAAATGGATCAAAATGGTTTGGTTGATATATTTTTATGTTTTTAATAGGTATATGACTCTCTTAGGTACCTCTAGGTGGCATTGGTCTATCAAAATAGTAAGTGGAAGCTATAAAAAACCCTTATTTCTCAAAAATTTGGTATAACAGGCAGAGTTGACTGATTCAAAGTTGAAAAATTGATGGAGGTTTAATATTGAGACTTATTTATCATGCCCATGGAGATTATTAAGAAGGTTATATAGGTTAAAATTGTTAAACTAGTCATAAAAGTTGGTCTAGTGAGGAAGATAGTGAGAAAACCAAGCAAAAGTGAGAATGAGATTAGGGATGAGTTGAAGTGGATTAGGAATGGATAAAATTGCATGGGATTTTTTTTCAATACCTATAACACATTTAAATTTTGGTTATATGGTTTTTAGGTCATTGAAAATGTTGTTCACAAGATGACTTGTTTTGGAGCTTTCTAGCAGAATAGAGTGAGCCTTTTGTAAAGTTGTTTCTAAGTCTTTAGAGCCTAAGTGATGAAGTATAATGAGTTTTATGATTATCCTAAGGTTATTAAGTTTTCATACATATGTGTATTTTTCCTTTAAAGTTTTTATACAAGTTTTTTTAGCTTCATCATTATAGACAATGTTTATAGGGTAATTAGGCCTTATAGGTCTTTAAGGCCTAATAGATCTTTCATGAGGTAAGTGAAGGATGTGTGACTTATTGAGAATAGAGGAGGTTATTTGAGGTTTTTATATAATTTATTGAAATGTTTTATGACTTTGGTGAGGGATATATGGGTCATAATGGTTCTAGTTGTTCTATGGAGAGGATAGACCTAATGTATTAGGTCTCTAAGTAGGCCTAAAAGAAGAAATAGGTCTAAGTGAGTTTGGATGACCTAATAGTGTTATTTTGATTAATTATTATGTGTAACATGTCCCAAGACATGTTTTAGGTCTATTCCTTATGGATTAATGTCTTGGATAACCAAGAGTGTGAGTGATCTAGTGATTGGTATAAATACAAGGCTAAATAGGCTTAATTGTGTAATAAAAGGGAATGAGAGTAAAAGAAAATAAAAGAGCACCTTGAGGAGAAGAAAGAGGTCACATAGAACATCATAAGGGAGAATAGGATCAATCATTAATATCCAATAGAATTTTGAAATATGAATAGCAAGGTTATATGACCTAATCAAGCCATATGAGGGTTGTTTGAGTGAAGTAGAAGAAGGGCAAATTTTCTTGTTTGAAGACGCAGTTTGAGAGTGTTGAAGGAATGATATTTTATTGATTAAGATACCATTAGAGTTTCATTATAGATGTGTTCCTGATGTATGATAGTGGATAGATTAGATGGAGATGATTCAAGTTTGTCTTGGCTATGTTGGTGCTTAGTGAAGAGGGAGTGAGAGCTACCTTACAGGATGGTGCTTTTAAAAGTGTATTTAAAGAGGTGGAGTTGGTTCTAAGTCACTTACATTGTTGGTTCCTCCTTTAAAGTTTGATCTTGTTAAAGGACTAGTTGAGTTGGTGCTTGATTAGTGAGGGGTTGGTGCCTCATTAAATCTTAATTCATTACTTATAGGACTATAGTCCAAGTTATATTTTTGTGGGTTTTATTCCCCATGAGCGTTTATCACATATATCTTGTGTTCATATGTTGATATCTTTCTTCATGTTTTTGTGGCTGCTTCTCTATGCATTTCTTGATCACTATATTGGTTTAAAAGGTTGATGAGTGTTAAGTGGAAAGAAAATATTATTTTAAGACACTAATTCACCCCCCTCTCAATGGTACTACTTCCAAAAAGATTGGAAAAAAACAACCTAATGCATAAGATATTTACATCTGGAGAAGAATAACTATCCACAAGTGGTGTACTTGTCATTTATGGTCAAATACCAAGCTTGGGTTTTGCTATCTAATTTTATTGAGAAGGCCCCACTAAAGTTGTGATGACATCATTAATTGTAGGGTTTGAAAATTGACCATTATTTTTATTTTTGAGTTCCTCTTAAAGAATGTTTATAAAATAATCTTGTATATCCTTATGTTTGGACACAAAGTCTTGTAATTGACACTTATAGATTTCATCAAATTTGTTGTTAAATTCTACCATTGTAGGTTGAAGGTAGGAAAACAAGTTTTATTTATTTTAAACCTTTTAAGAATAGTAATCTATGAAAGTTTGTAAAAATTAAATATTACATCAAAGTATGGTATTTTTATAATTGAAATATGAGTATATAAAAAAAAGATACAAACCCTAAGTGTGTCTAGGGTTAGGGTTTTTGAAAGCTAAGGTTTCTTTGCAATAATTTAAATTAAATGTAAAATAAATTGAAACCCTAATGTAAAATTTGATTTTAATTTATCTAGGTTGTATAAATAAAATCAAAAAATTAGAAGTATTAAACCCTAAATATATTGCATAAAAATAATAATTAATGCAAGCTAGGGTTTGATGCAATATTTTAAGTAAGCTAGGTTCACCAAATTATTTAACTTTTTAGGGTTTTACATATGTAATTCTTATGTTTGGTTAAAGGGTCGAGATGTCTAAATTAGTTAAATAAATATGTAATAATTAAATATTTATTTGTTATGACATTTTACTTTCTATAAATAACATCAAATAGGGATAAATAGAGACTTATCTAAAAACTAATTGTCATGGATGATCTGTGTTCTGAAATTTGAGATCTAGATAGTAGTCTATGTCATCAATAGGATTCTAGTGTTCATATACTCATTGGATAGTAGCACCTTATTTGGATAGTAGCACCATCTATGTTTAATGTCATCAATGTGGTGATAATGTACCATTTGTGGGACTATTCCTATTTTTGAGGAGCACCTATGCCTATGTTTGTGTGCTCTATTCCTACGTGACCAAAACTTGTAGCTTTGTATTATACCTAGAAAATTTGATTTGATGTGTAAACCCTAATATGCTTACAAGTATGACATAAGAAATAATTTTATTTGTGTTAGTAGGATGGATTGGACATACTCAATAACCCACTATGTAGAAAGTTTCCTACATACCAATACTCTGAGGAGGGATCAAGTTCAATGTAGTTTTCCCACCTAGTGCTTGATTTATGTGCAAGTGAATGATAGAATGAGAGTGTCATTAGATGCCTTGAATTTTATTAAGATTTAAAATTATTTAAAACTAGAGTAAGGGTTTTTGGAGATGTTAGTATGTATAAATTAGGGTAGAATAGGGATCAAATACCTTGATTTTGCATAATTTTGTCTTTGATTTGAATAAAATTTGTATCTATTTTCCATCTAGTGAATAGACATGGATTAGACTTGTGTTTATAAGGTTATGTTACTTGTGTGGATAATAAAATGATATTAGGATGACCTTAGGAGGGGCACATATTTGAAAAACTATCTATTGGGAAGATTTGGGGCTAAGGACAACAACTCCAGTTGGGGACACTAGCGCAATGTGGTTGTAGTGTCCCAAATGTGGCATTAATGTCCTTTTGGTAGACTAGTAGACTACTAAGAAAGTTTGATTGGGATCTAGGATGATAGTTTTGGAACTATCTTAACTAGCTATAGGTGACTATGGTCTATTGAATGATTAGAAATGTAAGTTTAATGCTAAAAAATAGGTCTATGGATAACTTAGGGATAGGTTGACTCAAGAGACACTCTTAGCATATAATTACCAATTTTAGGTGATTACATCTGACCTAAATGCTTCTAAACATTTTTAATTTAGATGACTTTTGGCAAATAAACACTAGAAGAGGATTTAGACACCATCATCAATGGTAGTGTCCCTTTGTGGTTGGTAGTGTCTATAAGGATAGAAAATAGGTATGGATATGAAATTGACAATGAAGGAGGTTTATCATGTTTTAATTATTATGTGTAGTATAAGAGATCTGGGTCATCAAAATGACATGGATTAGATTAAGAGCTAAGCATTTAGGTATAGTGAGATGGAAAATGTGAGCTTTTCGATAGTAGAGAAGTCTATAATTAAAGGGTAGAGTCTTGATTGATATTTGTCAAATGTAAAACACTAAGATTTTATAAATATTCAATTTTAGTACCCACATTTACCACCCCCTTTAAAATTGTAATGCATAAAGATGATATTATTAGGCTAAAGGAAATAAATGTGTACTTGGGTGTGTATAACACACCTTGATTTTGCTTGAGCTCAATTTGAGTGATTTCATGGTGTATGACCTATAACCAAGATCATGTTACAATATAAATTAGTGCATATAATCTAAAATTTTAAATAATTATTTTTTTTGAAAATAAAAAGAGCAATGAAGGAGTACACTCATGTGTTGATGCAACCTTGTTGCCTCTTATGATTTATCTTGGTAAAGATGCTTGCTTATGAAGCATTAGAGTTGGAAAATGTTCATACATAAATCTTAGATATTTTAAGAGGGATATTGGATGGTATTATTCATCCAATCTAGTGCAAGGATGAGTTGTTGCATGACCATTAAAATCATTATATTTCAATTGAACAAATTAAGTGTGAACATATATAATTTGGTAAGGGTTAGTGATTTAATCAACTCATACTATACATATGGTGAGATTGGATGATTTAATCACTCCAATATATAAATATAGTGAGGTTGAATGATTTAATCACTTTAACCTATAAAATAACCAACTGCTACAATAAAAAAGGCTTGATAATAGTACATCTTAGTGTAATCGGTGAATCATGGTGAGTAGTATAATTGATAAATTTTGTAATTTTGGTGAAATATAATGGTATATGCACCTATAATATATCTAAGTTATAGTATATATGTCATATATATTATAAAATTATATTTTAAATATATGCAAAATTAGTGCAATGTTTAGGATTTTGACCCAAGTTTATATCTAAATCATGAAAATAAACTAGAGTTTGTACAAATGTGGAGGTATTGTATTTGCGACATGCCCCCACTGAAGTATGGATATACTAAGTAAGTGTATAATGTTGGATTTCATGTTTTTATGACATTCCCCCACTAAGATTTGGAAACTATGAAAATGTGGAGGTCATGCTTCTATGACATACCCAATGGAAATATAATTTGGTAGGTATCTTACCTCAAAAGGATAAGTTAGCTGTATAATTTATGTATGAATCATGTAGCATATAAAGATAACATGCCAAAGTAGATATATCAATAAGTATGTATTATGTGATCACATCAAATCTGAAGATGCATGATATATATCATGGAAATATCTAGAGAGTAATGGTAAAAGCTTGACAAACAATCAAGTACACATAAGAACACTCAAGTAATTCAAAGGAATGGTCCAATGATACCTCATACAAGGTGCATGTTTAAATGATACACAATCTAAAGGGATGACATATTGAAATGTCTAATCCATGTGGAATGACATATTGAAATGTCCAAACAACATACAATGGCACAGGGATCAATAAGGAAGGAAGATATTCAAATGTTATGAAAATAAGATAATAAAAATTAATGAAATACACTCAATAAAGTAATAAATATATGAAGTATAAGCAACCAACATACACATATTATACTAATCCTTGTATATATTTGTTAGTGAAAAATAACATATCATATCTAGTACATTATGGAAGATATGAACATGGATATAAACATGTGTAAGAATTAACAATAAGCTCAAACATGATAATGTATAAATGTTCATAAAGGATATGCAAAATGTATCAATCATGATCAAATCAAGCAAATGCCCCCAACATCCTATATGACATAGGTAGAGGAGAGGTCCAACATTTGGAAGTGCACAGACCATGTGACTGGGTACACCTGTATCACACTCAAAGATGCATGAAAAATATGTGTATAAAGTAATAAAATTATATACTATATACTAATATAAAGAAAATAACATATATGCCAAGGAGCTAATAAAATCTAGGAATACTGAATATTTTTGTATTTTTAAATTATTCGAATGTTTTTGTATTTTTTTGAATATTTGTTTTTTTAAGTTTTTTATAATATTTTAAAGGAAATAATATCACATAATCCCATCCAAGGGATGCTCATATGTATCTCAAAACTCGGAATATAGTATATGAAACTAGTGGTACTGCTAAGGAGCATGCATAGGTGTCATATTTAGATCTATAGAATTTGTGGTGTCTTGTGTATGTATAATAGGAAATTGTGTTCTTAAATAAACAATAGAAGGTGTAGGGGTCTATGGAAACCATAATTTAGTGCTCTATGGTTTCTTTGGAATAGTTTTAATTGAAACATGATTAATTTTTATAGGTAATTAAATATTTAGTGTAGGAGTATATGAAGATTTTGTGGAATCCACTATGTATCTCGGGTGCAAAGGCATCTCAAGTATAGATAACCTAGGAAAGGTGATTTTTTGTTGATTACCCTTTCCTAGAGTATAAACATTAGTAGGTTTGATAATTAGTTATCTTGGAATAAACTTCTCTTATTCAAGGGGATGTTCATATGGAATTCCCAATAATTGTGACTACCTTATTGTTATGAATGCATTTAATACACCCATACACTATGGAAGGTATTGTGTAATTTTTATGTATCAAAGGTTATCCCAAAAACATATCAAAGACTCAATTATATAATATAACTAAAAATGTGGTAACCACATGTGTTAGACCAACCTGTGGAGGTAAATGAATCTCACCAATAACATGTTGTGATGTTCCATCAAATTCTCTAATTTTTTTGGTCTAAGGGTATAGATCATCATGTATATATCCCCAATGTGTAATTAGTGTTATGGTACATATGTTATCACTAACACCATTATCAATCATAACACTATTTATAGGTTGATGGTCAAAGTATGCTCAAATAAATAATGAATGAATGTATGAGTCATCATCCACTATTTCACTATCATAAAATGTAATAGAAGGTCTATGAACCATAAAAGATATTATATGTGTGTACGTTCCAATAATCACATCAAATGGGTACCCATAATGTGATGGAGGAGGATGTGCATCGTATGCCATTTGCACTTTTAGGTCTTTCTTAGAATGATCTTGCAAATATTTGTTAAATATTTTTTGATTCTAGTGATCACTTGGTTATGAATGTGAATCCTTTGGAGGATAATTAAAGGTAATATTTTGGTCATCAATGAGGTCTTGAATCTTATGGTTTAAGGTACAACATATGTTTTTAGAATGCCTAAAGCCTTGGTGACAATCATAATATGCTTTAAACTCATATCCTTTGGGTAGATGTCGACTCATATCAACCTCTATATGAAGACGGAAAGGTATGAGGTGACACTCTATAGGATTTTGAAGTGCATAATCTAGAGAGATAGGTAATCATGTAAATTGTCTCTTAAGTGTATTGGGTAAGATGAGCTGACTAGGTTGTTTTGACACTACATTAACCATTGTGGTTGTTTCATTTTTAGGTTATTTAGGTTTGACCTTTTAGATTGGTTTGATATGAAACTTGGTATTGGATGTAGTCAATATTTTTGATACATACTTAGACTTGTTCAAAAAAATAAGTTGTAATTCATGATATCAAACAATATGACATAAGTCATCAAAAAAATTAAACTTTTTGAAAATTTTGGACTCATGTAATGGGTTAAGCAAGCTTTGTTTGAAGAGGTCTTATAGTTATTTATCTTCCATTGGATTTGTCATTTTTTCCAACATTGTTTTATATCTCAAAAATATTCATTTATAGGTTCATTGGTTCCTTGTTTGATATTTGTAATTTGATAATATGACATATTTTCAGTGATGTCGATGGAAAAATGTGCTAAGAATTGATCAACTATAGGTTTGAATGATCTCACTAATTAGAATGGTAAGTCATAGAACCATCATAAGTATTTTAGGTTCCTTAAAAATAATTTGGTCAAAAGTTTATCATTGGAGGCATAATCAATGCATGCCACATAAAAAGATTAGAGATGCTATTCAAGATCACCCTTATGATCATAAAATGTAAACTTGGTGCAATAGAACTAGTTGGTAAAGGGTTAAAATATATTTTAGGTGTAATTATATTATGTAACACATCTTGTAAATTAATAACATAAGTTAATTTCATAGAATTTTTCTCAATGTTGGTAACCTTGGCTTTAAAAAGTTTTATAGTTTGTATAATATCTCACACGTTTTGATCACTAAGGTTTGAAGTTTGAAAAGTCACCAAAGGGGATGCAAACATGGTTTGAGTATAGGCATTGAATTTGGTAATTGGGTTGAAGTGTTAATGGTTTGCATGGAGGATGCAGAAATAATAGGATTTGTTTATGATAACAATGGTGTAAACACATAACCTAAGCCCCCACTAGATATAGGAATTAATTATGTGATTAAGGAGAGGTTTATTAGTACATAATTGGTTATAATACCATTTAAGGATTTAACATCACTAGGTGAGGTTTCCGTACTCTTAACATGTTTATTGATCTCATCTCTTATAACATACAAAAATGCATCCATTAAGGCTTTGTTGTTATTGATATGGTTGATCAGTGGTTACTTATCTTCCATTTGAAAATGATTTTTGTGATTAACATTTTAAATTTATCATATATGAAAAATTTATCCATGATTAAAATTTTCCATTTCTCATATATGAAAAATTTAGAATTTGAAACAATAATTTATAGCAATTAGAATTCAAAAAAGACAAAACCTTAGGCCAATCTAGGGTTTGGAGACCAAAGGTTGGGTTCATTAAATGTTTAATCCTAAATTTAGAAGTGGGATATGGTCAAGAATATATAAATAGTTAAATCACAAGGGAGATAAACTAATATATAGTAGACCAATTGATTCCAAACTCAGATAAATAAATATTCTAGATTATAATACTAAGATATGTTAAATATAAAAAGTACTAAATTTAAAAGATGTTCAATATATTAAAGTACTAAAGAGAAATGATACATAGTTGAATTTATTGTGCATAAGTAGATATGGAATGAAAACTATGGTAAAGTATGTAGGATTAATATTATATATTAGTTGTCAAATTTTTGGAAATTGTAATTTTATAGGTGTGAACACTACCATTTGATCTGGACACTACTATTGATGCTAGTGTCTTACTACGATGTAGGTATTTGGTATATAATAATGAATGGATCTTGATGTGACTAGATTCACTATTTTGGGTTTTTTTATCACCTTTATGTTTTTGTATTCATACCTATGATATAGGCTATTAATCTTCGTTGATTGATCAAACACTAACTCTGCACCATTTTTCACCCTTGGAATAAATTTGATAAAAATGGGTTAGTGGGATGATGACATTGCGTTAATCCCAAATAAACCTCTATCAAGGGGCACTACCTACATATCCATTACTCCAAGGAGGGCTTCATACTTATGTAATTCTCCCCTATGTGTGGGAAAGTGTGTGCACAAGGGTGTAATATACTATATGATGATGCATGCAATTATCTAGCTTGTGATTTGACAAATATTACTCATGGGATATTATTTTAATGCTTTAGAATTGTAAAATGACTATTCCTATGATTTATATGAAAATAAGGATGAATAGGGTAGAATAGCTTAGTTGTGAAATTGATTGATTTAGATTTAATAGGTGTTTTCTTGGTATTTTGTAGATATGAATGAGAAGTATTAGACTTGTATTTATACCATACTTTTTAAAAATATTTCATGGTAGCATTCAATAAGACAAATAGGATGACACGTAGGTTTCAAAACATTTTCAATTTGGATTAATTTCAGCAACTAGACACTAGATAAGGATCTAGACATTACTATTAGTGGTAGTGTCCCTTTATGGTTGGTAGTGTCTAGAAGGCTAGAAAACATTTATGGATTTGAAACTGATAATGAAAGATATTTATCAAATTTTAGGATTTTTATGTAGTATAAGAGATATGGGTCATCAAAATGATATGGATCAAACTAAGAGATAAGCATTGGGGCATAATGAGATGGTGAATGTGAGCCTTTTGACAATAGGGAAGTATAGAACTAAAGGGTAGAGCCCTAATTGAAATTTGTTAAATGTACAAAATTGAGATGCTATAAATATTTAGTTTTAGTATCTACAATTTATTATTCAATTTGGTGACCATTGGTTAATTAATTTTCCACTTTAAAACCCTAGCTCAATAGACAAGATGATCAAATGAAATCATAGAGTAAAAAGGGGTCAACAATTAAAGTTATGCTTGATCTCAACACTCCATGTGTTGAGTGGAGTGATGCTTACATATGAATACTTTGAAGAGGGATCAAACTCCATATAGTTTTCCCATGATATGGTGGTGTGCATGAAATTAATAAAAAATGTTAATTATTAGTGACATCCTGGTGTGATTAAGTGATTCAATTGTGACTTGTGACCTTGGAGGTGTATTCAAACTTTAGCTTAAGGTTACTAGTGTTGTATGTGATCAAAATTGAGAGAACTATGGAATTTTATCTCAATGTACATGTAATGAAATTACTTATATGTTTCACATTAATGGAATAATATATTGTAGAAGCAAGAGTAGAGTAATTAGATCCAAAACAACAATTAACAAAAGAGTAGAATACTTGATAATATGACTGAGTCACTTTGAGGGGAAAACTCCACAAAAATATAATAAAACCAAAATTAATAATATGATCATAAAAGACTAACCACTACCTCTTATATATACTCTACTTATCTATGGTTATTCTATAGGTCGACTATACTAATAATATAGATAAATGTAATAAGATAATATAAAAGGTATGTAAGCCACAAATTATCTACACATATTACAAGACACACTATAGGTTAAGGGAAAACATGTCCCTTCCCTTGAAAATAATGTTTCCCTCAACATTAAATCAAATTTGGATGCTGCTTTAGGAAAGCTTCATCCTCCCATGTTACATATTCATGATTCAAACTCTTCCACTTCATAAAATACTCCTTAAGATCTCTTTTTTATAGCCTTTCTATGCATGTGTGAAGGATATCCTAAGGTTATATAATGACTCTAAATTCTTCATCCAATTTAAGTAACTTATTTTGGGTATAAATTCTCTATCCAGTGACATTTAGGCAAGATACATGAAATACAAGATGTATGCAAGTGGATTAGGGTAGATCTAACTTGTATGCCACACAACCAATGGACCCAACATTCTTATTTATATAATGAAAAATAATAGAGATACCCTTCCAAACATTTTTTGAAAACCTCTATTCATCCATAAAATTGAGAATGATATGACAATATATGAGCCAAGTACCCAAACATGTAAATAATTCAGTCCAAAAGTTACTAGTGAAGATATGATCACAATCACTTACAATCATTTTGGGGGTAGTATGTAATTTCTAAGATATATTAAGAAAATTAAAAACTATTGTATAGTTACAAATGGTTTTGATAAGGAACAAAAATGAGAATATTTTATGAGCCTATCCATAACTACCATGATGAAATTTTTTACCTTTAGACTTCAATAACTTGTTATTTAAATCCATGGAAACCTCCTTCCATATCTGGCTTGGGATGGATATAGTTGTAGAAGACCCAATGTTTTGATTATTTATCCTTTGTTATGTTAAAAAATTGTTCATTCTACCACAATTATTTTGTTTATCCCCCTTGAGCCCTTCCTAAAAAAATCTTACTTGATTCAATGACATGTCTTCAAAAATCTTGAATTCCCCCTATTGAAGTTGTATGAATCTTTTGAATGATCTTGTATCTGAGGAAAAAATACTTACATAGGTATAATCTATATTTATACCATAATGTGTTCCCTTTCAACTCAAAATTTTTAGAAACACCTTATCCATGTTGAAGATTTTGAATCAGAACTTGTGTATCCCTATCATTCTCCCATTATGATCTTGCTTTTCTAACCAATATGCTTACCAAATGGCTATTGCACGTAAAAATTACTAAACTTATTCATCCCTCTTATAAAGTGCATCTACTTCCACATTATATTTTCCTTTCTTATAGAATATTTCAAAGTCATATGCTAGCATTTTAGTCACCCATTTTTTTGTTATTTTGATGACAATCATTTTTCCAAGAAGTATTTTAGACTATCATGATCAATCTTTACTTGTAAGTGTCTACCCATCAAATAAGGTCTCTATTTCTTGTCTACATGAATAATAGCCATCATATTTTTATCATATTCACTATATTACAAAGTGATCTCCTAGAACCTTCTATTTTTCTTCTCACCTTTCTACTGATGTATTTTATTAACACACACAAGCTATCGATGACTATGCATGGATAAAACTATAGCTCTTTACCTTATGTCTCTGTACCCTACTAAAAATGGAATAGTGGGTTCATAGTGTTTAGTTAACCTCAATAACCCCTCTATCAATGAACACTACCTACATAGCCAATGCTCTAAGGAGGGTATCAAACTTATGTAGCTCACCCCTAGGTGTTGGATTGTGTGTGAATAAGGGTGGAATATATTATATGCAAAGGCATGAAATGATCTAACTTGTAACTTGACAAATACTACTCATGGGATATTATTTGGGTGATTCAGACCTATAATATGACTAATCCTATGACTAGTATAAAAATAGGAAATAAAAGGGTAGTATAACTTAGTTATGTACTCAATTAAATGAATTTGAATAGGTGTTTTGTTGGTATTTACTAGATGAATAATGAGTAATCTTATATTTGTATTTATTCCTCACCTTTTGAAAATATCTCAGGGTAGGGTTCAATAAGACAAATGGGACAACCATAGGCTTCAAAATATTTATAAATTAAATGACTTTTAAGGACTGGACACTTAATAAGAATCTAAACACTTACGTCGATATAAATGTCCCTATGTGAGATGCAAGTATCCATTAGGCAAGGAAGTTGCTGAGAATTTTTTAATAATAGTGAAGGATAAATGTTAATATTTGAGCTTTATTTTATAATGTAGAGGATATGATTCATCAATAATTATAGGTTTTATCTATCTAGATAGCACCCAATAGAGGTCAGATTGCTCAAGTCTAACTCATACCTTGACTAACATGCGAATGATCTAAGGCTATGGGATGCCTATATATAGATCAAACCTCTAGGGTTTTTAATGAGGTTAATTCATTAGATATGATAGTTTGGACCTTTATTTATAAGACCTAAATAATTTAGGGTAAAAAGGGTTAATAAATTGCATAAAATAAAACCTATTTTAATGTATGGTGATACACTGAATGTTCACAGATCCACTCTCAAGATTGAACTCATTAGCACACTAATAGACTAAAAAGAACTAATATAATGTTTATTATGGTTTCCAAGCAACAATAATTCACCTAGAGGTCAATGTGATGGACTTAGACTGTAGGTTAATGAGGGTAAGGCTTAATTGAAAGTGCTTATAGTCAATAATCCACTCTATACCTAAGACATCAACATTACGACACATTAGATGACCTGTAAGGATAGTTTATTAATACTTAGGTTGAACTTGGACCTATAAAGGGAAGATGAAAACCACTTTTGCATATCAAACAAATACAAAACACTAAGCACAAATTAGTAAATAACTACAAAATGCTCTATTCATTACTCCAAGAGGTGTAAAATATAATTTTTGGTAGAGTATAGTCGTACTAACCTGATGGATCCTTAATAATAGATCAATGGTTATACTTATTAAAAAAAGGGTAAGAGAGAGGGATTTTGGAATTAAAAAAAGAATCAAAATGAGCATAACTCCATTTGAACCGTAGTTACAACTACCTCTACATTTATGCTCATTTAAGCTCCCTGATTGATCCAGGTCACTTTAATCAATTACACCATTACATTTTTCCTTCACTAATCTCCTTTATGCTTGTAATGATGAGATTAAGTTATTTCAATCTAGGTTTTGATATTAATGTAGTTATAATAATCAAATCAATTTATTAATGTTTTGTCATGGTGTGAATTTCTCTTTATTAGTTTGTCATGTCATGCAAGAGTGGACAGAAGGGTCACTTTCATGTAGCTAGCTCTAGCGATGAAACTGTTAAAGTCTACATGTCTAATTTGTTGGTGTCCTTCAAAAATTTAGATCAAGTTCAAACTAGACCATGCTAAAAATTGGCTCCATGCTTTTTATTTACCTTTCCCCATAAAAAAATACTTTATCAACTTTTGCCAAAATGTCCTAAACTCAATCTTTTATTTGATTAGACATCAAAAATTGACTCAAATAATTGACCTTTTAACTCATCTCACTCTGTTGATCTACTTGGTGTGAACAAACACAGTTCATAGATCCTTTACTAGGACTCATATACTTATGCCACCTATCACTTATGTATTTATGCTTAAGGCCCACTAAATATTTGACCTACTTTCATGTCATTGATCTTGATTGCATGATCAAATGCTAATTATTAGATCTGTTAGGACCTAATATCTGAAACCAAGAAACTATTTCGTGAGGGTTAAGTTTTACATCTACACTCACATCATTTACATCCATGTGAATGTATTTGATGTCCATATAACCATAAATAAGATATTTAAACTTCAACAGTTACTTGATGTGGCCTAAATTTGACACGTACACAAATGTCTCCATCTACTTCCCATGTATTTTCCCTACAACAAATAATTCTTTTAGACTTTGTGTTTTAGACCTTTTCTCATGAACCTTTTATCTTGGTCCTTTTGTTTCAAATAATTTATTTGATGGAAATGACTTCAAGATTTTTTATTTCCAAGATAATTTCCCCAAAATAATTTTTCCTTATACTTTTTGTTTTAGGAACTTTGTCTTCTAGGTTTTTGCAAAGATATTTCCTTCAAGTTTTTGTTCAGGACACTTGATATGGATAAAATATCTGTAAGAATTAGGTCTTTAGGAAAATTATCCCAGATAATTTTCCCAACACAAATGCGCTTATCTCCTTTTTTTAAGGACAAAATGAACAAAATAATTACTCTTCAGGATTTTTGCTCAGCGACTTTCCCTGAAAGAATTAAGTTTGTGGCCTTTTTATTTTAGACAAATTATCTGAAACAATTTGTTCTTAGCATTTTGACTTCAAGGTAATTTTCCTAAAAGAATTTGGTCTTCAAGGAAATTATTGTGAAAATTTCCCCAAAATAAATCCAACACTTAGACAAAAAACTTGAAACAAATTTGCCAAGTGTAAACTAGGCTTTTAAGCCCGTAGGCTCTTCTAGATTTGTTCATGAAACTACTGTTGGATTTTTGAAGGTTTAGATGAACTGTTGAGGCATGTCCAAGCTTGATCATGACCCTAAACTATTGAGATACTATAGAACCTACTTAGATCCTTTAGTTTCCAATATTGAGCCTACTTCTAAGCCATTCAATCCACTCATCAATTCCAAAACTTTGCTCATATATTTAAACCAAGCAAAAGCTTGGTATGTGAGCCAAAATGGCCAACATAATGGACTAGCTGAGTCCATTAATAATAACTTGATTTGGATCATTAAAATAACATTGGAAGATAATCAGAGATCTTGGCATATAAAGATGAAGATTGCTTTATAGGCTGATAAGATCATCCCTAAGAAAGCCATTGGTCATTCACATTATCTCTTACTTTATGAGAGAGAATCAAGGCTAGCTATCTCATTGGATCTCTCAGCTTTGGAACTTGCACACCAACTAGAGCTTCTAGAAAGTGATGTAATGAAGGTAAGGATAAATGAACCGAGAGAATTGGAAGAGATAAGAGATGATGCCATGCATACCATGTGGTATAACCAACAACAAGTCAAGAAATATTTTGATAAAATAGATTCATCAAGGACATTTTAGCAAGGTGACATAGTCATCAAATGGGATGAGGACCGTGCAAAGCCAAGAAAACATTCCAAGTTTGACAACCTTTGGAGTGGACCTTATATCATCACAAGATGTAAGTAAAGTAATGCCTTTGAGCTTGATAGATTTAATGGAGAGAGCCTTCCCATCCATGTCAATGGGACTTATCTCAAGTTATGATATTAGTTTGATCTTGTGCTCTTTATACATAAGTAGATAGGTCTATCTTTTCCTATAAGTGCTTTGACACATTGTAGTTTCTTATTGTTTAGTTAATTTTAGTCCATTTTGTTTCTTTATTATTGTTTATGGGTTCCTCATTAATCCAAACTGATTCATAAATCAATAAAAGTCAAAATTTTAAGCATTATTCTATTCATTCAAGTCATCATGAGAAAGCTTGGTAAATAACTAGGTTCCATAACTAGCAGGCTACTCAAGCTAGCTGAGTCACCAGAATAGTTGGCCATTTTGACCCACATACCAAGATTTTGCCTAGTTTAAATACATGAGAAAAGTTATAAAATTTATGAGTGGATAAAATGGCTTAGAATCAAGCTCAAAATATAAGGATCTAAGTAAGTTCCATGATGTCTGAGCAGTTAAGGGTCATGAACAAGCTTGCACATGCCTCATCAATTCATCTGAGCCTTTAAAAATCCAACTACAGTTTCATGAACAAGTTTGGAAGAGCTTGAAATATTAAAAACCTAATTTCCATTTGGAATATTTGTTTTGGGTTTTTTGGCTAAGTTTTGGGGACCTTTTAGACAAAATTATCTAAGTCAAAGATCTCACAGACTTATCTCTTTCGAGCAAAAGTTACGCAACAATTTTCCCAAAGACCTAATTTGTGTCAAGAAAATTGTTTGCATCAAAAGGCTAAGTCAAAGTCTCAAAGGAAATTTCTTTTAGACATTTTATTTATAGCATAATTCTTGAAGGTATGTTTCTTTTAGACATTTTTCTTGAGGCAAAAGCTAAGTCTATTTTCTTTTGGGGAAATTATTTTCAAAATTTGGCTAAGTGTTGGATTTATTTCAGGGAAAATGTTCGATGAAAATTTCCTCAAAGACCAATTTATTTCTAGAATTTTTTTTGGAAGGTAAAAGGCTAAGTACAAATTATTTTAGATAATTTATTTGAAACAAAAGGCCATAGGCTTAATTCTTTTAGGAAAAGTGGCTGAGCAGATATATTGAAGAGTAATTATTTTAGATATTTTATCCATGAAAAAAGGAGCTAAGTGCATTTGTCTTAGGAAAATTATCTTGGACAATTTTCCAAAAGACCTGATTTTTTCAGACATTTTTTTCATAGCAAGTATCTCGAGCAAAATCCCAAATGAAATGTCTTTGCAAAAATCTTGAAGACAAAGTGCCCAAAACAAAAATTACAAGGCATAATTCTTTCAGGGAAATTATCTTGGAAACAAAAAAGCCTAATATAAAAGGCCAATTATCTAAAATAAAAAGGCCAATATAAAAGGTCTATGGGAAAAGGTCTAAAACACAATGTTCAAAAGAATTATTTTTTGCAAGAAAAATACATGGGAAGAAGATGGAGACATTCATGCAAGTGTCAAATTCAAGCCACATCAAGTAACTATTAAAGTTCAAATATCTTAGTAACATTCATGTGGATGTCAAATACATTAACATGGAAATCAATGATGGGAGTGTGGATGTCAAAATTATCCCTTATGAAATAGACATTTAGTTTTAGGTAGTGGGTCCTAATAGATCTAATGGTTAGTATTTGATCATGAAATCAAGATCAATGACTCGTGATTAGGTCAAAGAGTTAGCAGACCCTGAGTGAAAATGCATAAGTGATAGGTGGTACAAGAGTGTGATTCCTAGTAGAGGATCTATGAATTGTGTTCATTTACACTAGGAAGATCAATAGAGTGAGATGAGTGAAAAGGTCAATGATTTAAGTTAGTTTTTGATGACTAATAAAACAAAGGATTGAGCCTAGTAAATTTTGGTGATAGTTGATAAATTTTTTTTGATGAGGTAAAGTAAATAAAAATCATGGGACCAAGTTTAAGCATGGTTTATTTTGAACCAAATCCAATATTTTTAAGGACACCACCAAAGTAGACACATATAATTTAATAGTTTCATCACTAGAGCCAACTACATGAAAGTGACCCTTCTCTCCACTCTTAGATGCCATGACAAACTAGTAAAGAGTAGTTTGCACCATAAAAAAACCCTAACATATTGATCTAATTGTTATAACTACATTTATGCTAAAACCTAGCTTAAAATAACTTGATCTCACCATTGTAACCATAAAGGATATCAATAAAGGAATAATGTAATGGTGAAACTGATTGAAGTGACTTAGATCAATCAGGAATCTTGAATGAGCGTAAATGTAGAGGTAGTTGTAATAGTAATTTAAATGGAGTTTTGATCATTTTAATTCCTTTTTTAGTGCCAAAATCCCTGTCTCTTACCCTCCTTTTTCTATAAGTATAGCCTTTGAGCTATTTTTAAGGATCCCTCAAGCTGGTATGATTAGAATCTATAATAAATTATATTAATCACCTCTTGGAGTAATGAATATATCAGTTTTTAGTTGTTTACTAATATGTGCTTAGTGTTTTGTATTTGTTTGATATGCAAAAGTGGTCTTAATCTTCCCTTTGTAGGTCCAAGTTTAACCTAAGTACTGACAAACTATTTTTGTAGGTCATTTAGTGTGTCTTAATGTTGATGTCTCAAGTATAGAGTGGATTATTGACTGTAATCACTTTCAATTGGGCCTTAGCCTCATTGCCCTCCAGCTTAAGTCCATCACATTGACCTTTAGGTGAAGTAATATTGTTTGGAAACCATAATACACATTATATTAGTTCTTTTCATAGTCTATTAGTGTGCTAATGAGTTCAATCTTGAGAGTGGATATGTGGACATTTAATGCATCACCATACATTAAGAAATGTTTTATTTTATGTAATTTCTTAACCCTTTTCGCCCCAACTTGTTTAGGTCTTATAAAGAAAGGTCCAAACTATCATATCTGAGGAACTAGCCTCGTTAAAAACCCTAGAGGTCTGATCTAGATATAGGCATCCCATAACCTTATATCACTCCCATTTTAGTCTAGGTATGAGTCAGACTTGAGAAATCTGACCTTTATTGGGTGCTATCTAGATAGCTAAACTAGGTTTAGACCATAATATAGACAATTAAGCACAATGAGATGGAAAATGTGAGCCTTTTAATAGTATAAATGTCTAGAACTAAAGTGTTGAGCCCTATTAGGTATTTGTCAAGTACACAAGACTAAGATGCTTATATAAATAAGATTTTAGTTTTGCACCCCTTTAATCTATTAATACAGAAAGATGAAATTTCTAGGTTGAAAGAAATAAATGTGTACTAGGGTGTGTATAAAATACCTTACCTTTGATTGAGCCCACTTTGAGTGTTTTTTTTGTGTATTTCATGTAACCAAGATCATTTTATAGTATAAATTAGTGCACATAATCCTAAATTTTACATAAATAAAATGCTTGAAAAGCAAGAGATCAAGGGAGGATTACACCTATGTATCAATGTAATTATGTTTCCCCTTGGCACTTTGGCTTGGTAAAGATTCTTCCTTATGAAGCATTTGAAATAAGAGGGGTTCAAAATTAAATGATGATTTTGGTGAAAACCGTGCTTGTTGGTAAAGTATCAGTGCTTCTTGGTGAATAAGTTTGAATATATATGTACAATTTTTGGTGCACTTGCATTGCATATGCACCTTTAATGTGTCTCAAGCTAAAGTATCTATCAAAAAGTAACCTTTTATCTGTAACTTTGTATAATATTTTTCACAAATATAAGAAACTCTAGCCTAAATATCTAAAAAATGGTGCAATGTATAGGATTCTGACCCAAGCGTATATCTGAATCATGTAAATTGTAATGAAATTCTATAAATTCATATATTTGATATAAGTGTGAAGGTCATGTCACCATGACATGAGCCCACTAATGTTCCCCCTTTTTAAGGTGAGGGGAATGGAATCTAGTAGTTATTCTACCTCAAAAGGATGAGATAACTAAATAATATGTGTATAAATCATGTTGTATATAGGATTAGCATGTCTAAGTAGATATATCAATGAGGATTATAATATGTGATCATAAAAAACCCTAACATACATGATAAATATCATGGAAACATCTATAAATTAACAATGTAATCTCAACAAAAAATTAAGCACACACACAAGAACACTCAATGTCATATGAAATGGGTCTAAGGAGACCACAAACAAGGGGAATATTGAAGGAATGACACATTCAAATGTCTACATAAAAAGAAACATATAATGGCACAAGGGATAATAAATAAGGAACATATTTAAATGTTCCACAAGTAAGACAATAACAAGCAAGAAAAGGACACTCAAGGAAGTTACAATGTGAATAACTAAAGTATAAGCAAATAACATAAGCATCTCATACTAGTCTATGCATGTATGTGTTAGCAAAAATGTTATGTAACATCGAATATCATGTACAATGTGAGATATATAATCATGAGTATAGGCATGTTTAGGCATTAGTATATGAACTCAACATGATAATATAGAACTCATCATATATTAATGTAACATCTATCAATTATGATCAAAGAAGCATATGCCCCCAATGTAATATATCATGTGGGAAGAGAAAAGATCCAATATCTGTATGTTGAAGTATCATGGGTTTGGGGTATGCATGTATCACACTCAAGTATGTGTGAAACATATGTGTATGGAAATTATATGATATATACTAACATAAAGTAAATAACATATATGCCAAGGAAAAAGTCTATCTTATCATTTTTCTGCTATGTCTCCTGTGCACGCGCTCCCAAAGAATTTGAAATCAGCTGTAGTGAATCCAGCGAGCGGTGTGGTTGTGGCCACCGTTACGGGTGGGGTTTTTCTTGCTAGTGAGGGGAGGGATCAGAAAGCTAGTTCTTCTGTGGGGACTAGAGATACAACGGCTCTGTATCTGGCCTACGCTCTTGGTTCAGGGTATGGACCTGGGGGGAGAACCTTTACGGATGTGGTGGCCTTCAAATCAGATATACATGATGCATTACCTCATGCCACATTAGGGCAAACTCGCATATCACCTGTAAGTGCTTTAAAACCTATGAAGGTAACTCTAGACCCTGATTTAGTGGAAAACATTGGCCAATCGGAAGAACGGTTTTCCTCTTGTGCCGCCATTTTTTGTTTCCATGGTTTTTGGCCTTCTCTTGTAGATCTATAGGATTGGATTTCAAAGAACTGGCTACAAATTAAAGATGGTCAGATCCATCTTTGTGTCAGGGGCTTTTTTATAGTAATTTTTAAAAGTCTTGAAGATAGAAAATCTATTTTGTGTCACAATAATTTTTCTTGGCAGGGCAGATTTCCTCTTATGGCCAAACCTTGACATAAGGATTTTAATCCTCTCTCAGAATCCTTTAACAAGCTCCCTATATGGGTGCAGCTCCCTTATCTTCTTCTACACCTGTGGCAAGAGGCAATTTTTAAAACCATTGGAAATGCTATCGGGGAATTTTTATATGAAGAAGAGAGTCTGACTCTTAACCATTCGACTTGTGCATGATTTTTGGTAGATTTGGATGTTTCTAAGGGCCTTCCTAAGGTGATTTTCCTTGAATCCCCAAGGGGTACCTAGACACAAATTTTGGATCATGAGGGGATCCCTTTTCAGTGCAGGAAATGCCACCAAATAGGACATATTGCTGCTCGTTGTGTTGCTGGGAAATCTCATCCCAGATGTTCACCTTCTTGGTGGCCTAAGGGTTCCTCTGAACATAATTTTGACAAACAACCTCTAGAAGCAACTTCAAAATCCGAGACTGAGAACGAGGAAAGTTTGCAATCTGAACCGGAAGATGAAGAGGAATCATTAGTGAATCATTCTAATGAAGCCCCTACGGTGGCTGTGGTTAGTGATACTGTTGAGCCAGAGGAGGAGGTGGTGGTATCTTCCCCTATTCTGGAGGATCTCTCAAAGAGCCAGATTGTGTTTAATTCTCATAAGAATTTTATGCCCTTTGGAACCCAAAGATCATTGTCTTCTGAGGCATGGGTTGCTAAGGCAGCCAAGGTGAAGGACAGATGGATGGTAGTTAGGAGAAAGAAGTCTAAGCCTTCGGTCCCTCCTCTTGATATGAATCTTTGGTCATGTAAAAAAAAAATCTAAACTTATAAGATTCATCTAAAGTTCCCTTTTGCTGAATGTTTTTTTTGGGGACAGTAAATTGGTCAGGGTTACTAGTTACTGGACTGGAAGGTTGTTCAACTAGTTGTTCCAGTTGGTTAACTTTCAGTTCAGTGTTTGACTGCTATTTTTTATGGTCATATTTGTTGGTTACAAGTCCATGTAAAACCTGGTATTGGTTCTGTTCTATAATCAGGTTCTTTTGTTAACCTGGTTGTGCTTTAAGGTTTATCTTTCCCCTTGTGTAGGGTTTCGGGGCCCCTTCAAAACCTATTTTTACCTTAATCTAAAACATATATGCAAGGATCTAGTAAACATATCAATGATGAATATTTTTTTTATTTTTATTTTAATGTGAATGTTTTTGTATTTTCTTGAATATTTAATTTTTTATATTTTTGAATATTTGATTTGTTGTGGCCAATGTGCACTAAATGGATAAAGTTTTTTATGATTAGATAATTTTGAGTGAAAAAGGTTCATATCATGTTCCTCTTCTCTCCTTGTTTGCTTAGTAGAATTACCATTACCATCATGTGGTATGTGAACTAATCTTCCCTTGTAGGAAAATGAAATACCTTATTGATTTTTATCTATTTGAGCTTCAATTTAGTGTAGCTAAAATGTAAAAAAAGTAAAATTATATTAATTTGGATGGGGCATAATCCAAACTTTCATTTGGATAACACATGGACCACAAACAATTAGTAATATTATGTATCCCAATGAGTTTTTCCAACTTCATTTATAATGTAAGTCTTTGATTGTATAACTAAGTTATGCTAAACATATTTCATTAAAAAATTAATCTTTCCTTGTAGGATCAATATTATTATGGTCAGAATATACTCCACTCATGATTAATATAAGTATTAAATCCTTGTGGTGAGGGTTTTTTTTCTTGGTTCAATTTGAAGTGGTTTTGGAGTATGTCCATCTAGTATTGGTCTCGTATTGAATAATTTTTGCAAAGGACTCATGAAAATATTTGGAATTCCACATGTTTATTAATTATATTCACATGTTAATTTGTGCCCATTTTATGTATCTTGAACAAAGTGTTTTTACTTAAGAGGATATAGATTTAAGTATTTGTTATATTTGAATAGGAAACACGCATATTTATGCAAATCCATGTATATGTGGGTAAATGAGGTATAATGTTTATATATTTCCCTTTATTTTAGTGGAGGAGTAAGACCTCTAATAAATAATAATTTTAGTTCTAAATTTTAAGGTCTTTATGCTAAGGAATATGATGCATTTTAAAATTAAATACATAATCTTGAAGAGATTCATCATCATGTTATTTAAAGTTTTGTAAATGTTTTAATATATATTTTAACACATTATGTGTATTAAAATATGATTAAAAAACATCTTGTAATTTATTGAATGTATTTAAGGAACCATTTTGTAAACTATAGAGCTAATCACAAGCTTAATGTATAAGGCTTATATGAAATTATTTTAACAATATTCTCTCATCTTTAACCCAATTTTCAAAATAATGCACACACTAAATTATATGTTTGGAAGGATCCTCATGGCCAAAAAATGAAGGTAATATTGGCATGATAAACTCTTTTGGGTAAGGATATTAAAATAAACATTTTATAAGAGGTTGATTTTGTATAATGTTATCATTAGTAATAGTATTTGTTAGCATAGGTTCTTAGAAAACTCCATAACATGATAATGACAGGGATAACTTGTGCAATTAATGATAAAAAAAATTATTGGTTATAAATAAAGATTGAAAGATGCCATTATTTACCAAGTTAGACTCATATTAATGAAGACATGAAAATAAAGTGTATATAGAATAGTCAACATAACTATATGACTAACAGTTTAGACATCCACAATATTCATCATGTACAAATCAAAAGTAAAAGCTAGATAGGAATACCATACAAAACATTGTATTAATATCTATCACACATCAAAACCAATATTTATTACAATTAATTTCTATATATAGAGTATTAAAAATAACTATCTCATCATATTCTAGCCTTTTTATATGCCAAAAGGAAAGACTCTTGACATTCTTCTATCTATTACTTATAACTACAAGGTCAAATACGTGCATATGATTATAAAAAAGACAAAATCATATAATTCTCACGTGTCCATATACATTATAATTTTCAATATTAGTCCACCTTGTTCCTTATCTAACACATTCCTAGACTTAAATCATTGTCTCATCCCAAGAAAAATTCATAAAATTGGAGTCCAACTAAAGTTGATGAGATGAGATAGAAACAAAAGTTATAGTTATCACTCTGGGTGATATTTTACTAGTTTTCACCCTTTTCACACTACTTATCCACCATTTTGGTTTTTCAACTAAGTAGTGTACTGGCCTACCACCCTCTCATGTTTTTAAAAGGCTAGGATAACTAGGTGTCTACCCTTTAAGGGTTTTCAACTAGCCTAGCCCCGTTCCTAATGTTTAAAGCCATCTAACAAAATCGTGCAAAAAGTTATGAAATTTAAAAATTGAGGTGCACATTACCTACTAAGTATGTGGTGTTGATCCTTGAAGAGGATGCATAGGGGTTTATATGGATGTTATTATTCTTATATTGACCCATTTAATTATGTAGTATTTGGTAGTAGATGTTGTTATTGCTATTATTTATCTAGATAAACCTTTGTATCCAAATTATTCTACTACAAATTTTATTGAAGATGCTATTATGGAATGAATTGAGGCTCATCCACCACTTGGAAAATATCAAGATTCATCTGAGAGAGGTCTTTCTTAAGTATCTTCAATTGGTTACCACTTTGCACACCATGGTAAGTAATATATATATAGAAAAATTTGAACTAGCATCAAATTTTAAACATCATCATCTTCTATAATGGTAATTAATACTTTAGAATGTTAAATCTTGAGCTGAATATCTAGTACCAACTCAACCATTCGATCCATAGTTCATTAAGCTTCGATGCCTGAAAATGTATTATGCATAGTTTCATTTTGCCAAGCCTAAAGTTTTTACATGGCATTATCCCTTAAATATAATAATTATTTAAGGTCACTACCCATTTCTTATATAGTGGTTGTGGTGTCATTCATCACAACTTTGGCTTCATCTACTATTGCAAAATTAGTTCTAGTAGTAGCCAAAGAATTATTGAGACATTGCCTCCAATTCAACATTCTTTGAGATATTTTCTTAGATTATTTTGAAATGGTCTCTAAAACCTATTTTTATTCTTCAAGTAGTTCACAAATTGCCTATATTTATAACATTATAGGTTTTCCTTAGGTTCATAACATTTTTAATAGTCGCAGATTCAACCAATCCTTTGTGAGTTGATGCAACAGGGTGGTGAGTTGTTTATCTTCATAAATCACCTAGTCACCTAAGACTTGTGTGACTAGTGTGGAGCAAGTACTATTGATAAATAATTGTGAATTTTTAAGCTAGGTGCTCAATTTTATGTTGTCCTCTCATAGTTGAAAAACTTCAAGTTCCAATTCTAAGGCCTTTTATATAATTGACTCTTGGAACATAACTACCCCTTTAATTTGCTTGGATAATGATAAATAAGCAACATCCAAAGATGTTTTTAGTGTATTAGTGGCAAAACCATGTATGCTATGATGGTTATTGATAGATCTGACATGAACTATGCCAAATAAAGTGTAAATGTGGTGCATTGGGTGGATGTTGTGGGAACATCCCAAAACTAGTGGCTAGAGATTTAAGGTTTTAGTTGTGATGCTTCTTCCTACGCATCCTTTTATGTTATCCTCTTCTATTATTTTATGCACTCTACTTATTCCTTCGCTTGACATTCCATTTATTTTGTGTCTTTATCATTATCTTTAACCTTAGTCTTAACATCTTCCTCAACTTGATCTTTGGATTGTGTCTTGACCTTAGCCTTGGCTTTATCCTTAGCTTTAGTTTTATCTCTAGCTAATTACTCATTAGATACTTGTTTGGCTTGCTCCTCTTTGTCATTTTATTCTACTTGAGCCCTGACTATTGCCTCTACTTCAAATTTATTTCATTGTGTAACTTGTGATTGTTATTTTCTCTCTACTTCCTCTCATTCCTTTTTCTTTACCTCCACTTCTTTAGCTTGATTCTTATGGGCCTCTACTTCCTTAGTTTACTTCTACACAACATCTGCTTCTTCATCTTTATTTTTTACATCCTCTTCTTCCTTGACTTGCTTGTGCATAGTCTTTGCTTTTTTGACCTGATTATTCATAGCCTCTATTTCTTTAGCCTAATTTTGGTGCTTCTCTTCTGAAACTTGTTGTTTTCTTTATTCTTTATACATAGGTTATTATTAATTGTGTTTCACCTCTTGTGCAAATGCTTTTTATTTTGCTTATTTATTTTTATTTTTATATTCCTTTCACCTTTTATTCTTAGCCTTCCTTTGTTGCTCCTCTAGGTCCTATAATTGTTGTGCAACTTCTATTTGTGGCTTGGTCTATGGTAAAGTTATTTTTTAAGGCTCCTTAATGACCTTTGGTGTGTTAATATTAGTAATAATTAAGTTTCCTCTAAGGATGTTGATTCCACAACCATACTTTTGGTGTGCACAATTGTCTTCTTCTTAGAGGTGGGTGGAGGAGTGAGGGTCTTCTTTAGCTTCTTCACTAATTGGTCTTCGGGTTATGGTTGAGTTTGCAATGATTGTTATTTTTCTCGCTATTTTTTCTATTCTTTGAAAGATACCATTATTTATTTTATTATTTGAGATGGCCTTACTAAAGGATGAATCATTGGATTACACATCAAGGTTGAAGTTAGACTTTCCTATCTAGGTTGCTCTCTTAACTATGTATTAGAATATCCCATAAATGGATCCTTAGTGAATATTTTAGTTGCCAATTTATTTTGAGCTACCTCCTAACCTAAATTGTGAACAATAATAGAAGGGAGAGGTTGAGTGATGTCAACCCAAAGGTCTTATCTTAACTAATTTTTCACTTGGTAGGGGTGTACTACTTTTCATAAGAATAACTCTGCTTCCTCTTTCCCATAGATTTCACTATCGATGTCTTCCAACATGGTCTTAAATAATTCCTATTCCTCCACTCCCATTTATATCAAGTTGCACTCACCTATAATATTTATAACATTTGGATTATCTAGACAGGACTTTGTATGACGCATCCTCTTATTGGGTGGTGGAGGTGAGGCTTGTTTCATAGGTGCCTTTATCTATATAAGATAGAGTTTCTAATGTTTGTGGTGGGACTTATGAATATGATTTATATTATTTTTGTGCTTTTTCTAACACTGGTTGTTATCCTTATAGAGGAATAGATTGTAGAGGTGATATTGTTTATGTAGCTAGATCTTTATATCTCCACACTTATACTTACACATAGAACATTGTGATGAATAATGGCATTGTAGTTACAGTTGGAGTTAGTAACTCATGTATCTTGATTTGGATGACATTGTGTAGTTTTGTTACCGATGCATGTTGCCCTAGATATTATATGACATACTGAGGTATTCTGGGGCATAACCTGACCAAGGGTAAAGCCTCAATCCACCATGTGTTAAATCTCCCTAGTTGCTCATATTATTGTCCCATTTTTTTTCCATTCTATATTTGTGAAGGTGGTAGTAGGCCAAACTTTTTTAGTGACATTAACTGGTCCTTTTGGTAATTTCCATTATGTGAAACATAGAAGCAATACCAATAACTAATACTAGAATGTCTGGAAGGTACCTATGAGTTTCTTATCAATGTTGGTGGTTAGATCTGATTGTTTCTATATGATTTTCACTTTCACATTCAAAAGAGGAAATGAGAAACTAAGAGAAATGGTCTAAGGCTTGTATGTACCTGGATGAAGTCTTGTGCACTGAATATGCAGACGACTGGGGGAACTCCTCTTTGGTTGTGGAGGATGACACCTGTAGAAAAAAGAGACTAAAACAAAGAGGGCGTTAGATGAGGAGATGGTGGGCTGCCAAGCAAAAGATTGATCCCAGAAGTAAAAACTTGAGGGATGTCAACCCACTAATTGATAAAAATGATGTCTGATAAAAGGTAGAATGATAAAAGACTGAAATGATTAAAACTAAAACAAAAATGGAAGCAAATGCTTACTTGAATGCTACTATCAGCCTGGTCACAGTCACCGATGTTGGTTAGTCTGTCGACGTCGGTTGTCAAGGTCTGTTAACATTGGTTAGTCTATCAACATCGGTGAAGGTAGTGGTTTTTGTGGCTGGTGTCGATTGGGGCAGTAGTTTGTGGATGAGGTTTGGTCAGGTCTGGATGGGTTTCAGGGCTGTAGATGGGTTTGAGAAGGAGTTTGGGTGTTGGTAATGGTCGGTGCAAGGGTCTAGTTGGATGTTCAAGGTTTGGGCAGAGTGTATGTTCTGAAAAGGGGGGATAGAGGTGGTAAGGATATGGGGAGGCCTCTCAGCCTTTCTGGGAGGGAGTCAAGTTTGGTCTGGCTAAATAATGAAATAGATTAAAAAGAGAATATTGAAATGAAAATAGTAGCAAATACTTACCTCATACCTGTTGAAGAAGGAATGTTGCAGACTAGTTGTACTTGTTGCTAGTGCTACTGGTATGAAGGCCCTGTTGTTGATGTAGAAGACTGATGTAGAGTCCTTGCTATTGCTATAGCTGGTGTAGAAGCCCTGTGAGAGAGAGAGTGAGAGGTCTGGTGGATTGAAGACTAGAAGATTAGCTGATTATTGAAGGTCGAAAGGTGGATGATTGAAAGATTGAGGAAAATAGATGCAAAGATTCAAAAATGGATTGAGAGAGAGAGCAAAAATTGCCTTGGGCTAGTCTTAAGCAGTTGACGTCAGTGATCCCACCGGTGTTGGCCGACAGGTAACTGACGTTGGTAGCTGGAATAATGGGAAAAAGGCTAAAATTAGCCATTCACCCATTCTTCCAACTGCCCGAGTCAATTGGTCATACAAAAATAGTCAAAGGTGGATAAATAAACATGAGGATTAGTGGAGGGGAAGTTGGAATAGGTCATTAGGGTGATAAATGAGGGTATCCAAGGACCAAGAATCCAAGGAGAGGAAAGGTGGCAAGGAGAGAGAGAAAAGGAATTTTATTAATTTAAAATAGCTAATTATTTTAAATAAATAAGTGTGTAGGGGGTTAGGAGTGGTTAAGTGAAATGGGACAAAGGGGACCAAGGGGGGAGAGGATGAGGAGGATGACCAAGGGAGTAGACATGATTTTGGCGTCTACATTTGCCCCTTTTTGTCTTGTTGGTTGTTTTAATGAAATGTAAGACAAAAAATAGGAGTTGGTTGCCCTAGGTATGGGATGAGGTTGATTTTGTTCTATTGGTTGTTCGAGTGAACTGCAAGACAAAAATGAAAGGAGGGTTGGTTGCCCTAATGTGAGATGAGGTATTCCCCCTCAAAAGCGGGAGTCGAGGGAAGGGAACCTGAAATCGGGCATTGATTGGACAGAAAGTGGATGAAAATGGTGAGTGTGAATGCTGTAATAGTTGTGATTGCATGCATACCACTTCACGAGATGGTTAGGTCAAATTGTCACAAGTCAAGGGTCGAGGAGTGCCAAAATTAAAGTAATCGAGCCCCAGCATTTGGTTGTAGCTGGTCGGGTTATTCAATCTAAGCTGTAACTCCAATGGTCATCATGTTCCAGGTATCTGAAGCTGAGGAAGTGCTCTCAAAAAACATGAAAATGTCACAAGTAGTGGGGATCAACTGGCTTGCAATCTTATACTTGTGAAGGTCAAAAAGTGGTCTGTGCACAATTTTACTAACCATTCGTGAGGTAGCATACATGCAAAAACAACCAAGGCAACATCATCTTAGAAGTGGTTGGAGTTTGAGGAGATAGTCGTGATCTCCATGGTCATTGGTTGAGGTGGAAGGATGGATGAAAGGATGTGGCTGAGCTAACCTTAGAATACTGAGTGCTGCCTATATAGCCCCTATGGTTAGGGCCTCAGGCCAATGTAGTTCTCCCTAAAGGGAGGAAGAGGGTCAAAGGTATGGATTGGTCTTGGTTGAGGTCAAGTCATGGTCAATAGGAGAAAAGAAGGTTTGTCCATCAGGTAGACAAACAAACGAGGGTGGTCGAGCTAACTCCAGAGGACGTCGTGTCAACTGAGTGCTACCTACATAGCCCTGGTCTTAGGGCCTCAGACTAATGTAGTTTAGACTAGGAGTCAAAATGGTTAATGATTGGTTTTGGTCAAGATTAAATGATGAGGATAAGATGATGTTATAGCCTTTTCCAAATGGTGTATTCTGTAACATTGATCGAGGGGTCTTTCATCCCTAGTAATTCTCCATATTCATGATGGATGTATGCTAAAAAGGAATTGAGGTCTATTTATGCTTCAGCAAGTATTGGTTTATGCTTAACATAAATTGTGTCTGGTCGATAGTTTCCATGTGTATTGTTGTCCATAGAAACTATGTGAAATGGACTATGATGATGTGACAAGTTTGAAAATGTTTTGGTTGGTTTGGTTTGGTAGGAAAATGATGTGGTTGAATGTGACCAAAGTGTAAAAGAAAAGTGAAAGGCAAATTGCTCTTTCATTGACAAGGACTAGAATGATAACATAGATAGAGGTTGTTAGAACCAAGAGCCCCATTCATGCATTACGTCATTGACCACAGGTTGTGTTAGAGAGGTAATCAAATTGCTTTAACATTAAAGTGAGCTTGAAGTCCCTTGAGTAGGTGATGTGATAGGAGGAGAATAGGGTAACCCCTTTTAGAGCAGAGATAACTTTGCCTTTTTTGTATAGGAGACCCGAAAATAACTATAAGCCAAGTCCATGACCCATTTTTTTTGGGTGTAGACTGATCAATGCGGGAAGCCTGCATAGAGAGGTCATTTTGCTTTGTGGTCATTTGTGAAGCTGATCGATGTGGGAAGCTTCTAAGAAAGTGCTATTTATAGCAAGATTTAGTCATAACCATCCTTCGAGGGAGTGGCCTATATTCTACATTTTATATATGAGGGCTTTTGAATAGCTGTCCTTCGAGGGAGCAGTCTATTAGCTACAACAATGATAATATAGCTATCCTTCGAGGGAGTAGTCTATTTTTTGATTTGAGTTGGTGACTTTGATTTATTTTTGACAGAAATGTGAGTCATGGACAAAACTATAGAAGTTTAAGGGCTCCGTTTTATTAGGACAAAGTATCCAAAAAGGGTTACAGAGGGTTTGTGAAGGGGAATAAGGTTGAAAGGAATGAGGATTAAGGGGACAGGGATTGCTCAAGGGATGAGCTCAAGGTAAATGTCAAGTGGATGAGTACTCGACTAACAGTAGAACAATCATAGATGCAACGCATTAAGAGGCTCAGGTTCTGGCCGTCTGTCGAGAGAGGAGAGACAATAAGTCCTTGACCCATACTTGTGCGTGATGATGAAAGGTCTGAGCCAATTAGGAGCAAACTTGTCTTTGTTTACTTCTTTCCAAATTGGTCACGTGATAGTCGATGAAGGATGGTTGATATGGTCATTGATTTGTCGAGACTAGTTAAATGTTTGGTCGAGGGTCAGGTCAATGGATATTTGGTCGATGATTGGTCGATGGTTTGGTTGAATGGTTAGGTCGAGGTCAGGTTGAACGTTGAATTCCCCTAACAGCTAGGGAGAATATTTGACAATTTGGTCAAGGTCGGTTGAGGCTTGGTGGTCAAATTGATTATGTTGATGTTGAATAAGGGGGTCAGAGGCGGCAAAGGGACCATAGGCTGGCATGGAGATCTCGATTTAGGTAATGAGGTTTGAGAAGCATGGGTTGGTGTTGATGATTTGTCAAAGGGAAGGTCAAGAGGATCCTTAATGAGAAGGGAATCCTTTTTTTAGTGTTGATGAGTGACAGCTTTAAGAGCGTAACAACGCTCAGTGTCATGTCTCGGTTTGTGATGATAGTGACAAAATTTAGAGTTGTCGAACCAAGATGGTCTTGATCTGAGAGTTGATGAGTGGGGTGGTGTCGAAGGTTTGCTGACAATGTGGTTAAGAAGAAAGGTGTCTTTCTCCAAGCATTGGTGAATGACAACCTTGAGGGCACAAGAATGCTCAGTGTCGTGCCCAGGCGTGCGATGATATGCACAAATTTGAGTGTCATCAAACCAGGGCAATTTTGGTCTAAGGGAGTGATATGGTTTAAGAGGTGAGAGATTGATGTGAGAAGACTGCAACAATTTTCGTAACAAGGCATAAGAACCTACTAATGGGTCTGTGTGTCTTGTTGTAGTGGAGGTTGATGACTTTGGTTTGAGAGGCCTAAGAGGTATTGGTCGTACCATCATTTTTGTGGGTGGTGTAGCCACATGTATAGATGGCACTTTGGTGGTGATAAATGTTGGATGTTTTGGAGGAAATATATGTCTAATGGGTTGAGAGAGTAATGGAGGTGACTTGCCTCTGTGAAGCATGGGAGTATGAAGCACTCCTATTAAAGTGGATGGATGTGGGCCCAAAATTGAAGGTAATGATGAAGGTAGGGGAGAAATTCTCTGGTGTGGTTTAGTGGTCTTATTTAGTTTGGGTTGAGGGCCACCATTGTGTGAGGTGAGATTAGATACGGGTTTGGGTTTGAATGTGGATGGAGGTGAGTGAGATGTAGCAATCTCAGGCAAAAGGCAAGAGTAAACCATGACTGGGTCTTCCTCAATCGAAATGGGTGAAGAGACTAGGTCTTCTCTTGGTGGAGAAGAAATAAGAGAGTGCGGCTCCTCAAGAGTGTAAAGGGCAGGGATGATTGTGCGTTCTACTTGTGGTTGAGGAGTAGGCAAGGTATGGTCCTCCATTGGTGGGAGGAAGGATGAATGTGGGGTTAATGGCATAGGTATGGTCAAGGCATCCTCTAATATAAGAGAGGTCAATGGAGGACTAACAGGAGAAGAGGATTCTTCTACCTATGGAGGAGGAATAGGGGAAGAAGGGTCTTCCACCTGTGACGGAGATTGGTTAGGGACAAGAGGCGAGACCGTGTCGATCGTGTGTATGTCATGCTCGTGGGAGCTATCGGCCATGGTCTAGACATTGTGTTGGGTAGGTGGATGATTAGGAAAGGGTTGTTTGAAGATATTGATGTGTTGATTGGGTGGGGTGTTTGGGTTATCCAAAACAAGATCCCCTTTATCGATCATGTCTTGAATGATATTTTTGAAGGTTCGGTAATTGTTGATGTCATGGCCTTAGACGCGGTGAAAATGACAGAAGTCATTCTCCCTATACCAAGTAGGGAGAGCTTTTGAAGGGTCGAATTGAGGTGGTCAGATTGGAGGGAGATTGAGGACACCCTGCTTGACATGTTTTTCTAAAATGGAAGCGTATGATTCTCCAAGTGGAGTGTATGAACTCTGGATGTACCATTGTTGGAATTGTTTGGTGATGCTTTAGGACGTTGAAGGTTGAGGTTGGTCAGTTGTTGTCGAGGATGGTGATCCAATGACCATAGTGTTGGCCACTCCTTTGGACTTGGAGTTGGCAGAAGAAGAAGGTCTGGAAGAAGAAGGGTCATTGGCTTTTGCGTTGGTATTACACAATTTGACCTTATCTTCTTCAATGGTGCAGAGTTCAAGCTTTCAGGCCATGATGAAAGCTTTGCCAAAAGTGCAGAATGTTTAAATCCACAACGTAGAAGAGATGTGCCTAGCACATGCTTGAGAAAAGAGCTCAATGAGCTTAGGTTGAGGCAAGGAGAAGGAGAGTTGGTTAATCAAGCCTCTCCAATGGGTGACAAAATCAACTATTGATTCATCGTCAAATTGCCTGATGGAGTAGAGGTCTGTGATTGAGACTTATTTGGTGATGTTGATTGAGAAATGGTCAAGGAATAATTGAGCAAGTTGAGTGAATGAAATGATAGAATGTCTGGTAAGAGAGCTATACCAGTCAAGGGCAGGGCCAAAAAGCGTCATAGGGAACGTACGTAGAAGTAACGCATCGTCGTAGGCTATAAGATAACAAGCATGTCTGAATGCCCATAGGTGCTATTGCAGGTCTTCCTTACTCTGGAAATGATAAAATTTAGGAAGCTCCCACTGGTTGGGATATGGTCGAATAGTGACGGAGGGATGGATGGGTTCGTTGCAAATTTACTCATATGAGAGCACATTGTGTGAACCAAAAATAGAGGTCTCAAGACTAGACATTTTATCCATCAGCATTTTGATAAGATTGGCTGACGAATTGGTAGATGGGGTGCCCCCTAGGTTGTAGAGTGCTTGAAAGGTGCTAGAGGGGGCATATGACGTAGTCAGTTGCGCTTGTAGGGGTGTAACATATCGGTAACTAGTCGTTGGGATAGAAGTGTAGGCTAAGGGTGGTTGCGTTGTGAAGGTAGAAGGCATAAGTTGACTTGATACCACCAAAGGTGGTTATGTGATTGCATTGGCAAAAGGGGAGGTAGACACTCTTACATTTATGGGCACAAGAGTGTGTGGAGTCGAGACAATCAAGTTTTGGTATGATGTAGAACTTGGTTGAATTACGGGTGGTTGAGAGGGTAATGAAACCCTGATGGAGGTTGGTCTAAAAATAGATGGGGAGGCTAAACTTTTTGTATTGGCCATGGTTAGGTTAATGGTTGAGGCAAAAGGCTGGGTAGCGGATGGTGTTGATGTCATCGCCGCTTCACCCGAAAGGTCTCGCGTTGGGTTTTATGCGAGATAGTTTTGCAGGGCTTTGACATTGAGGTCCAAGAATCTTTCAAAATCTTGGTCCCCTTCAGGGACAATGGGAGTCTGAGTTGGGGTTGATTGAGTAGGAGTTCTTTCAGTGTTTGAGTGAAACTCCATTATAGGACTAGTTATGGATGGGGAATGTGGAAGTGGTCGATGTCTCGCGTGGTCAAGAAGAGCCTTGGTTTGACTGAATGTCAAAACCATTCAAGGCAAAAGGGGTCAGGTTTCAAAAACTATGTTTTTTTAGTTTTAGAAACTTAGAATGTGGTTTTTGGCAGAAAAAAGGGTTGGGTTTTAAGGCTGCTATTTTAAAAAAAAAGGACTATGACAGTGACTGACGTCAGTTGAAAAACTGATGCCGATGAGAAAAGATGGCCAACATCGGTTAGATAATTGATGCTGGTGAGGAAAGGTTGCCAACATCGGTGGTAAAACTGATGTCGGTGACTGTGTTTTCTAGAAATCCAAAAGATTTGAGAGTTTTTGGAAAAAAGGAAGAAGAACGTCCTCACTAGCTCAAACAAGCAGATAAGAACAAAAAAGATGAAGAATACAAGCAGATCCTAAGCGTCAAATCCTAAGAATCAACTTTTAGAATCTTATTGGCTTATGCCTTAGAATGTGTTTAGGAAGATTGGATTTTGAGATGGGTCCTAGAAGAAGTAGTCTATGGATGGTTTCAGGTTTGTTTCGGTGCTGAAAAGTCTGTGTTAGGTTCCGTACTTGGCCTGGTGCTAAGGAGCCAGCTCCCCTCACTTCATGAACCCAGTGATGAGCTGGGCCCGCTTAGCCAGTATATACTTCCCCTAGAGATTATCCTCTACCAGAGAACAGAGTGGGCTTTCCCCTTGGTGATGAAATCCAAGTGGGATTGGCGGGATGGGTAAGGTATCTGTTGGGTGATGAAATCCCAATCGGGCCTTGTCTCAGGTAAGTTTTGATGTTTGATTTGTGCAAGTGATTTGGTTGTGTAACATAAAGTGATCTACGATTAATTCATGATACGGTTGTTAATTACTAGGTGTGGACTAAGTATGTAATCAAGAAGAAATAAAATGCAGTGTGTTTTAAGCCCAAGTCAAAATGTTAGTTCGTATGAAGACAAATGGAGAAAGGGTTGAAGAGTATGACTTTTGACTAGTCTATGATGCAAGAAAAGAAAGAAGAGTTCTTTTTAATCCTGCTAATAGTGTCGTTTAGAAGAGAAGAAAGAGGTGAAAAGGGAGAAACCTAATGCACCTATATAAAGAGAAAGAAAATAACCCAAGGAAGACCCTAGGGTCCCATCAGGCATGCCAGAGTGTTTCTATACGATTTTCACTTTCACATTCAAAAGAGGAAATGAGAAACTAAGAGAAATGGTCTAAGGCTTGTATATACCTAGATAAAGTCTTGCGCACTGAATATCTAGACGACTGGAGGAACTCCTCTTTGGTTGTGGAGGATGACACTTGTAGAAGAAAGAGAATAAAACAAAGAGGGCGTTAGATGAGGAAATGGTGGGCTGCCAAGTAAAATATTTATCCCAAAAGCAAAAACTTGAGGGATGTCAACCCACTGATTGATAAAAATGATGTCTGATAAAAGGCATAATGATAAAACACTAAAATGATTAAAACTAAAATAGAAATGGAAGCTAATGCTTACCTGAATGCTATAGTCTACCAATGTCGGTTGTCAAGGTCTACCGACGCCGATTAGTCTACCAACGTCGATGAAGGCAGTGGTCTCTGCGGCTGGTGTCGGTCGGGGCAGTAGTCTATTGATGAGGTTTGGTCAGGTCTGGACAAGTTTTAGGGCTGTAGACGGGTCTGAGAAGGAGTTTGGGCATTGGTAATGGTCTGTGCAAGGGTCTGGTTGGATGTTCAAGGTCTGGGCAGAGTGTATGTTCTGAAAAGGGGGGATAGAGGTGGTAAAGATATGGGAAGGCCTCTCAGCCTTTCTGGGAGGGAGTCAAGTCTAGTCTGGCTGAATAACGAAATAGATTAAAAAGAGAATACTAAAATGAAAATAATAGCAAATACTTACCTCATACCTACTAGAGAAGGAATGTTGTAGACTGGTTGTACCTATTGCTGGTGTTACTGGTGTGAAGGCCCTGTTGTTGATGTAAAAGACTGATGCAGAGTCCCTGCTGTTGCTGTAGCTGGTGCAGAAGCCCTGTGAGAGAGAGAGTGAGAGGTATGGTGGATTGAAGACTGGAAGATTGGCTGATTATTGAAGGTTGAAAGGTGGATGATTGAAGGATTGAGGAAAATGGATGCAAATATTCAAAAATGGATTGAGAGAGAGAGAGAACAAAAATTGCCTTAGGCTAGTCTTAAGCAACTGACATCGGTGATCCCACCAGCGTCGACCGACAGGTAACCGACGTTGGCAGCTGGAATAATGGGAAAAAGGCTAAAATTAGCCTTTCGCCCGTTCTTCCAACTACTGTGGGTCAATTGGTCATGCGAAAATGGTCGAAGGTGGATAAATAAACATGATGATTAGTGGAGGGGAAGTTGGAATAGGTCATTAGGGTGATAAATGAAGGTATCCAAGGACCAAGAATCTAAGGAGAGGAGATGTGGCAAGGAGAGAGAGAAAAGGGATTTTATTAATTTAAAATAGCTAATTATTTTAAATTAATAAGTGTGTAGGGGGTTAGGAGTGGTTAAGTGAAATGGGATGAAGGGGACTAAGGGGGGAGAGGATGAGGAGGATGACCAAGGGAGTAGACATGATTTCGGTGTCTACATTTTCCCCTTTTTGTCTTGTTGGTTGTTCTAATGAACTGTAAGACAAAAAATAGGAGTTAGCTACCCCAGGTATGGGATGAGGTTGATTTTGTCCTGTTGGTTGTTTGAGTGAACTGCAAGACAAAAATGAAAGGAGGGTTGGCTTCCCTGATGTGAGATGAGGTATTCTCCCTCAAAGTAGGAGTCAAGGGAAGGGAACCTGGAATTAGGTGTCGATTTGATAGAAAGTGGATGAAAATGGTGAGCGTGAATGCTAAAATAGTTGTGATTGCATGCATACCACTTTATGAGATGGTCAGGTCAAATTGTCATAGGTCAAGGGTCGAGGAGTGCCAAAATTGAAGTAATTGGGCCCTAGCATTTAGTTGTAGCTGATCAGGTTATTCAATCTAAGCTGTAGCTCCAATGGTCATCGTGTTTTAGGTATCTCGGGCTCAGGAAGTGCTCCTAAAAAACACGAAAAATGTCACAAGTAGTGGGGATCAACCGGCTTGTAATCCTATACTTGTGAAGGTCAAAAAGTGGTTTGTGCACAATTTTGCTAACCATTCGTGAGGTAGCATACATGCAAAAACAACCAAGGCAACGTCATCTTGGAATTGGTTGGAGTCTGAGGAGATAGTCGTGATCTCCATGGTCATTGGTCGAGGTGGATGGATGGACAAAAGGATGTGGCCGAGCTAACCTCAGAACACTGAGTGCTGCCTACATAGCCCCTATGGTTAAGGCCTCAGGCCAATGTAGTTCTCCCTAAAGGGAGGAAGAGGGTTAAAGGTATGGATTGGTCTTGGTCGAGGTCAAGTCATGGTCAATAGGAGAAAAGAAGGTTTGTCCATCAAGTAGACGAACAAATGAGGGTGGTCGAGCTAACCCCAGAGGACGTCGTGTCAACTGAGTGCTGCCTACATAGCCCTGGTCTTAGGGCCTCAGAACAATGTAGTTCAGACTAGGAGTCAAAATGGTCAATGATTGGTTTTGGTCAAGATTAAATGATGAGGATAAGATGATGTTATAGCCTTTTCCAAATGGTGTATTTTGTAACATTGGTCGAGGGGTCTTTCATCCCTAGCAATTTTTCATATTCGTGATGGATGTATACTAAAAATGAATTGAGGTCTATTTATGCTTCAACAAGTATTGGTTTATGCTTAACATAAATTGTGTTTGGTTGATAGTTTCCATGTGTATTGTTGGCCATAGAAACTATGTGAAATGGACTATGATGATGTGACAGGTTTGAAAATGTTTTGGTTGGTTTGGTTTGGTCGGCAAATGATGTGGTTGAATGTGACCAAAGTGTAAAAGAAAAGTGAAAGGCAAATTGCTCTTTCATTGACAAGGACCAGAATGACATCATAAATAGGGGTTGTTAGAACCAAGAGCCCCATTCATGTATTACATCATTGACCACAAGTTGTGTTAAAGAGGTAAGCGAATCGCTTTGACATTAAAGTGAGCTCGAAGTCCCTTGAGTAGGTGATGTGATAGGAGGAGAATAGGGTAACCCATTTTAGAGTAGAGATAACTTTGCCCTTTTTGTATAGGAGACCCGGAGACAACTATAAGCCAAGTCCATGACCCATTTTTTTTTTGGTGCAGACTGATCAATGCGGGAAGCCTGCATAAAGAGGTCATTTTGCTTTGTGGTCATTTGTGAAGCTGATCGATGCGAGAAGCTTCTAAGAAAGTGCTATTTATAGCAAGATTTAGTCATAGCCATCTTTCGAGGGAGTGGTCTATATTCTAATTTTTATATATGAGGGATTTTGAATAGTTGTCCTTTGAGGGAGCAATTTATTAGCTATAGCAATGATAATACAGCTGTCCTTCTAGGGAGCAGTCTATTTTTTGATTTGAGTTGGTGACCTTGATTTATTTTTGATAGAAATGTGAGTCATGGACAAGACTATAAAAGTTCAAGGGCTCTCTTTTATTAGGACAAAGCATCCAAAAAGGGTTACAGAGGGTTTGTGAAGGGGAATAGGGTTAAAAGGAATGAGGATTAAGGGGATGGGGATTGCTCAAGGGATGAGCTCAAGGTAAATGTCAAGTGGATAAGTACTCGACTAACAGTAGAATGGTTGTAGATGAAACACATTAAGAGGCTCAAGTTTTGGCCGTCCATCGAGAGAGGACAGACGATAAGTCCCTAAGTCATACTTGTGCATGATGATGAAAGGTCCGAGCCAATTAGAAGAAAACTTGTCTTTGTTTACTTCTTTCCAAATTGGTCACACGATAGTCGATGAAGGATGGTTGATATGGTCGCTAATTTGTCGAGACTGGTTGAATGTTTGGTCGAGGGTCAGGTCGATGGATATTTGGTCAATGATTGGTCGATGGTTTGGTTGAATGGTCGGGTTGAGGTCAGGTTGAATGTTGAATTCCCCCAATGGCTAGGGAGAATGTTTGACAGATTGGTCAAGGTTAGTTAAGGCTTGGTGGTCAGATTGATTGTGTTGATGTTGAATAAGGGGCTCAAAGGCAGCAAAGGGACCATAGGCTGGCATGGAGATCCTGATTTAGGTGATGAGGTTTGAGAAGCATGGGTCAGTGTTGATGATTTGTTGAAGGGAAGGTCAAGAGGATCCTTAATGAGAAGGGAATCCTTTTTTTGATGTTGACAAGTGACAGCTTTAAGAGTGCAACAATGCTCAATGTCATGTCTTGATTTGTGATGATAGTGACAAAATTTAGAGTTGTCGAACCAAGATGGTCTTGATCTGAGAGTTGATGAGTGGGGCGGTGTCAAAGGTTTACTGATAATGTGGTCAAGAAGAAGGGTGTCTTTCTCCAAGCATTGGTGAATGACAACCTTGAGGGCACAACAATACTCAGTGTCATGCCTAGGCGTGTGATGATACACACAAATCTGAGTGTCATCAAACTAGGGCAGTTTTGGTCTGAGGGATTGATATGGTTTAAGAGGCAAGAGATTAATGCGAGAAGATTGCAACAATTACCATAATAGCAAGGCATAAGAACCTGCTAATGGGTCTGTGTGTCTTGTTGCAGTGGAGGTTGATGACTTTGGTTTGAGAGGCATAAGAGGTATTGGTCGTACCATCATTTTCATGGGTGGTGTAGCCACACGTATAAATGGAACTTTGGTGGTGATAGGTGTTGGATGTTTTGGAGGAAATATATGTCTAATGGGTTGAGAGAGTAATGGAGGTGACTTGCCTTTGTGAAGCATGGGAGTATGAAGCACTCCTATTAAAGTGGACGGATGTGGCCCCAAAATTGAAGGTAATGATGAAAGTGGGGGAGGAATTCTCCAGTGTGGTTTAGTGGTCTTATTTAGTTTGGGTTGAGGGCCACCATTGTGCGAGGTGAGATTAGATACGGGTTTGGGTTCGGATGTGGACGAAGGTGAGTGAGATGTAGCAATCTCAGGCAAAAGACAAGAGGAAATTGTGACTGGGTCTTCCTCAGTTGAAATAGGTGAAGAGACTTTGTCTTCTCCTATTGGAGATGAAATAAGAGAGTGCGGCTCCTCAAGAGTGCAGAGGGCAGGGATGATTGTGCCTTCTACTTGTGGTTGAGGAGTAGGCAAGGTATGGTCCTCCATTGGTGGGAGAAAGGATGAATGTGGGGCTAATGGCATAGGTATAGTCATGGCATCCTCCAATATGAGAGAGGTCAATGGAGGAATAACATGAGAAGAGGGTTATTCTACTTGTGGAGGAGGAATAGGGGAAGAAGGGTCTTCCACCTGTGAAGGAGATTGGTCAGGGACAAGAGGCGAGACCGTGTTGACCGTGTGTATGTCATGCTCGTGAGAGCTATCGGCCATGGTCTGGACATTGTGTTGGGTAGGTAGATGATTAGGAAAGGGTTGTTTGAAGATATCGATGTGTTGATTGGGTGGGGCATTTGGGTTATCCAAAACAAGATCCCCTTTATCGATCATGTCTTGAATGATATTTTTTAAGGTTCGGCAATTGTTGATGTCATGGCCTTGGACGCGGTGAAAGTGACATAAGTCATTCTCCCTATACCAAGTAGAGAGAGATTTTGAAGGGTCGAATTGAGGTGGTTGGATTGGAGGGAGATTGAGGACCCCTTGCTTGACAATTTTTTATAAAATAGAAGCATATGATTCTCTAAGCAGAGTGTATGAACACTGGATGTACCATTGTTGAAATTGTTTGGTGATGATTTAGGATGTTGAAGGTTGAGGTTGGTCGGTTGTTGTCGAGGATGGTGATCCAATGACCATAGTGTTGGCCACTCCTTTAGACTTGGAGTTGGTAGAATAAGGTCTGGAAGAAGAAGGGTCATTGGCTTTTGCGTTGGTATGACGTAATTTGACCTAATCTTCTTCAATGACGCAGAGTTCAAGCTTTTGGGCGATGATGAAAGCTTCACCAAAAGTGCAAAATGTTTGAATCTACAAGGTAGAAGAGATGTGCTTGGCACATGCTTGAGAAAAGAGCTCGATGAGCTCAGGTTGAGTCAAGGAGAAGGAGAGCTGGTTAATCAAGCCTCTCCAACGGGCGACAAAATTGACTATTGATTCATCGTCAAATTGCCTGATGGAGTAGAGGTCTATGATTGAGTCTTGTTTGGTGATGTTGATTGAGAAATGGTCAAGGAATAATTGAGCGAGTTGAGTGAATGAAAAGATAGAATGTCTGGTAAGAGAGCTATACCAGTCAAGGGCGGGGCTAGAAAGTGACATAGGGAACATGCGTAGAAGTAACGCATTGTCGTGTGCTATAAGATAACAAGCATGTCTGAATGCCCGTAGGTGCTGTTGCGGGTCTTCCTTACTCTGAAAACAAGAAAATTTAGGAAGCTCCCACTGGTTAGGATATGGTTGAATAGGGATGGAGGGATGGATGGGTTCATTGTAAATTTGCTCATATGAGAGGGCATTACGTGAACTAGAAATAGAGGTCTCAAGACTAAACATTTTATCCATCAACATTTTGATAAGATTAGATGACAGATTGGTAGATTGGGCACCCCCTAGGTTGTAGGGCACTTGAAAGGTGCTAGAGGGGGCATATGACGTAGTCAGTTGCGCTTGTAGGGGTGCAACATATTGGTAACTAGTCATTGGGATAGAAGTGTAGGCTAAGGGTGGTTGCATTTTGAAGGTAGAAGGCATAAGTTGACTAGATACCACCAAAAGTGGTTGCGTGATGGCATTGGAAAAATGGGAGGTAGACACTCCTGCATTTATGGGTGCAAGAGTGTGTGGAGTCGAGAAAATCAAGTTTTGGTATGATGTAGAACTTGGTTAAATTGCGGGTGGTTGAGGGGGTAATGAAACCCCGATGGAGGTTGGTCTAAAAATAGATGGGGAGGCCATACTTTGTGTATTGGCCATGGTCAGGTTAATGGTTGAGGCAAAGGCTGGGTAGCGGATGGTGTTGATGTCATCGCTGCTTCACCCGAAAGGTCTCGCATTGGGTTTCTTGCAAGATAGTTTTGGAGGGCTTTGACATTGAGGTCCAAGAATCTTTCAAAATCTTGTTCCCCTTCAGGGACAATGGGAGTCTGAGTCGGGGTCGATCGAGTAGGAGTTCTTTTGGTGTCCGAGTGGAACTCCATTATAGGACTAGTTATGGATGGGGAAGGCAGAAGCGGTCGATGTCTCCCGTGGTCAAGAAGAGCCTTGGTTTGACTGCGTGTCAAAACCATTTAAGGCAAAAGGGGTCAAGTTTCAAAAACTATGTTTTTTCAGTTTTAAAAACTTAGAATGTGGTTTTTGGCAGAAAAAAGGGTCGAGTTTTAAGGCTGCTAACTGTGACAGTGATCGACGTGAGTTGAAAAACCGATGCTGGTGAGAAAAGATGGCTGACGTCGGTTAGATAACAAATGTCGGCAAGGAAAGGTTGCCAACGTCGATGGTAAAATCAATGCCGATGATTGTGTTTTTTAGAAACCTAAAAGATTTGAGAGTTTTTGGAAAAAAGAAGAATGTCCTCACTAGTTCAAACAAGTAGATAAGAATAGAAAAGATGAAGAACACAAGCAGATCCTAAGCATCAAATCCTAAGAATCAACTTTTAGAATCCTATTGGCTTATGCCTTATAATGTGTTTAGGAAGATTGGCTTTTGAGACGAGTTCTAGAAGAAGTAGTCTATGGATGGTTTCGGGTTTGTTTCAGTGCTCAAAAGTCTGTGTTAGGTTTCGTACTTGGCCTGGTGCTAAGGATCAAGCTCCCCTCACTTCACGAACCCAGTGATGAGCTGGGCCTGCTTAGCTAGTATATACTTCCCCTAGAGATTATCCTCTGCCAGAGAACAGAGTGGGCTTTCCCCTTGGTGATGAAATCCAAGTGGGATTGCCGGGACGGGTAAGGTATCCGCTGGGTGATGAAATCCTAGTCGGGCCTTGTCTCAGGTAAGTTTTGATGTTTGATTTGTGAAAGTGATTTGGTTGTGTAACATAAAGTGATCTATGGTTAATTCATGATACGGTTGTTAATTACTAGGTGTGGACTAAGTATGCAATCAAGAAGAAATGAAATGCAGTGTGTTTTAAGCCCAAGTCAAAATGTTAGTTTGTATGAAGACAAATGGAGAAAGGGTTGAAGAGTATGACTTTTGACTAGTCTATGATGCAAGAAAAGAAAGAAGAGTTCTTTTTAATCCTGCTAATAGTGTCGTTTAAAAGAGAAGAAAGAGGTGAAAAGGGAGAAACCTAATGCACCTATATGAAGAGAAAGAAAAGAACCCAAGGAAGACCCTAGGGTCCCACTGGGCGTGCCAGAATGTTTCTATACGATTTTCACTTTCACATTCAAAAGAGGAAATGAGAAACTAAGAGAAATGGTCTAAGGCTTATATGTACCTGGATGAGGTCTTGCGCACCGAATATCCAGATGACTGGAGGAACTCCTCTTTGGTTGTGGAGGATGACACCTGTAGAAGAAAGAGACTAAAACAAAGAGGGTGTTAGATGAGGAGATGGTGGGCTACCAAGCAAAAGCTTGATCCTAGAAGCAAAAACTTGAGGGATGTCAACCCACTGATTGATAAAAATGATGTCTGATAAAAGGCAGAATGATAAAAGATTAAAATGATTAAAACTAAAACAAAAATGGAAGCAGATGCTTACCTGAATGCTGCTGTCAGCCTGGTCACAGTCGTCGACGTTAATTTGTCTGTCGATGTCAGTTGTCAAGGTCTGCCGACGTCGGTTAGTCTATCGATGTCGGTGAAGGCAGTGGTCTCTATAGCCGGCATCGGTTAGGCCAGTAGTCTGTGGATGAGGTCTGGTTAGGTCTGGATGGGTTTCAGGGTTGTAGATGGGTCTGAGAAGGAGTTTGGGCATTGGTAATGGTCTGTGCAAGGGTCTGGTTGGATGTTCAAGGTCTGGGTAGAGTGTATGTTCTAAAAAGGGGGGATAGAGATGGTAAGGATATGGGAAGGCCTCTTAGCCTTTCTAAGAGGGAGTCAAGTCTGGTCTGGCTGAATAACAAAATAGATTAAAAAGAGAATACTAAAATGAAAATAGTAGAAAATACTTACCTCATACCTGCTGGAGAAGGAATGTTGCAGACTAGTTGTACCTATTGTTGGTTCTACTAGTGTGAAGGCCCTATTGTTGATGTAGAAGACTGATGCAGAGTCCCTGCTGTTGGTGTAGTTGGTGCAGAAGCCCTGTGAGAGAGAGAGTGAGAGGTCTAGTGGATTGAAGACTAGAAGATTGGCTGATTATTGAAGGTCAAAAGGCGGATGATTGAAGGATTGAGGAAAGCGGATGCAAAGATTCAAAAACGGATTGAGAGAGAGAGTAGAAATCGCCTTGGGCTAGTCTTAAGCAACTGACGTCGGTGATCCCACCGGCATCGACGTACAGGTAATCGACATCAGCAGCTGGAATAACGAGAAAAAGGCTAAAATTAGCCTTTCACCCATTCTTCCAACTGCCCGGGTCAATTGGTCATGTGAAAACAGTCGAAGGTGGATAAATAAACATGAGGATTAGTGGAGGTGGAGTTGGAATAGGTCATTAGGGTGATAAATGAGGGTATCCAAGGACCAAGAATCCAAGGAGAGGAAAGATGGCAAGGAGAGAGAAAAGGGATTTTATTAATTTAAAATAGCTAATTATTTTAAATTAATAAGTGTGTAGGGGGTTAGGAGTGGTTAAGTGAAATGGGATGAAGGGGACCAAGGGGGGAGAGGATGAGGAGGATGACCAAGGGAGTAGACATGATTTCGGTGTCTACATTTGCCCTTTTTTATCTTGTTGGTTGTTCTGATGAACTGCAAGACAAAAAATAGGGGTTGGTTGCCCCAGGTATGGGATGAAGTTGATTTTGTCCTATTGGTTATTCGAGTGAACTGCAAGACAAAAATGAAAGGAGGGTTGGTTGCCCTGATGTGAGATGAGGTATTCCCCCTCAAAGTGGGAGTTGAGGGAAGAGAACCTGGAATCGGGTGTCGATTTGATAGAAAGTGGATGAAAATGGTGAGCGTGAATGCTACAATAGTTGTGATTGCGCACATACCACTTCACAAGATGGTCAAGTCAAATTGTCATAGGTCAAGGGTCGAGGAGTGCCAAAATTGAAGTAACTGGGCCCCAACATTTGGTTGTAGCTGATCGGGTTATTCAATCTAAGCTGTAGCTCTAATGGTCATCATGTTTCAGGTATCCCCAGCTTAGGAAGTGCTCCTAGAAAACACGAAAATGTCACAAGTAGTGGGGATCAACCGGCTTGCGATCCTATACTTGTGAAGGTCAAAAAGTGGTCTGCGCACAATTTTGCTAACCATTCGTGAGGTAGCATACATGCAAAAAAAACCAAGGCAACGTCATCTTGGAAGTGGTTGGAGTCTGAGGAGATAGTCGTGATTTCCATGGTCATTGGTCAAGGTGGATGGATGGATGAAAGGATGTGGCTGAGCTAACCTCAGAACACTGAGTGCTGCCTACATAGCCCCTGTGGTTAGGGCCTCAGGCCAATGTAGTTCTCCCTAAAGGGAGGAAGAGTGTCAAAGGTATGGATTGGTCTTGGTTGAGGTCAAGTCATGGTCAATAAGAGAAAAAAAGGTTTGTCCATCAGGTAGATGAACAAACAAGGGTGGTTGAGCTAACCCCAGAGGATGTCGTGTCAACTAAGTGCTGCCTACATAACCCCAGTCTTAGGGCCTCAGACCAATGTAGTTCAGACTAAGAGTCAAAATGGTTGATGATTGGTTTTGGTCAAGATTAAATGATGAGGATAAGATGATGTTACAGCCTTTTCCAAATGGTGTATTCTATAACATTGGTCGAGGGGTCTTTCATCCCTAGCAATTTTCCATATTCGTGATGGATGTATGCTGAAAATGAATTGAGGTCTATTTATGCTTTAGCAAGTATTGGTTTATGCTTAACATAAATTGTGTCTGGTTGATAGTTTCCATGTGTATTGTTGTCCATAAAAACTATGTGAAATGGACTATGATGATGTGACAGGTTTGAAAATGTTTTGGTTGGTTTGGTTTGGTCGGCAAATGATGTGGTTGAATGTGACCAAAGTGTAAAATAAAAGTGAAAGGCAAATTGCTCTTTCATTGACAAGGACCAGAATGACATCATAGATAGGGGTTGTTAGAACGAAGAGCCCCATTCATGCATTACATCGTTGACCACAGGTTATGTTAGAGAGGTAATCAAATCGCTTTGACATTAAAGTGAGCTCGAAGTCCCTTGAGTAGGTGATGTGATAGGAGGAGAATAGGGTAACCCATTTTAGAGCAGAGATAACTTTGCCCTTTTTGTATAGGAGACCTGGAGACAACTATAAGCCAAGTCCATGACCCATTTTTTTTTTGGTGTAGACTGATCAATGCGGGAAGCCTGCATAGAGAGGTCATTTTGCTTTGTGGTCATTTGTGAAGCTGATCGATGCGGGAAGCTTCTAAGAAAGTGCTATTTATAGCAAGATTTAGTCATAGCCATCCTTTGAGGGAGTGGTCTATATTCTACTTTTTATATATGAGGGCTTTTGAATAGATGTCCTTTGAGGGAGTAGTCTATTAGCTACAACAATGATAGTACAACTATCCTTTGAGGGAGCAGTCTATTTTTTGATTTGAGTTGGTGACCTTGATTTATTTTTGATAGAAATGTGAGTCATGGACAAGACTATAAAAGTTCAAGGGCTCCCTTTTATTAGGACAAAGCATCCGAAAAGGGTTACAGAGGGTTTGTGAAGGGGAATAGGGTTGAAAGGAATGAGGATTAAGGGGACAAGGATTGCTCAAGGGATGAGCTCAAGGTAAATGTCAAGTGGACGAGTACTCGACTAACAGTAGAATGGTCATAGATGCAAAGAATTAAGAGGCTCAGGTTCTAGCCATCCATCAAGAGAGGACAGATGATAAGTCCCTGACCCATACTTGTGCGTGATGATGAAAGGTTCGAGCCAATTAGGAGCAAACTTGTCTTTGTTTACTTTTTTCTAAATTGGTCACATGATAGTCGATGAAGGATGGTTGATATGGTCACTGATTTGTCGAGACTGGTTGAATGTTTGGTCGAGGGTCAGGTTGATGGATATTTGGTCGATGATTCGTCGATGGTTTGGTTGAATGGTCAGGTCGAGGTCAGGTTGAACATTGAATTCCCCTAGTGGCTAGAGAGAATGTTTGACAGATTGGTCAAGGTTAGTTGAGACTTGGTGGTCAGATTGATTGTGTTGATGTTGAATAAGGGGGTCAAAGGTGGCAAAGGGACCATAGGCGGGTGTGGAGATCCCGATTTAGGTGATGAGGTTTGAGAAGCATGGGTCGGTGTTGATGATTTGTCAAAGGGAAGGTCAAGAGGATCCTTAATGAGAAGGGAATCCTTTTTTTGGTGTTGATGAGTGACAGCTTTAAGAGCACAATAATGCTCAGTGTCATGTCTCAGTTTGTGATGATAGTGAATAAATTTAGAGTTATCTAACCAAGATGGTCTTGATCCGAGAGTTGATGAGTGGGGCGGTGTCAAAGGTTTGCTGACAATGTGGTCAAGAAGAAGGGTGTCTTTCTCCAAGCATTGGTGAATGACAACCTTGAGGGCACAACAATGCTCAGTGTCATGCCCAGGCGTTAGATGATATGCACAAATCTGAGTGTTGTTGAACCAGGGCAATTTTGGTTTGAGGGATTGATATGGTTTAAGAGGCAGGAGATTGATGCAAGAAGACTGCAATAATTGCCGTAATAGCAAGGCATAAGAACCTACTAATGGGTCTGTGTGTCTTGTTGTAGTGGAGGTTGATGACTTTGGTTTGAGAGGCATAAGAGGTATTGGTCGTACCATCATTTTCATGGGTGGTGTAACCACATGTACAGATGGCACTTTGGTGGTGATAGGTGTTGGATGTTTTAGAGGAAATATATGTTTAATGGGTTGAGAGAGTAATGGAGGCGACTTGCCTCTGTGAAGCATGGGAGTATGAAGCACTCCTATTAAAGTGGATGGATGCGGGCCCAAAATTGAAGGTAATGATGAAGGTGGGGGAGGAATTCTCTGGTGTGGTTTAGTGGTCTTATTTAGTTTGGGTTGAGGGCCACCATTGTGCGAGGCGAGATTAGATACGGGTTTGGGTTCGGATGTGGACGGAGGTGAGTGAGATGTAGCAATCTCAAGCAAAAGGCAAGAAGACACTATGACTGGGTCTTCCTCAGTCAAAATGGGTGAAGAGACTGGGTCTTCTCTTGGTGGAGAAGAAATAAGAGAGTGCGGCTCCTCAAGAGTGCAAAGGGCAGGGATGATTGTGCCTTCTACTTGTGGTTGAGGAGTAGGCAAGGTATGGTCCTCCATTGGTGGGAGGAAGGATGAATGTGGGGCTAATGGCATAGGTATGATCAAGGCATCCTCCAATATGAGAGAGGTTGATGGAGGACTAACAGGAAAAGAGGATTCTTCTACCTATGGAGGAGGAATAGGGGAAGAAGGGTCTTCCACCTATGAAGGAGATTGGTCAGGGACAAGAGGCGAGACTGTGTTGACTGTGTGTATATCATGCTCATGGGAGCTATCGGCCATGGTCTGGAGATTGTGTTGGGTAGGCAGATGATTAGGAAAGGGTTGTTTGAAGATATTGATGTGTGGATTGGGTGGAGCATTTGGGTTATCCAAAACAAGATCCCTTTTATCAATCATGTCTTGAATGATATTTTTAAAGGTTCAATAATTGTTGATGTCATGGCCTTGGACGCGGTGAAAGTGATAGAATTTGTTCTCCCTATACTAGGTAGGGAGAGCTTTTAAAGGGTCAAATTGAGGTGGTCTGATTGAAGGGAGATTAAGGACCCCCTGCTTGACATGTTTTTCCAAAATGGAAGCGTATGATTCTCTAAGCGAAGTGTATGAATGCTGGATGTACCGTTGTTGGAATTGTTTGGTGATGCTTTGGGATGTTGAAGGTTGAGGTTGGTCGGTTGTTGTCGAGGATGGTGATCTAATGACCACAATGTTGGCCACTCCTTTAGACTTGGAGTTGGCAGAAGAAGAAGGTCTGGAAGAAGAAGGGTCATTGGCTTTTGCATTGGTATTATGTAATTTGACCTTATCTTCTTCAATGGCATAGAGTTTAAGCTTTTGGGCCATGATGAAAGCTTCGCCAAAAGTGTGGAATGTTTGAATCCACAAGGTAGAAGAGATGTGCCTGGCACATGCTTGAGAAAAGAGATTGATGAGCTTAGGTTGAGGCAAGGAGAAGGAGAGCTGGTTAATCAAGCCTCTCCAACAGGTGACAAAATTGACTATTGATTCATCGTCAAATTGCCTGATGGAGTAGAGGTCTATGATTGAGACTTGTTTGGTGATGTTGATTTAGAAATGGTCAAGGAATAATTGAGCGAGTTGAGTGAATGAAAAGATAGAATGTTTGGTAAGAGAGCTATACCAGTCAAGGGCGGGGCCAGAAAGCAATATAGGGGACATGCATAGAAGTAATGCATTATCATGGGCTATAAGATAACAAGCATGTTTGAATGCCCGTAGGTGCTATTGTGGGTCTTCCTTACTCTAGAAATGAGAAAATTTAGGAAGCTCCCACTGGTTGGGATATGGTTGAATAGGGACAGAGGGATGGATGGGTTCGTTGCAAATTTGCTCATATGAGAGGGCATTGCTTGAACCAGAAATAGAGGTCTCAAGACTAGACATTTTATCCATCAGCATTTTGATAAGATTGGCTGATGGATTGGTAGATGGGGTGCCCCCTAAGTTGTAGGGTGCTTGAAAGGTGCTAGAGGGGGCATATGACGTAGTCGGTTGTGCTTGTAGGGGTGCAACGTATTGGTAACTAGTCATTAGGATAGAAGTGTAGGCTAAGGGTGGTTGCGTTGTGAAGGTAGAAGGCATAAGTTGAATGGATACCACCAAAGGTGGTTGCATGAAGGCATTGGCAAAAGGGGAGGTAGACACTCCTGCATTTATGGGCGCAAGAGTGTGTGGAGTTGAGACAATCAAGTTCTGGTATGATGTAGAACTTGGTTGAATTGTGGGTGGTTGAGGTGGTAATGAAACCCCAATGGAGGTTGGTCTAAAAATAGATGGGGAGGCCAAACTTTGCGTATTGGCCATGGTCAGGTTAATGGTTGAGGCAAAAGGCTGGGTAGTGGATGGTGTTGACATCATCGCCACTTCACCTGAAAGGTCTCCCGTTGGGTTTCATGCGAGATAGTTTTGGAGGGCTTTGACATTGAGGTCCAAGAATCTTTCAAAATCTTGGTCCCCTTTAGGGACAATGGGAGTCTGAGTCGGGGTCGATCGAGTAGGATTTCTTTCGGTGTCCAAGTGGAACTCCATTATAGGACTAGTTATGGATGGGGAAGGCAGAAGCGGTCGATGTCTCCCGTTGTCAAGAAGAGCCTTGGTTTGACTGTGTGTCAAAACCATTTAAGGAAAATTAGTTTCAAAAACTCAGAATGTGGTTTTTGGCAGAAAAAAGGGTCGAGTTTTAAGGCTGCTATTTTGAAAAAAAAAGGACTGTGACAGTGATTGATGTCAGTTGAAAAACTGATGCCGGTGAGAAAAGATGGCCGACATTGGTCAGATAACCGATGCCGGCAAGGAAAGGTTGCCGACGTCGGTGGTAAAATCGATGCCGATGATTGTGTTTTTTAGAAACCTAAAAGATTTGAGAGTTTTTGGAAAAAAGAAAGAAGAATGTCCTCACTAGCTCAAACAAGTAGATAAGAACAAAAAAGATGAAGAACACAAGTAGATCCTAAGCGTCAAATCCTAAGAATCAACTTTTAGAATCCTATTGGCTTATGCCTTATAATGTGTTTAGGAGGATTGGCTTTTGAGACGGGTCCTAGAAGAAGTAGTCTATAGATGGTTTTGGGTTTGTTTCGGTGCTCAAAAGTCTATGTTAGGTTTCGTACTTGGCTTGGTGCTAAGGATCAAGCTCCCCTCACTTCACGAACCTAGTGATGAGCTGGGCCTGCTTAGCCAGTATATACTTCCCCTAGAGATTATCCTCTGCCAGAGAACAGAGTGGGCTTTCCCCTTGGTGATGACATCCAAGTGGGATTGCCAGGATGGGTAAGGTATTCACTGGGTGATGAAATCCTAGTCGGGCCTTGTCTCAGGTAAGTTTTGATGTTTGATTTGTGCAAGTGATTTGGTTGTGTAACATAAAGTGATCTATGATTAATTCATGATACGGTTGTTAATTACTAGGTGTGGACTAAGTATGCAATCAAGAAGAAATGAAATGCAATGTGTTTTAAGCCTAGGTCGAAATGTTAGTTTGTATGAAGACAAATGGAGAAAGGGTTGAAGAGTATGACTTTTGAATAATCTATGATGCAAGAAAAGAAAGAAGAGTTCTTTTTAATCCTACTAATAGTGTCGTTTAGAAGAGAAGAAAGAGGTGAAAAGGGAGAAACCTAATGCACCTATATGAAGAGAAAGAAAAGAACCCAAGGAAGACCCTAGGGTCCCACTGGGCGTGCCAGAATGTTTCTATACGATTTTCGCTTTCACATTCAAAAGAGGAAATGAGAAACTAAGAGAAGTAGTCTAAGGCTTATATGTACCTAGATGAAGTCTTGCGCACCAAATATCCAGACGACTGGAGGAAATCCTCTTTGGTTGTGGAGGATGACACCTGTAGAAGAAAGAGACTAAAACAAAGAGGGTGTTAGATGAGGAGATGGTGGGCTACCAAGCAAATGCTTGATCCTAAAAGCAAAAACTTGAGGGATGTCAACCAATTGATTGATGAAAATGATGTCTGATAAAATGCAGAATGATAAAAGACTAAAATGATTAAAACTAAAATAAAAATGGAAGCAAATGCTTACTTAAATGCTGCTGTCAGCCTGGTCACAGTCACCGACATTGGTTAGTCTATCGACGTCAGTTAGTCTGCCGATGTCAATGAAGGCAGTGGTCTCTGTGGCTGGCGTCGGTTGGGGTAGTAGTCTGTGGATGAGGTCTGGTCAAGTCTGGATGGGTTTCAGGGTTGTAGATGAGTCTGAGAAGGAGTTTGGGCATTGGTAATGGTCTGTGCAAGGGTCTGGTTGGATGTTCAAGGTCTGGGCAGAGTGTATGTTCTGGAAAGGGGGAATAGAGGTGGTAAGGATATGGGAAGGCCTCTCAGCCTTTTCTAGAGGGAGTCAAGTCTAGTCTGGCTGAATAACGAAATAGATTAAAAAGAGAATACTGAAATGAAAATAGTAGCAAATACTTACCTCATACCCACTGGAAAAGGAATGTTGTAGACTGGTTGTACCTATTGCTGGTGCTGCTGGTGTGAAGGCCCTGTTGTTAATGTAGAAGACTGATGTAGAGTCCCTGTTGTTGCTGTAGCTAGTGCAGAAGCCCTGTGACAGAGAGTGAGAGGTTTGGTGGATTGAAGACTGGAAGATTGGCTGATTATTGAAGGTCGAAAGGCGGATAATTGAAGGATTGAGGAAAACGGTTGAAAATTTGAAAATGGATTGAGAGAGAGAGCAAAAATCACCTTGGGCTAGTCTTAAGCAACCGACGTCGATGATCCCGTCAGCGTCGGCCGACAGGTAATCGATGTTGGTAGCTGAAATAACGAGAAAAAGGCTAAAATTTGCCTTTCACCCATTTTTCCAACTGCTCGGGTCAATTGGTCATGCAAAAATGGTCAAAGGTGGATAAATAAACGTGAGGATTAGTGGAGGGGAAGTTGGAATAGGTCATTAGGGTGGTAAATGAGGGTATCCAAGGACCAAGAATCCAAGGAGAGGAGAGGTGGCAAGGAGAGAGAAAAAAGGGATTTTATTAATTTAAAATAGCTAATTATTTTAAATTAATAAGTGTGTAGGGGGTTAGGAGTGGTTAAGTGAAATGGGACGAAGGGGACCAAGGGGGGAGAGGACGAGGAGGATGACCAAGGGAGTAGACACGATTTCGGTGTCTACACTGATGTTAAAAATTTAAGACATTTGAATTATTCATATAGGTATACCATGTGATATGCAATATTAATAACCCATTTTATTATTTATTTGGCCTATTTTATTGTTTGATAAAACCTCTTTTTATAGCATTTGACCAGAATGTGCACCAACACATCATCTATGGAATCAATTGGTATTCCTTTGCCTTCCCTAGTCATATACTTCTTCCTAGTGTCAAAATAAATGAGTGGAGTAGTAGACTTATAGGGGAGAAGGGATTTTATGTGGGCTGAAAGGCCTATTGCTTGAGCAATAGCCTGGGGCATGATCCAAATTGTGATATCATGTGATAAATGAATAGTTCCATTATTGTATTTTCTCAACAAAGTGAGCTTTACCTCATATAATTGACTAAAATTTGGTATTTTGATCAATATCTCAGCATTAGAGCCTCAAACGGCATGATGGAGTACTAGAGCTCCTATTTATGGGGCTTCTTGAGGGTCCTGAGTAAAAAGGGTAGTTTTGACTAAGTTAATATAATCAAAATGATATAGGTCATTATATTTGGTTTGATGTAGCCCTAAGATAATCCCCATTTCCTTCTTATGTTCATCTATAAGTGGGATAAATAGTAGATCTCTCTCCATCCTTGTTGTAGCTTGAGCTGGAGACTTGCTTTGATTATTCTAATTTTGATTTCTACTTGGTGCATAAGGAGTTATTTTAAAATTAGCATACAAAATTTGCTTTTTAGCTGAAGTATGTAAGGTTTGTGTGTTGTCCATGTCCCTTATTATATATATTTTTGTCACCCAAATGTATCTCATTGACTACTTTAAATGCATTACCTGATTATGCATGTGTTTTCTTACCCTCATAAAATCTTACTTGGTGAAATTTGATTTGAAAATGACCCTTTTGTATCTAAAATTATTGATTTATTCCTTAGTAGTTATTTAATGTGATGTGACATCCTTTTGTCTATCCCATTTATTTTATGAAGCCACTTGTCAATTTACCATGTAATCCACCTTGGAAAAAATGTAAACTATTCAAGTTATTTGTCATTAAGGGCATTGAATTATTGTTATCCATACTTTGATCATACCTATATTATCATCACCACCTTTATAGACTTATTTCATGACCTCTAATAGTTGGTGCCATCTGTCCTTCCTCAAATTTATCTTATGGCATTTAATCACACATTAAAACTATAACTATTCCTTGTTCATTATGATGTGTTGTGATGAAAATATTGAACTATACAAACACTATAACCATATAAAAACAAATAAAACAAAAAAAATTGAAATAAAAACCTTAATTTACATGATTTTCCTCGGCACCCTCTGCCTTTTAGTAATAAAAGTGATAGAGACTAATGATGATAAGGCTTAAGCCTACATCCATTAACACATCCTAGTAATATGGTTCCTTTAAAATAATTTAACATAATAGTACCCTATTATGAAACATCATGAATAATGTATGGTTCCTTCCATCTAATGTGTATCTTTCCCAAGAATGACTTAAACTTTCTATCATATAGTATTACCACTTGGTCTGGTTAAAATTACTTAGATCATAGGTTGAGATCATACCATGCCTTCTGACTTAGCTTGTGAATTTATTACATACATTGTGCCCTTTGTCAACTTTATTCCATTCTAACCAAGTCCAATATTATTTTCCTTATATAATCTTAGTCACCTAGCCTCATAATCATTGTAATGTGTAGACTCAGAATAATGTAATACATAGGCATTATTACTTCAAGGCCATAGACAAGCTAAAAAGGAATGCAACCTATAACACACTTGTAATGTGTTTTGTATGCCTAAAGAATCATAGGAATGAAATATTACTAATCATCCCTTTGCACATCACATATATTTATTAACATTTTTCCTAATACTTCATTTTATGCTTTAACTTATCCATTTGCTTGAGGGTGATAAGATGTGCTCTTGTGGTATGAGATAATAAACTCCTTTATGAGAGTCTTGATGGTGTTATTGAGGAAATGCATTCCTATATAATTGACCAACTTGATTGGGCATATAAATATTATAATAATATTTTCATATAGAAATTTGGTAGTGCCCTTTGCATCATAACTTAGAGTTGCAACATATTTCACCCATTTGGTGAAGAAATCTATTATAGTAATAATGTATCCCATATGACTTTATTTGATTGGGGGACTTATAGGTCTGAAAAAATCAATTACCAACTATTTAAATGGTTATTTTGTGAGCATTTTCACCAAGGGCATCTCATCTCTTTGATTTGGTTTTCCCATCCACTAACACACATCAAAATGTTTGGCTACTCTATGTGCATCTTGAAACAAAATTGACCAACACATGCCACTCTATAAGATTTTTATAGAATTAGATTTTATTATAAAGTGACCACCTATAATTCCTTCATGCACTTCTTAAAGAAGCAGTGCTTTTTTATGCTCTAATGCTACTCTGTGTAACATATCATCTTTCCCCATTTTGTATAGAAATATATTGATGAGACTATATAGGATAGTTCAAGTGACCATTTGATTTTTATCTCTTTCTATATAATGCGTATGGAAAGTACCTTGCTCCAATAATTTTGTAATGTCTTCCATATTATCTAGGATTTCAATAACCCTAAATAAATGCACATTTAGGGACTCATCATCTATTTCTTCTAGATCTTCATCATTTTGTAGCCTACTAAGATGATCTAGCCTAAAATTTTCTCATCCTAGATTTACATCGATCCAAAATTGAAATCCGTGAATCAACATAAGCTACCTAGATATATATCTTCCCAACATTGGATTATTAACCAAGTATCGCAATGCCTAGTGGTTAGTAAAATTTCAAATGGTGTGGCCAATAGATAATATCAAAAAATTTACAATGAAAATACCATAACCAAAGTCTCTCTTTTAGTGGTCCTATAATTATTTTCAAATTATGATAGCTTCCTAATAGAAAAATATTTGAGGTGATCCAACCCACCCTCACCTGGTTATGCTAAGATAACTCTTACTGCAATACCTGAAGCATGCACATGTACATGAAATGGCTTTATCCAATCAGGGAAGATTAAAATGGGTGATGTGACCAACCTTTTTTTGAGTTTGATAAATGTTGCTTGGCATTCCGATGTCCACTCAAATTTTATATCCTTGCACAATAGTTTTTCCATTATCATTGATATGGATGCATTATATTTGATTAAGTTTTTTTTAGTATGTCCAAGAAAGGTGTGATTTTCAATAGAGTTAGATGGGGGTGGCATCCACACTATTACAATAATCTTATCTTGGTACACTAACATGACATCACTACATAGAATATGGTCCAATAGAACACAAAATGGTGCGAAAAATAAGCATTTATTTAAATTCAAAGCAATGTGCAGAGCTTGACACCATTCTAACATTAGTCACAATTTTGATAGATGTTATTTAAATAAAGAAAAGATAGCCTAGTCATCTAAATATACTTCCTTGAAATCATTAATGAAATCTTTAAACATAGTTACTATAGATCTAGATAAAACTATTGGCTCTTTATTCAACCCAAAATACATTAACTTATATGTGAATGATCCCCATTCAGTTGAAAAAGTAGTTTTAGCTTGGTCCTCTACTATGATTGGAATCTAATGGTACCCATATATAAATGAGTACACTTCATGACCTATGACTAACTTGCAAACTTCATTTGTGAATGGTATTGGGAAATGATCATTGATGTCGGCATCATTGAGTGCATAGTAGTCTCCACAGACCCATATCTCTCCAGATTTATTTTGTCGAATTACTATGGGACTCACCCAATTTGTTTTTTCTACTAGATAAATGATTCCAACTTCTTGAATTCAATCTAGTTTAGCCTTTACTTTTATTTTCATGTTAATATTTAGCTTATAAAGGTGCTTATTAATGTGTCAAGCACACTTTTTTAACTCTATGTGTATTTCTTGAAATGACAAATCTATACCTTTTATTTTAGAGAATTTGGTCAAGGAAATAACTTGATAATCTCATATCAATTATAATGCATCTGAGATCTATTCCTATACCCAATAATCTCCTACTATCACAAGCCTAAGAACTAAATTTATTCCTATGTTTTCCTCAATATTTTTCATGGGTTATTGATACACTTTTTTGGATGCATTAGGTAAAGAATATTATAGAGTGAACTCTCCTTCCCTTTCTAGAATGTTTATCTTGTGTAGTCTATCTTCCTCTACTTTCTCTGCACTTTGGGTTAGTGTTGGTTCAGCCTCCCTTTCTATTTCAAAGAAGCCTTCCAAATCCATATCTTCATCACTATTGATAGATTCTACAAACTCATATTATTTTATTTCAAGGATTAATAAATGTTTGTTTCTATTAACTCACCTTGTAATTGTGAATTAGCATATTCAAATAATGTGTTGCTTCTTGTTGTGATGATGAGTATATTGTAGCTTCCAAATATTATCCTTGTCTATGACATATAAAGATTTTAAGTTTCTACACTTCTTTTTTCACCAAAGGGTTATCATATTAAAACATAAAGGTGTAAATGAAATCTTGTTGCAGTTTTGCCAAATTTTAAGTTTCTCTTCTGCATTCTTGATACATATACCAAGTTGTTAGCAATGATTCTAGGGTGTGTCAAAAAATGTGCACCTAATACCTCAAATCCACTCTTTGTACATACCATATATCTACACATTGATGAATGTGTAGCTTGAAACATTAGCCTTCTTGAAATAATGGCCATTTAAGATTTCATTTTAGGTGGTAACTAAAATAGTGCATGTAAAAATTCACATGGCTCCTCCCAATGTATCTCTATATCTTGATGGACTACCCACCAAGTTGCAACAATAAATTTTAGTATATAGCTCAATGCACTAACTCTTTGATCCTCCTCTAACAAATGGTTTTTTATCCTTAAAATGAATGGATTAATATCTTCTATCTTAGAGTATTGAGGTAATTGATGTTCAGTGGTGAACATAATGTGCAGAGGTCATAACTCATGATCTCCTCTTACCTAATTTAACATGCAAGTGTCTAAATCACCACTTATGGAATATGTTTTTCCTAAGGTAAAACACCCTCTAGAGTTATTTTGATAAAATATATTGTTGTTATACCTATATTATATATCACATCCACTTCTAACCTAGTGGGAGATCACACAAATGGAGAGATACAACCTTCAATCTAAAACTATGGCACTAGTGATTTTATTATTACTAATTTCTAAGATGATTTCTTTATGATATATGATTGCTCTATGTGAAGGTTTAAAAATTGATACTTGAGAAATCTCAATGCATTTTTCTCTGTATCTATGTCAAATTTAAACCAAATCTTATCACCATATGCATATGGTAATATTGGTTCCTTTGAAATTATGTACTGCTTTTGTTTTGCTTTATTCAAGGGAATAACAAACACTATTATCTCCTTGGTGAGATTCTAATTGGCTATGCACTGTGTTAATAATAATTTTCCCATTATAATCCCATTTATTACCAAGTAAGGTAGAGTAATTGGTCTAGATATATTTCATATCAATGATTTAAAAATCACCATGCAGACTTAGCTAAACCATTCTAATATCCACATCTTTGAGGCAACCAATCAGTTCTAATCACTCATAATTCTTGAGGCTAAGAGTGATATGATTGTAAATTAATAATAACTTACCAAGAGCTTCCCAATTTAATATTAGGATCATATTTACAATACTCAAAATTAAATACAATGTTAAGTATTTCATAACTTCCAAGCTCAATATCCATGTGGGAGTCAACATCCCAAGGATTCTTAGTCTTCACATACCAAGTAACTTTATCTTCATGTTGTTTCCCTCATTACACATAGTAAAAAAAATATGTAAGAGGTTAGTAATATTATAAATATAACCTCATTGTAGAGTGTACTAATTAACTTTAGTAAGTCTTTCAAAGTAGTTACAACTCCTTCCTACTACATTATGTGCATAATCTATCCATACATCTACGCATCAACATCTATTGCATCTCCATTTGAAGTATTATTCTATTATATATTTTATAGAACTTGAGCTATTTGATACATCAAAGTATTTTACATTATAAAATCAAGATATAAATCATGTTGAGCTTTTCTAAATCCTTGATCTATAGGCATCTCCAAAGGAGTCAATCATTGTTCTACATGATATTATCTGATAACTACCTAAATGAATGCATTCTCCTTAGGTTACACATTGATAAATTTTAAATTGCATACAAATTTATATTTTATTTGATTTTGAGCATTGGATAGCCTTCTATTTGATGTTATACTTAAATTATGAAATATACATAGTAGGTCTATCTCTGCAAGTTGGTAGTGTAATTCTTCACATAATAGTTATATTCTCTACATAAATAACATTGCATAGGTGGTTAGTTTTATAAAATGTTATTATTATGGCCTCCTTAATATTCTCATAAATATCCTCCTCTATAATCTCCTTTTTAGCCACCTTTATTTTTTTGGTATTCCCATCCTTGTGACTATTGTCCAATGTATCCTCTTTACTAGTTTTACTATGAATCTGATTTAATAATTTTGGGAATATTGGTGTATCATTCCTAATTTAGTTAAAAGTCTAGAATATGAAATAAGTAAATAAATATGAAATAATTAAGATACTAATTTGTCTATAATTTGAATCTTTCTAAAAATAGTAATAAATGTAAAGAAAATAAGACTTAACTAGAAATTGACTGAGATGGCTATTGCAAGGTCTAAAATTCACTGTGCAAGACTGGGACACTATCACAAATTAGGATATGCCATTTGTTTATTAATTAGATAAGAGAATAAAAATAAGACACCCTAGGGTCGAATTCTATAGTCCTCTTCTACCACTATTGTCCAAGAGACCTGAGCTTTCTAGGTTTTGTTCATTGTGTCTATGTGAGCCTGCCTATGAAATTTTGACTGTTAGATGTTCATGGAACTTTATATAGAGATAATTTAGTCTTAAAACCATGGAATCCATTATGATTTGATAAAATTTTAAAAATAGGATGGGGTTAGTGTGTGTAATATGCACTGAACATGTATCCACACCCCTTGTGTGGGCATGCTACCTACATATCAATACTCTAAAGAGGGATCAAGCTATATGTAGTTCTCCCACTTGATGTGCTTTATGAAATAGTGTGTATGAAGATGAAAAACTCTAATATTAATGTGCTTGAGGTGGATAAGGAATGTGTAAGGATTTGGATAAGCTTTTATTTGTATTGGCTAGCTATATGCAAAGAATAGGGAAAATATGCCTAAGTAGTCTTGCTTTTATTCTTGTTTGCTTTGTGATTTTTGCCAACCCTTTCCAAATGAACTTTGAATGGAATTTTATAGGGATATTTTGGTCATTGATTTAATGTGCTCACATTAGGATGAGAAGAAGAAAAATAAAAACTATAAGGAACTGACCGTTGGAAGTAAAAATTCAATAGGATAGGAGCATCAAAAATACACACTAGAGGGTCTGGTGCTATAGTCCAAGTTAGGCACTATTGTCTTGAAGGAATGGGACCTATGGGATTAGAATTTTCATAGGAAAATTATATTGGAGGAGGTGGAATTATTCTCTATAAGGCTACAAATGACTGGAAATATGTGGAAAGGTGCCTAGAAGGGTCATGAGAGAAAGCAAGAGGGACCTATGGGTTGGGTGTCATAAGCCACACTCAAGTTACTAATTTTTACATTTTATATGATTAAATTTGTCCCCCTTTATTCTAGTGATGTAGCAAAGTGAAATACTATGATAAAGGAAAATTATAAAGCTTACCTAAACTTACCTACATGAAGTTGTGTGTGGATAAAGAGAGCATGCTTTAAAGTGTGAATTTGCAAGAGAAAATAAAGAGTAGATCAGTTCTTACTAGATACACTATATCTAAAATAAGAACATATAAATATAGGTAAGAGAGGGAGAGAAAAAGAAATGAATGAATACACCTCACTAGATATGCAAACTAATACAAAACCTGTTGTGATGCTAAGAAAGGCTGGATGATGTTGTACCAAGAGTAATACCATGAATGGAGCTAAGTGCTCAATTCCCTAAGAGTGGCTCAAGAATGCAAAGACTAGCCCTTTGGCTCCATCATCACCAATTAAGTGAATATACATGATTATGCATGTGATAATCAATGTTTAGACTATTTGTCCAATCCCTCTGAATAGGTGGCTTAAGAATACAAAGTCTAGTTAGTCCTTTGGATCTATTATTGCCCCATGAAATGAAGCTATGAACTAATACTGGTATGAAATGTGTGTCACATGAGATGGATCTTAAATCCCATAAATTATCTATAATCTGATAATGTGATGTGAATAGCTAAATGTATGTTGGAAACTAGGCCACTTTAGCAATCTTTGAAAGGTAGAAATTAGGTTTGTATGAAAGCCACTCTGAAACTAGGCATTAGGATTATATGAAAGCCATTCTAAAATGTGAAGGTTAAGCATGTATAAAAGCCACTTCAAAATTATGCCAACCACCTAAATATGGAATAAGGAATGTAACTACTGAGAATGCTTGGGTATTGTACTAAACTTAGAAAGAAAAGAAGACAAATGTGCCATGCACATTTCCCCCAATCACTGGTGTCTTTAACATGGATTTTGATTTGGAAGTTATACCAACTACCCTATCTAAAATTGGAAGCAAGAGCTATCATTCCATGGATGATGACCCCTATATCTAGATTCTTTGAGAAAAATTGTACTAAAACTACTGTATCTAAATTAGTCTAAATGTGAAAAATTGTAACTAAACCTACTTTTCTACCTATTTTGGAAAAACTATTTATTTTTACTATTTGGACAAGAGCATAAAAAATGGAAACTCTATTGTTTGGTGCTATAATCCAATCTTGGAATTATTATCTTGGGCTAATTCTGATGATTGTTCTATAATTTTCACTATTTTCCTAGTTTAAAGTCTAGTTGTTATTCTGGGTATTCTAAAAAATGCTTTTTCAACTGTTAGGAGCTCTGATCTTTGTGACAAAACCCCTTGTTTATTACCTCCTATTTTGAGGGTAGGAATGAATACCCTATAATGAATTCCCTTAGATTAAATATTCCTACAAGTGTGCTATACTGTAAATATACATGATATAACAATGATAATTGACAAGATATCTTAAGATATAACATGGTTTATAATGAGAGATTGTTAGATTAATATGGGTATGCCTAGATAGATATAACAACGTAATAACATGTGTAATGTACTGTATTAAAATTGGAAGTGTGGTTAGTTTTTAGTTTTCAAGGAGGAATGGAGCATGATTTCTATCATGACATCCAAGAAAGAAAAATAATGCATGATGTGGATCATGGCATTGCAAACAATGAGAAGCAAATAAGTAAACAAATACACAAGGCAAGAAGCATCTAAGAGTGGCCAAGGGGCCAAATAAATAAGAGACATGGGTACATGTTACTCAAACTAAAAAGTAAGCATAAAAGGCATGTTTAAATTCCACATACATATACACATAAAATTGAATCAAACAAGGTTGGCATGAAATCTACTATCACATAGAAGAGTACATTAAAAGGAAATTGGAAAATGTCCTAAGGCACACACAATAATTGAAGCAAAGGACATTAGAAAATGTCCTAAGGCATATACAAGAGAAAAAATATTAATTAAGAAATATAATCACATATAGCTATGCAAATCAAGAAAGGAAAGCATGTAAATACTAGAAATAGAATCAAATCTAACTAATCAAAGCAAAAAATGAAAGTATGCAAGACATGTAGTAAAAGACTTGGTATATGCTAAGAAATACATGAGTGCTATATATTAGTGAGTGTCAATAGAATAATCTATGTAATCTAGTGGGTAATGTATATCAACATGATAATTAGAGTGTGCGGTGTAGGAATGACATAACCTGGATGGTGTAGTCATATAGAAGAGGCCTCTAGTGTGTATGTATATTGATGTGTGTCTTGAATGTAGAAGTAAGATGCCACCTCAATGGGTAGAGTGAAGTAATTAGGGATCTGGATGTCACTACACACACTCAAAGTAGATCAAGTGAATCATGGTAATGTAGATAAATCAACAAATAATAGCATATAACAACAAATGTAAGTCTAGCATAGTAGTAGAAATGTAAAGCATAGATAATGCATACAATCAAAATGTTTTTGAATTTTTGAATACTTGAATGTTTTTTTATTTTAAAATGTTATGTTATTTTTAGATTTTGAAATATTGGAATGTTTGTGTATTTTGAGTTAAGCTATGTACAATCAATCATTAAAAGACTATGTACCAGAAATATTGAGAAACTATATACAAGTAAGCAAAAAGAAACTATGTACAAGTAAGTTAAAATAAATAATGTGTATATAATGATGTAAAAGGATAGGCTAAAGGGGGTAAAGAGTTCAAAGATAGAGCTTTCTAGGGATGGAAATGGATGAAGGGATTGTGACCATTATCAAATGCCTCAAGATCATCATCATAAGTATCATCATATGCCATAGATTCTATATGCATGGTGGCTATCTCCTCAAGTGTCAATAAGATACATACTCTATGTATAGTCAAAGATATGTCACTAATAATGGTGTCATCATATTGATGGTGAAATGAAGGTTGTTCCAGTGGTGAAGATCCTAAGTCCCTTTTGGGACATTTAATTTTAGTAGTAAATGGATTCAATGGAAGTGGTGAAGCTGGTGCTAGTGGTGTAATCTGAATAATAACTTGAACCTATAGTTTATCCAATCTCTATTATAAAGATGTACATGATTTTGTATCATGGCCTATAATCTTGTGAAAAATATAAAATGGGTGACCATCCTATTGTGATAATCTACTAATATATTTATGTTGTACTATATGTAGTGTGATTAATCCATGATTAAATAACATCTGTATCATAATCCATGTTTGATGCTATATATTGTCTACATGAATCTAAATGACTAGCTCTATATCCATAGAGGTAACCATGTGAACTATGTGTGTCAAGTGATTTATTTGTGGCTGTGAATGTGGAGTATATCCTGAGAGTGTAGTGTGAGATGCTATGAGTGATGTAGGATTTGTAATGAAAGTTTTAGAGTCATCTCAGAACTCTCTTGGGCTAACTAGTGTAAAGCTCAATCCACACAAATAGTCATCTATGAGTGTGGGTGTAGTATCATCATCTAAAGTAGCTCGAGAATATGTATCAACATCATGTACATATGGTAACTCAAAATTTACCATAAGGGGTAGCTGTGACATGGGAGTCTCATCAACTATATTAGTAGAAGATAATGGTGCTATGAGAGTATCTATAACTGACAGAGTAACTATATCTATGGAATCAACTCATACTATTGGAACTAATTTTGGTGAATGTATAATTGTAATCAGTGTAAGAACCATGATTGATGGAGTAGCTAGAATGGCTAAAGCTGTTATGACTGGATGAATACCTAGAGTTGAGGACATAACTATAAGTGGAGTGCAAGATGTGATAGTCTCTCCTACCTCATATGTATGTATTCGATCAAGAGAAATGTAATGAGGTGGTGACTAAACTATGATATGAGGTGTCCCATCTAGAGAAATAGTCAAAGATGACTCTATAATATGATAATATTTGAATGGCTAGTTGTCTACTAGGCATGTGTATAGGTATCCTTCATGAAGAAAATTAACACATTGATGGAGAGTAGAAAAAACTACCCCCATGGTGTGTATCCAAGGTCATCCAAGTAAAATATTATAATGAAGAGGATATAACATAACCTAGAGCTATGCATAGAGGAATTTTAGCCTTACCATTAAAGCCAAGACCATAGTGTCCAATGTCTATCATGGTATATCATCAAACCCTCTAATATTCTTATATGATTTTTGCATGGATACCATATGTATGCCTATGGTATATAAAAATGTAATATTACATATATTAAGTCCAAAACCACTATCAATTAAAACTCTCTTAATTATGCTAGTTTTGACTTAAACTTGTATGAATAATGGTAAATTTGGATCAATAATTGTCTGAGATGGCATGTACTCATGTTCAAAATAAATAACATATTCTATAGTTTTTAATGTGTTGACCACTAATGCAAAATAATAAGGGTCTAAATTAATGGGCATAAAAGTTTGAGTGAGTGCCTGATAAATAATGTCTTTGAACACATTGGCTTTTTAATGTAGTTATAACATGGAAATATTAGCTATTGTGTTTCTTAACTGATCAATAACATAATATGCCTTATGTGGATCTTCTTGTATGGTCTAGTTGGGCCTAGGATGGAGAGGAATAGGAGGGTGGCGGGGCTCCTGACTAGGTAGAGGAGGCATGGTGACAGATCTATTAATAGCTCTAGCTGTATTATCTACTATTTGTATAGGATTAGTAGTAGCTACGGGAGGAGAGTGTAGATAATCGATAGGTCAAGGTGGTGGAAGGACAAAGGGTGTCAACTAGGCTCTTTGGAAATGGGTAGTGACCTAGGGAAGAGAAAAATGGGCCATGCAACATAACTCTGCATGAGATAAAGGCTCCAAGGGAGGTGAAGTAAGAGGTATCTTAACTTGTTTAACTATATATCTCTTAATATCATCCCATATTATGAAAAAAAACATGACATGTAAAGAATGAAGCTTTGTACTAACATATGATAAAATTCATTGTTCATGTACATGATAGGACCGAGTATGGTCTCCTTATTATTTACAAGAAATGCAAGAAATATGTGAAAATAAGTGAGATCCATTTTTTCTATTATGTGAAATATGATTTTAGATGTAAGGTAATACCTTAAGAAGAAAAAAGGAGTGAGTACATGAAACTAGGGTTTTGAATGAAATTATTTTTTTAAATTACTAAGGAATTTTAAATTGATGCAAATTTTTGATTTAAATATGTAAGTAAAAAATTATAAAATATAAGAAAAATATTAGAACCTAGTATGGGAAACTAGGGTTTGAAAGAAAATTATTTTAAAATTACTATGAAAATTTAAAATTTAATGCTAATTTTTTATTTTATTATGTAGGTAAAAAATCATAAAAATATAAGAAAAATATTGTGACCTAGTATGGACAACTAGGGTTTGAAATAAAATTATTTTCAAATTACTACAGAATTTTAAAATATAATGCTAATTTTTTATTTTATTATGTATATAAAAAAAAAAAAAAAAAGTAAGAAATTTACCCTAGTGTTTCTAGGGTTTTTATGCACAAATGAAGTAAGTCGGGTTCACCAAATGATTTAACAATTTTGGAAATATTGGTGTATTATTCTTAATTTAGTTAAAAGTCTAGAATAGGAAATTAGTAAATAAATATGCAATAATTAAGATATTGGTTTGTATAATTTGACTGTAATTTGAATCTTTCCAAAAATAGTAATAACTGTAAAGAAAATAAGACTTAGATATAAATTGATTGAGATGGCTATTGCAAGGTCCAAAATTCACTGTGTAGGACTGAGACACTATCACAAATCAGGATCTAGCCTTCGTTTATTGATTAGATAGGAGCATTGAAATAGGACACCATTCGGTTTGGTGCTATAATCTTATTTTTTCACTATTTTCCAAGAGACTCAAGCTTTCTAGGTTTTTTTCATTGTGTTTATGTGAGCCTACCTATGAAATTTTGATTATTGGATGTCCACAAAACTATTTATAGAGTTGATTTAGTCTTCAAACCCTAGATTCCATTATGCTTTGAAAAAATTTGGGAACGAGGGGGGGTTAGTGTGTGTAAGATGCACTAAAAATGTATCCACACCCTTGTGTGGGCACACTACCTACATACCAATACTCCAAAGAAGGATCGAGCCATATTTAGTTCTCCCACTTGATGTGCTTTATGAAATAGTGTGTATGAAGATACAAAATGGTAAACTAGATGTGTTTGAGGTGGCTAGGGATTGGTGTAAGGATTTGGATAAGATTTTATTTGTATTGGTCTACTGTATGTAAATAATAGGGAAAATATACTTGAGTAGTCTTGATTTTATTCTTGCTTGCTTTGTGATTTTTTCCAAACCTTTCTAAATGAATTTTTAATGGGCTTTTATAGGGATCTATTGGTCATGGGTTGAATGTACTCGCATTAGGTTGAAAAAAAGAAAGATAAGAACCAAAAAGAATTGATCATTAGAGGTAAAAATACATTTGGATAGGAGTATCAAAAATGGACACTAAAGGGTCTGATGATATATTCTAAGTTAGGTGCTATTGTCTTGAAGGAATGAGACCTAGGGTGATAAAATTGTCAGAGAAAAAACAACCTGGAGGAGGTAGAATCACTGTTTGGAAGGCTATGAATGATCGGGAATAAGTGAAAAGGTACCTAGAAGGGTCATGAGAGAAATCAAGAGGGATCTATGGGTTGGGTGTCACAAGCCACACTCAAGTTACCAATTTTCACATTTTATATGACTACAAAATCATACCATCCATATTGGTGTTGAGGTGAACTTGGATCCTAGTTAGACTATTATGGATTGACATTATTCCAAGAAGATTGATATTTGTGTTATAGGGATGATGGAATCTAGCTAACTAGACCCTAAGGTTTATATTATGATGACAAAGGTCTCCACTAGGGACTACCTTGTGTTGCACTTGCCATGTCTACATTTAGGCCTAGGATACCTAGCTTGAAAGCCAGCAATTGCTACACAACAACTATGAAGACATTCTTTATAATATCTTCCTTTAGCTCTTTTAGAGCTCTACAACTCTTCTCATCATGGTTTGTGGATTTTCAAAAATTACAACACATGCTATGTGATTTTTGGATATATTCATATATAATATGACACTTTTAAGTAGAATATCTAACTGCTCTATAGATTTCAAAAAAATCTATTTTAATTTTTGGATAATCATTCTTATGGTGGCATTCTCAAACACATTATTTACACCATAAACCTAATTTATGCTTATCATTCTCATTCATATCCTACATTTTTCTGATAAAAACATCTAATTTTGCTTCTATCTTAGAACCTACTACTAGAAGGTTGCTATAATCCTCCATTTGCTCCACTCATATAACAATAGATTGAGCATCAACCTTATTTAGGAACTAGGATTGTGAAATTATAAGGTCACAACCCTTATATAAACCAAGTAGCCTTATCCTTATTTACTAGGATGAAATCTATTTTATTCATAACATTAGAAAATTTATGATTATAGTCCCTGACTGATTATCTAACCTTTTGATGAATCTCCTTCAAGTCTTGAATAGTTTGGCTTGTACATTTTTTCATCTTAAACTCTACTATTAACAAATATTTGACTTACACATAGTCAAGAGTATTTATGATTATTTTAAAAATGAACTCTAAGGCTCATCCTATCAAAGCACCCATGAGTTCATATCTCTTAACATCATCATATTTTCCCCCCTTAATGTTCCATTTCATATCACAAGTTACCAAGTATTGCTCAAGATATATAAACCTATCATATTAAATTAAATTAACAAACATACCTACATTGAGAGACATGGTTGGAAAACTTGTTGTTTATAACATGGGTTTCAACACACTGTTGACTATGATTGTATGTATATGCACACTGGTGATTAGAATTATATGTTCTAGCATAGTGTTTACTGTGACTATGGACTTATAGACACTAGTATTTTTAGGTGTTTTAAAAAGTAATACCAAATATTCTATGCTCTTCTTGTCTATTGGCTACTTTTTATTTTCACTTAACTTTCCAAACTTATCTATAAAGGAACCAAACCAATTTGTATCCTCCTCTTCTCCCACACTTCTTCTGCCAAATAATAATTTATGTTGGGGGGATGCGTAATATTAAAGTGAATGATCTCTAATTTGAACTTATAATTTCTCACTTGAATATATGATAGGTCTACATTCAAACCTAATTTCTTCTTAAGAACAATCTTTCCTAGGTCCAGACCAAATCCCTTTCATTAACTGCAATCTATTTTTATCTTTTATATGCTCTAATGCTAACCTACCTTCTTTGTGCTACTACCTAAAATCCACATCCACATTATTTATATTTCCATTTTATTCTTCATCAGGCCCTTTTTTATACTCTACACATCCTTTGATTTTAGTATCTCTCATAGCCTCTCTCTAGACTATTTCAACTTTAGCATCTTCTACTCTACCCCTACTCCTATTCACAGTTAATTTGGGATTGCTTACTTTATTCCATCTTCTCTATTATTACATCTCCCTTTCCAATCCCAAAATTTTCTTCTAGCTTTGGATATTCTCATCCTTCATATTCTAGACAGGTTCGAGTATATTTACTCAGCTCCACATTATTCACTTCAATCCCATATGCATCCCCATGGCACCCAAAGTGGCTACTCCATATTAATAGGAGTAGGCACCATGGACTTTTACACAACCAAATTTTTGATCAATGTAGGTATTCATTAAAGGAACTTACCATGAATCACTTTGAAAAATAGGTCTTTCACATATTTAAAGGCCAAATAACTTTATACAATAAACTCCATGATATAACCATCAGTTATGGTTTAGGTCTAGTAGTCCACAACACAGGTCTAATTAGTATATAGGATTTATAGTTTGTTTACCTTATATTCCATCCAAACTATACTCTCTATCCTTATCAACTATAAAAAATAATACTCTAGTCTTGACAACCACACAATTCATAATTTAGGTAATTTGTGCTAGAATATTTTTTAAATCTCTCTGTATATGTGTTCTTGAATACCTCTTTTATAGTCACTTCGACTCTTCTCATTTATTCCTCTAAAAATTTATAGACTCTCTCATCCAAGTATTTTTATAAATCTTTCTATCTTGTTATCCATATCAAAATATTTCAAAAAGTTCCATGATCATTGTACCATTATTAGTAGAGGTTCCTAGAAAGCTATAGAATATGCTAATTATAGGGACAACTTGTGCAGTAAATGATAAAGAAAAGCAGTGGTTAGAAATAAAGACTTAAAGACACCATTATTTAGTAAGATGAAATCATATTAATGAAGACATGAAAATAAAGTGTATATAGAATAGTTAGCATATCCATATGAATAATAATTCAGACATCCACAATATTCACTATGCATAGATCAAAAGTAAAATACAAATAGGAAAATCATACAAACTATTGTATTAATCTCAATAACAAATCAAATCCAACATCTATTACAATTAATAATTATATATAGAGTATTACAAAGCATTTTCTCATCATATTCTAGCCTTCTGATATTCTAAAAGGAAATACTTTTTGCATTCTTCCATCTATTGGTTGTGTCTAACAGGTCGAATACATACATATGATTCTATCAAAAAAAATCATACAATTTGCACATGTACATATATTATAATTTATGATTTTATTCTACCTTACTCATCCAACAATATTGTAAGATGAAATTTGTACTTTGATAAGTGAGACTTACTTTTAGAGATCTCCTATAGTACTCATCATAGACATAAGATAAGTAATATGAATTATTAAATTTTGAAAATATGTAATCATTAGTTGTAATTCACTATCTATTTGAAATATAGGAATAATATATGTTTCATAATGATAATAAATTCATTTGATATTTTCATCACTTGAAACATTTGGAACTTTTAGTAATGGTACATCCTTTAGAAAATTTAGAACTTTTGTAATGTTATTATTGTCTCCAAATCTTGCACCCTAGAAGAAGTTGTTTAGGATTCTTCTATATTTGGGAAACTTGGGAACATTTCCAGGTATGTGGGTGTATCTATATTATAAATTAACCTCTAGGTTTAAGGGCTTGCTCCCTGAATATATCATGCACTATTTATCACTTAAACTATAGCTTACTTATGAGGAAAAGAGTTAGAGAATGCATAAATTGAACTTACTATAAAGGAGGTGTTTTGCCAAAAATGTCTTCCACATGACCATAATATTTATACCATGATGAAATAAAACATAAAGAATAGTCTCTAAGCTTTAATGGGTTCTAACATGAGTATTTAAATATAGAAGTGAAATGTGAGCAAAAACACAAGGCAAATGAACTAGAGGGTAGATTTTACACTCCAAGGAGATTTTACACTCCAAGGATAATTATACACTTGGAAAAGATTTACACACTATACTACACTATATATGACATGTTAGAATAGGAACTCTTTCTCAAACATGAAAGGATAAGGGAAGGAATGATGTATAATTATCCTTTCTCATCACCATACATCACTTGCAGACTTAGAAAATTGTTGAAAACTCAGAAATAAACTTTTATTAATGTTCAAAGCTAAAATATAACATCAATCCAATAGGGATTCACCATACATGGTATGGTAATATTTTTACAATAGTTGAAGAGCTATATTTATAAAAGAAAGGAAGTAAGAGAAAGGGAGCCTTGGCATTGAAAAGGGGAATCAATCAGTATGAACAAAGGAACTACATTTATAATTGCTTCTACAAATTATGCTCCTTTAGACCTTTTGATTGATCCTCATCACTTCATGTGGTTGCATAGTTACATTATTCCCTCTTTGATCTTCCTTGACAATTGAAATGGTGGGATCAAATTGTTCTAAGTTGGGCTTTGGCATCAATACAGTTAGAGCAATTAGATCAATATGTTAGGGCTTTGTCATGGTGCCAACTGGTCTCCACTAATTCATCATGGTGTGTAATAGTGGGAAAAAGGGTCTCTTTCATATAGTTGGTCCTGGAGATGAAACCATTGAGATCTATGTGTCCACCTTAGTGGCATACTTTGAAATGTTATCTCTAGTCTGAGCTTAACCATGTCCAAACTCATCTCCATGCCTTTTATTTACCTTATCCTATCAAAAATTACTTTATCAACCTTCGTCTAAGTCACCTAGGTTTGCCTTCATTTGATTAGCCATAGAAAATTGGCTCAAATCATTGATATTTTGATTCTTCTCACTCTATTGATGTATCTGATGTGAATTAATGTGATTTGTGTATCCCCTACCAAGATTCACATACTTGTGCCACTTTCCACCTACACATTTGTACTTAAGGTTTGCTAACCTCTTTGACCCTCGCTAACCATTGATCCTAAATCTGTAATTGAATGTGTGATATTGATATACTTGGGCCCATTAAAGTAATAGTCACCACTCACCATTGGATCTCTTATATGATTAAGTGCTGATTATTGATCTTATTTTTGAATTCTAGAGACTATTTCATGAGATCAAACTTTGACATCCATGTGACCATCTCTAGGAAATTTGAACCTCAATGGTCATTTAATAAGGCTTAAATTTTATGTCCACATGACCATCATTTGATGTTCACATGGATGTATTCGAAATCCTATAGATCATCAAATTTAAGCTCTAATAGATGACTACTAAGATTTATTGTGATACTTGTGTGAACATCACTCTACTGCCCAATAATTCTTTTGAACTTTGTGTTTTGGCCTTTTGTTATAAATCATTTTCCTCAATCTATTTCTTTCAAACCTTTTACTGTACATTTTTTGAAGGATTTGTGTCTCAACCACTTTCTTTGAAGGAATTTGTTGGCGACTCTTTTACATTAGACAAAATATTTGAGGAAATTATTGTGAGATAATTACCCAAAATAATTAAGTCTGCCTTATCTTTACCTTGGAAAATTTATTGTAGACAAAATGTACAATAGAATTCATGTCTTTGGGATCTCTATCTTTGATAAAATGTTTGAAAGAAATCATACTTAATCTTTTTCCTTGAAACAACTTTTTTGAAAGAATTCATGCCTTTGAGAAAATTATCCCAAATAATTTTCACAAAAGAATTTGTGTCCTTGTACCTTTTGACCAAACCTTGTATTTAGGATTGTGTATCAAATAGAATGTATAAAATAAATAGTCTTTGGGATTTTTAATTGTGGACAAGATGTTCAAGAAAAATGACGTATTTGGGGAAATTATTACAAGACAATTTTCCCAAAATAATTGATACTAAGATTCTTTCATAGACTTTTTGATTCAGATGGCACTTGTGACCCTTTAAAAATTCTATCTAGGACACTTTACAGAAGAATGGCCCTTTGGAAAAATTGTTTGAATAATTTTCCCAAAATAAAATGACCTTTCAAATTTTTTGTTTAGGGCACTTTCCCAAGAAAAATACCCTACAAGATTTTTTCATTGGCTCATTTCCTAAAAAAATGAACCTTAGGGAAAATTATATAGGACACCTAACCTAACATTTATAATACTAAAATTCAAAGGTGAAACATATGATCATACCTAAAATAGGGACAAAAATGTTTCCCTTGACATCTTTATCACTCCATGAAGGTAGCCTAGCATGAGTAGCATGCTCATCACCAATCACTTGCATATGTAGGTGATCAAGAAGCATATCACCCTTGAATATTATTAGGTATACAAGTGAAATATTTGGGACCTTCATGAATATGTTTATTTCTCTCAAAGATCCTTGTTGGAGATATAATCCATTTGATTATTTCCATATCTAATATACATTCCTCATATTACATAATAGGAAATATGATATCTACCTCAACCTTTCTGTCTTCTTACACAAGATATAGTTGATGCTTGGGATTATAAAGTTATTATTATTTATGATCCAACTGATATGAACATGTATCAATATTATATGGATCTCCTAACTATCCTTTGGACACAACTTCTACCTTGACCTCACTGGGTCCCTCTAGAACTATAGGCTCTTGAATAGCAGATTGATGTCCATAGTCCTTAATAAAATTTCATTTAATTAATTTATTTATAGAACACACAAGAGATTTTTCATTATTTTCATCAAAAAACACATTAGGCATACATTTGTTAGGAGAATAAGGAATATTACCAATCTTGTCAAAAACTTGACATATGACCTCAAATCTTATCCATAAGTCATCCTCCTCTTTTTCATGAGTGTCATCATCTAGAGCATCTTCATCAATAAAAATAATGAAAAAATAATTATTACCACTATGGTGATCAATTAGATTCATCAAACTATGATCATCATACTCATGAATCATATAGTTTCACTCAACAACATGAAATTTTTTTACACTTACCTCAGCTTCTTCAAATGGCTTCTCATACATAATATAAGTCCCAAGGTCAATCTACTCAAAGTATGCATAAGGATCATGTACATATGCATCTACACCATAATCATCCAAGAATATATCATAAATTTCCTCAATCTTAGAATCTCCCCCATCCACATTAGGCTCCTTCTCATGAACTATGCAATTCAATTTGGAACTTACTTTAATGTAAGGTTCAATATGAAACCTTGCAAGAGGTTGTGTCCTAACTATCACCCTGGCTTCATACCTTGTTTTATAAGACAAGATAGACTAGTAAGCTGAGAGATAGCCACCTATATTGGCTGTGAATTCCCTTGATAGATAGATTACAAACTGAGCTAGGAGGCCAACCACAACTATATCTTCAAAGATAGGAAATCTAGGACAATCATGCAATAAAACCTTCAAGTTTTTAATGATCTCTATGGTCTTAGTCGGTGTACCATATATTTGGATCATACATTTAATATGAGGCTCATATTTTAGGCCTAACTTATCAGCTACAATTTTGGGCATGATAGAATTAAAGGCTTCACTATCAACTATGCAATTATGTGCCAATTAGTCACCTATAATGAGGGTGAGGTAAAATGGTGGAGGTTTCTCAGTACTAGTAGATGGTTCAACAATAGTTTTAAGAGAATTTGTAAGGAAAACATGACTATTACTTTGATTTTAAGATGAAGGACTAGTAGGAATAGTGGAAAATTGCTTTTGGAATAATTCTTTTTGGCAAAGCATATGAAGGATATCCCGTGTGGAGATAGATGCTTTGGCACTTTCCAAGGAATCCACTATGTTTAGAGAATTAGTACATAAATTTTATTATTTCCTTAGAGGTAAATAATTTCTTGGGACTTTAGAAATAGAGGTACCTTAAATAGACCTTACCACATTTTGACTTGTTGGAGGTATAGAAGCCTTTAGAACTGCCATGGAAGCCTTTAGAACTATCACACTTGTAGATATGTCTTATTTCCTTGAAAGAAGATTGGATGAGCCCATGAGCATGATGATTCTACATCTTAGATCCTTCCTCTTTTCACTTGTATTATTTACAACATAGGTTCCTTGATTTAGCATAAAAGTGTCTTCAACCAAAAAAATGGTGAAAATCTCTCCTTGAGGTTACCAACCCTCATTAGCTTACATCATTACCTCATCCTCATTTGATATAAGGGGAATAAATACCCATTGATCCACCAAAATTTTCTATCCACTTTCACTAGCCTCCATGAATTGGTCTTACTACCAATCTTCTCCCTGCACTAGATTGCTATGAACTGGTACCATCTCCCTAGTATTGATGGTAGAGTTAGGACTATATGCATCAGCAGGTCTATTGGGATTAGGCTTCTATTGGCCTCTTCCATATTTTTCCCCATAATATCACTGATAAGGGTAAGGGTTATGATAGACACCTTTTTTCACATTAGCTTGTCTATTTTAAACATCTAAGGCTAGGAACTTTGCTTTCTAATCAATATTATTTTTTGCTTGCCTAGGAGCCACCTTAGTTTTGGTATTGACATTAGGAACTTGGGATACATCTAGAGTATTAACAGAAGCATGAGAAAAAGGATACATAAACACTTTAGGTGGAAATCTTCCAGATTAGATGATATTATTTTTAGCTTTAAAAGAAATCTCATATGCTTCAGAGAGTGTGGGTCCTCCTATAGATTGAAGCATGACAACAATTTTAGTCCCAATGGATCTCAAGTAAGAATGGAACACAAAACTAGTAGGTGGTCTCATAGGAGGATGAAACCTATTCCAATTCTTTTGAATCCTTTTTTTGAAGTCATGCATTTTTTATTTAGGTCCCCTATTTATGACATTGAGCTAATGTATGAGAGAAGCATGGTCACATTGATTTCCAAATATGGAAGTCAATAACACTCCAAACTCATCCCATGTTGTGATGCATCCACATTATAGAGTCATATACCAATCAAGAGCCTTCCCTTTAAGGGACATGGCAAGGAGTCTAATGTCAATGTTTTCTTGAATAATATTGTGAAAACTAAAAAAGTTAGAGACATCTCTAATGTGCTCAATAGGTGTGGTATGACTCTCACCATTGAACGTGGGCACACCTTTTGTGGCAAATCTAGTTGGGTCTTTGTCCTAGTGCTAATTAATCTCCACTAGTTTACTGTGGTGTACAATAGTGGGGATAAGGATCTCTTTTATGTAGTTGGTCCTAGAGATGAAATTGTTGAGATTTGCATGTCTACCTCAATGGAATTATTTGAAATGTTGGCTTTGGTTTGAACCAAACCATAGTCAAACTTGGATCCATACCTTTTATTTACCTTTCCCCATTAAAAATTACTTTGTCAAACTTCATCTAAGTCACCTAGGTTTGCCTTTGTTTGATTAGACATCAAAAACTAGCTTGGATCATTGATATTCTGATTCATCTTGCTCTGTTGATCTATATGATGTAAAAATGTGATTTGTATATCCTCTACTAGTATTCACATGCTTGTGCCACTTATCACCTATGAATTTATACTCAGGGTTCATTGACTTCTTTGACCCTCACTCACCGTTGATCTTGAATCTATGATTAAACATGAGACATTAATTTACCTGGGCCTATTAAAATTCTATCCACCACTCACCCTTAGATCTCCTATATGATTGAGCACTGATTTTTGATCCTATTTTTTGAATTCCAATAGTTATTTCATGAGCTCAAACTTTGATGTTTGCATAATTATCACTAGGATATTTGAACCTCAATGGTCATTTACCAAAGATTGAATTTAATGTTAACTATTATTTGATATCCACATGAACGCATTTGATGTCCCATAGACCATCAAATTTAAGCTCCAATGGATGACTACTGATATTTATTTTGACACTTACACAAACATCACTCTACTTCACAATAATTCTTTCAGACTTTATATTTTAGCCTTTTACTATGAACCATTTTCCTTAAGCTATTTCTTTTGGGTATTTTACTAGACATTGGTTATGAGCTTTGTGTCGTGACCAATTTATTTGAAATAATTGGTTGGAAACTCTTTTGCATCAAACAAAATTTCCAAGGAAATTATCATGAGATAATTTCTCAAAATAATTAAGTCTACCTTATATTTGCCTTGGATAATTTCTTGCAAATACAATATCTGATAAAATTTATGTCTTTATGATCTCTATCTCAGAAAAAATGTCTGAAATAAATCATACTTAGTATTTTTCCTTGGAATAAATTCTTTGAAATAATTCAAGCCTTTGAGAAAATTGTCCTTGAGTTTTTTTTGAAACAATTTGTCTTTGTACCTTTTGACTAAACCTTATCTTCAAGCTTTAAGTATCGAACAAAATATCTAAAAGAAATAGTCTTCGATATTTTTAATTTTGGAGAAAATGTTTGAGAGAAATGAGGTATTTAGGGAAATTATCATGGGATAATTTTCCTAAAAGAATTCATACTTAGCTTCTTTCGTGGACCTTTTGATTTGAACGACACTTGTGACCCTTCAAAACTTCTATCTAGGACACTTTGTTGAAGAATGGCACTTCAAAACAAATATTCGAATAATTTTCCCAAAAGAAAATGACCTTTCAAGATTTTCATTTAGGGCATCTTCCTAAGAAAAATATCCTTCAAGATTTTTTCATTGGCCCCTTTCCTGAAAGAAATGACCCTTTGAGAAAATTTTATAGGACACCTTCTCGAGAAAAATACCCTTTAGGATTTTTGTTTTGTTCCCTTTCCTAAAAGAAATGACCCTTCAATAAAATTGTATAGGACATCTTCTTGAGAAAAATACCCTTTAAGATTTTTTTTGGACCAATTTTTATGGGCATTGTGTTTCAGACAATTTGTCCAAATGAAAACTACCTTCATAAATTTTGTCAAACATTTTCATTGAAAGAATAATGCCTTCAGAAAAATTATGTAGATAATTTTCCTGAAATAAATATGACACTTAGCTTTTTGATGTAGACAATTCTCCTAAAATAAATAGGTCTTTAAAAAAATTGTTGTAGAACTTTTACCTAAAAGAAATAAGTCTATGGGATCAAAAAGTCCCCAACACTTAGCTAAAAGTTGAAATATCTCCTAAGTGCAAACTTAGGCCTTTTTGGACTTGCTCTTGCAACTAATTAGTACCATGAAAATTTTCCACTTACATATATGATAAATAATGACCTTTAAGACACCAAAAGACATAAAGAATAAGCTAGACCATGACCAAAACTTATAATGTCATATGAAATGACATCAAATGAGCTGCAACATACCCTATAACATTATAAAAAATCCCCTATACAATATTTTGACTATATCAGGTTGATCCATTTTGGCCTATGGGGGAAAATGGTCAACAGTTATATCATTTGAAAATTTTGGGACCTTTGGTATATCATGTAAAACTTTTGAAATATTTGGTAATAGTACTTCTTTTGAAATATTTGGTAATGATGCCTCATTTATAAAATTTGGAATCTTTGGTGTTTGTATATTGTTTGGAAATGTTAGAAATTTTGATAAAGGTATATTATTTGGATTTTGAAGGCAATCCATTTTGTCTTTGTGAATAGTGTGAAAATCACACAATCAAATGATGGGAGATCAAACTTCACATTATTAATAATGGGTGTGCCATTTATAAATTTAGGAACCTTTAGTAATTACATTTTTTCCTAGAGAAGCATTACCATCATTTGATGTTTATAAAGAGGTCATGTCATGATATCCTTGTGAACATTACAAAAATAATCATAGTTAAATAAATGAAAATTTAGCTCGTGTGTATCCAAATTTATTTTAGTAAGTTTTGGAACATGTTGACCATCACCATGATGTGAGGACCTACCTTTTTGGTTACCAATAACATGGACTATGAAACCCAACATAGGATGTAAATGAATAATGGGAGTGGGATGTTGACTATTATAACCTTGTGGGGTATGTTTCTCAATGAAACAAGTCAAACATGCTTGCTTTTGTTCACTTGGTAAATTTTGAAATTACTTGTGCTCTATATCTATTAACATTGATTGTGCTCCATATCTATGAATTTATAAATTTATGCCTCTTATTGCTCATAGGTTATGCTTAAAATTATAAATAGTGGGGGAAACCTTTATTTTAGCTTTGGTAAAATAAAGAATAAAATAGATCATAAGTAAATTATGTAACCATAGGAAGATGAAAAAACCTATAGAAAACAATGGTTGCATGAAAAGACTCAATGGTTGGGTTCACCAAATACTTAATCCATTATTTTAAGGTATGAAGGGTTAAGGGGGTATCATATTCTATATAAAAGGATGAATAAAACTATTCTAGAGTAGGCTAATTAATTGAAAAATTAGATAAATAAATACTCTAAATTAAAATGTTGAGTTATGCTAAATTTAAAAAGTACACTCAAAATAGTAGTTTGTTACATAAACATGAAGAAGAGATAATACTTATCTTAACTAAAAATGTACTGACAAATTTGAGAAATACAGAGGTAAAAATAGGTAGGGACAAGATCAAGATCTAGTCTTCAATTTAAAAAAAATATTATTTTTGAAAATTTAGACACTTGTGTCAACCTGTGGAACTTGCATTGATACTTCTGTTAAGCATGAAATATATTGAGAGGGGGGGTGAATCAATATATTATATATCTTTTTACTTAATCAAATTCCTTTTATTTAACCACCTAACAACACATTCAAGATATGCAATAAAATTGAAACAATAATATGCACCACACGAGAGAGAGAGAGAGAGAGAGAGAGAGAGAGAGAGAGAGAGAGAGAGAGAGAGAGAGAGAGAGAGAGAGAGAGAGAGAGAGAGAGAGAGAGAGAGAGAGAGAGAGAGAGAGAGAGAGAGAGAGAGAGAGAGAGAGAGAGAGAGAGAGAGAGAGAACCCAAAGTGGGAAAAACCATGGGGAACAATCTCAAGTCTATGAATGAGCACCAATTCAAATTATAAAGTTCACAAGCTCCAACTTGTAAGAACACCAACCCCTTTACCAAGCACCAACACAACAACTATTTGTGAGTACCAACCCACATGAGCACCAACCCCTCTTATGTATAAAACATAACTATCTCTCAATGTTTCTTACTCAACAAATGATAGAACTCTAAAATATCTCATAATTTTCTTTCTTTTAAAAACAATACAAACCATGCACACTCTTGCATATTACAAATGGATTTTCAAGCCTTTATTTATAGCTTTCCAAATGACCTTTGAAATTCACCCTTTATGACCCTTAAATCCTCATGAAAAATGGCACCAACCTTTCATGAACCTTTGTATCCTTGCATTTGAAAAGTCATATGGTGACCCTTCATAAGAAAATACATCTTTTCCTCTTTTGTCTTTATCTTGGTGACTTTTCATATTCCTCAAAGTGCCCCTTTCTGGAAAAATGTGCCATACCCTATTTTGTCTTCACATGGTGACTCTTAAAATTACTCAAGATGACTCTTCATGAGAAAATGCATCCCATTCCTCTTTTGTCTTTACCCTATGACTCTTTGACTTCTCCATGGGCCCTCTTTTGACTTATATGCAACCAAAAATATATTTGTTAATATTAAATAAATATTAACACATATTAGCCAAGATATGAATATTAAAAACATCATTAAATGCAAAAGGGCCTTTATCACCAATGCTAGACCTTTGACATCAATGAAAATATTTCCAACAATCTCCCCCTTTGTCATTGATGACAATCTCAAACTAAAACTGCCACATCTTAAAACTTGCACATACTACCATTTGAAAAATATATAGTAACTCCCCCTTACTATAACAACATGTATCTATTCCCTTTACCTATTCCCTATACGTATTTTTACACTTATACCTGTACCTATACCTATTTCTATTCTTCTCCCCCTTTGACATCAATCACAAAGGGCCTACCTACAGCTAGCACTTAGCTCCCCCTCAACTGATGCTAAACCTCAATGGCAGGAAGTCAAATAAATTAATCCCAACTTCTCTCGTAGATACTCAAATGTGTCTTTTGGTAGTGCCTTTGTGAAAATATCTACAATATACTCTATAGTAATGATATATTCCATCTTAACCTATTGATCTACAAAATTCTCTTTCAAGAAGTGATATCTAATGGGAATATGTTTTGTTCTTGAATGTATCACTAGATTCTTTGAAATATTAATAGCACTTGTATTGTCAAAAAAATGAAAATAGGTTCATCATATTTTACCTGATATCTTCCAAAGTTTGCTTCATCTAAAGCACTTGAGTACAACACAATACCACTATAATATATTTTACTTTAGTTGTAAAAAGTGATACTAAATTTTGCTTCTTACTTAGCCATGATACTAAGCTATCACCAAGGAAGAAAGCTCTTCTACTTTTACTCTTTCTGTCATCCAAGCACCCTACCCAATCTAAATTTGTATAAGCAACCAAAGTAAAATCTCTACTTGTGGGATACCATAATCCATAATCCAGTATTCCCTTGATATATCTAAATATTCTTTTCACCAACTAAACATGAATATCTTTTGGAGTTGACTAATATCTTGCAACTATGCCTACTTCATGCATGATGTCTAGCCTTGATGCTATCAAATATAAAAGACTACGAATCATATATCTATACAAATATTGATTTGCAATAGGTGAATATTCATCCTTGTTCACTTTATTTCCTATACACATTGGTGTACCAACTTGTGCACAATCTTCAAAATTAAATTTCTTCAACATTTCCTTGGCATATTTACTTTGAGATATAAAAATTCCTTTATCTGACTAAAATTTTTAAAACCCTAAGAAAAATGAAAATTCTCCAAGCATAGACATCTCAAATTATTTTTGCATATTATCAAAAAATTATTTTATCATCTTTTCAATGTTTCCTCCAAAAATGATGTCATAAACATATACCATAACAATCAATTAATGCTCACCTTTTATTTTGATGTAGAGATTATTGTCAGCAAATCCTCTCTTGAAACCTTGATCCTGTAGGTAATTATCAAGTCTTTCATACGAAGATCTAGGATCTTGTTTCAATTCATACAATGCTTTCTTTAATCTACATACATGGCTACTAATATTTGAGAGAATAAATCCCTTAGGCTGCTCAATGTAGACCTCTTCTTCTAGATTCCCATTTAGGAAGGTAGATTTGACATCTATCTAAAACACTTTGAAAATTTTAAACACTACATATGCAAGAAACATTCTAATAGCCTCTAGATTTACCAATGGTTCAAAAGTTTCTTCAAAATCTATTCCTTCAATCTAAGCATATCCTTTACATACTAATCTTGCTTTATTCCTGGTCACTTCTCCATTTTCATTCAACTTATTTATATAAACCCATTTTTTTCTTATCACATTGTGATATTTTGGTCTAGGCACTAATTCTCAAGTATCATTATTTTCTATTTGATTTAATTCTTCATCCATTGCCTTAACCCAATGCTTGTCATGTCTAGCTTTTGAAAAAGTTCTAGGCTGAATTTTGGATAACACAGAGAAATTAACTTGCTCAGATTCACTTACCATCATTCTTTGGGTTTGAATTCCTTAATTTATGTCCCCAATGATGTCACTTTCATTATGATTTATATGGGCATATTTTTATGGGGTTTTGGTGTCTTTTTTTCTCCTTCTCATCTTCATCTGATTCTTCAAAATCTTCCTCTTCAATGATTTCAGGAATGTCTACTGGATCACTAATTTTTTGTATTCCATCTTCTTCTATCCTGACACTTGCACTTTAAAAATTTTTCTTAGTTCTTTTGTTATAACATTTATAAGTTTTAATTTTTCAAGAATAACCAAGAAATATACCTTCATCTTCTCTAGATTCAAACTTACCAAGTTTTTCATTGGTTCTCTTTATGAAGCATCTGCTACCGACAACTCTAAAATAATCAACTATTACTAGTTTGTCTTTCCATAGCTCATAAGGAGTCTTGTCACTATTAAATCTCAATAATTATCTATTCTAAATATGCACTAATATATCAACTACTTCTCTCTAATATTTATTTGGTATCTTAGATTCATTTAACATTGTCCTCACAATTTCCTAAACTGTTATGTTTCTATGCTCAACTACTCTATTTTTCTATGGAGTTTTGTCTACTGAATAATGTCTCTTTATTCCATAATCTTCAAAAAATTCAATAAACTAATCTAACATTAATTCTCCTCTTTGATATGATCTTAGACACTTAATCTTCAAACTGGTTTCATTCTCAACTAATGCTTTGAATGCTTTGAAATGTTTGAAAGCTTCCAATTTTTTCTTTAAAAACATTACCCAAGTCATATGTGAAAAATCATAAATAATAAAAATAAAATATTTCTCTCCTTGAGTACTTTTATTTCTCATACTTCCACATAGATTAGTGTGATTAAGCTCTAACATCTGAGTGGTTGAGTACTCTTTTGTTTTGAACTGCCTTCTAGCTTGCTTCTCATACTGACATGGTTCACAAAGTGTGTCAGATGGATTTGCAACATTTGGAAGTTTTATGACTAATTGATTCTTATTTATGTTGAAAATATTGTCAAAATTTATGTGTCCTATTCTCATGTGTCATATCCAACTTTCTTCAGTCTAACTTAAACATCTTTGACCTTTGATGTCTAATAATATATACAAATTATTGCCTATTCTTTAAGCATCTGTAACCAACACATCTGCATCTTTTTTCTTAAATTCATAACCTTTTGTATAAAAATTTAGTGTGTGCCCCTAATCACACATTTGAATTACACTCAAAATATTATACTTAGGACCTTTTACATACAAAACATTTTTAGTTTTAGTTCTACCATTATCCAAACTTAGTGTACATTTTCTAACAATTCTGGTAGTAGTATTATCTTCAAATTTCACTATGCCACCATTGATATTTTTCAAGGTTATGAACTTGATTTTGTCACCTATAATTTTCCTTGAACATCCAATATCAATGAACCATGTCTTTTATTTATTTTTTGCACGTAAAACTATCTGTACCAACATAGATTTTTTAGGTTGTTTCTTCTACCATGAACCTGTCTAAACTTTCTTCTTGATGAATGGAGCCTTAAAACTATGGTCCTTCTTAACTGACTCAAACATGATTCTATAATACTGAGATATGTGTCCAAAGTTGTTACACTTGTAACATATTATGGCATCTTCATTAAAGCTTGATAGAGGAACAAAAGAGTTGTGGCTTCTGCTTGACTTTGCATGACTTTCCTTCTCCTTATTTCTGAAATTGTTATCTCTTTTTCACTATTTTATTTTCTTATGATCATATCCATTACAATAAAAAAATAACCATAAAAATAGGACCTATTTGTGTATCTCTAACCTAATTACCTTTTTTAGCTCTATTCCCTCCAACCTTCTTTGTTTGATATGTCCTCTGTATTCTTAATTTCTTCCCTTTTTATTTCCTCTTTTGTAAGAGCTTCAACATAGCTCTTTCTTTTTTCCTTATCTGTGAAAGTGGTGGCCTCCCCTTTTTATTTTTCAAATCTGATACCTATCTTATCTAACATTGATCTTTGACTTTCTAATATATTATTTAACATATTAGTGCTATTCTCAAATTTTGAATCATAGGCTGCTCTATCATTGATTGCTTTATTTGTTTTCTCAAGATCTACTTTTAAAGAAGAAATTTCAATAATATACCTTTACATTCTTTAATTACTTTTTAAAACCATGCCATTAGATCTTCTTCATTCTTCTTGGCTTCTTTAAAGTTTGTTTGTAGATCTTCAATTATTTTCTTTGACTCCTTTTCATTTTTCTCAATCTGGAGCTTTAATCTTTGATTCTTATTTTCAAGAGTTTTTAACTCTTCTAAGGCACAAACAAGTTATTCCAGATTCACTTTAGCTTCATCCTATTCTTCTTCTTGATCATCTATACTTTTTCTTGTAGAGGCATCTTCATGTAGGGCCATGAATAGAATCTCTTCTTCTTTTGAATCACTAACTCCACTATCTTCAGTTGAGCTAAGATCTTTAGAATAAAAAATATTCTTCTCAAATCCCTTCTTAAATTTTCCTTTGAAATTATTGTTGTATGTAGAATCTCCTTCTTCATTGTCACCATTACCCTTATCTAGGCACTTAGCTATAAAATCTCCAATCTTTCCACAATTAAAACATTTAAAAGTTAATTTTCCTTGATATTTATATGTACCCTTTTTTGGATTGCAAATGAATAGAGATCCATTATCATCTTCATCATCGCTAGATCTATCACTTGATTCTTAAATCTTAGCCTTCTCTTTTTTTATGTCTTGAAAGTAGCTCTCTCTTTGAGGGTTTCTCTTGTTTGGTCTGCATCTCATATGTCGTAAGAATACCATGTAGTTCATCCATCTTTAACTTGACTAAATTCTTCATCTCTTCAATTTTTTAAAGTTTTGCATCATATCTTAATGTTAGAGATCTCAAGACTTTATGAATCACAATTGATTCTTCTAACTTTTCTTCAAGACCTTGAATCTGATTAACTATTTGATCAACCTGCAAAAGATAATTTGCTATATTTTCTTCCTCTTCCATCTTCAAACTCTCAAACTATCTTCTAAAAGTCTGAAGCTTAGCTTGATGAACCTTTCCATCACCTTTGTAAATATTCTCAAGTTTTACCCAAGTTTCATGAGAAGATTTACATTGCATAACTTTAACAAATTTTGATTCACATAAACCACATAAAATAAAATTTAAATCTTTTAGAATTATTTTCACTTACCTTATTTTCCACCAGAGTAGTTACATGTGTTTATGGCTCTTCATATTCCTCCACCATTGCTTGCCAAATGTTAAATCCAAGGTCCATCAAATAAGTCTTCATCCTTATGCTCCAAAAAGCATAATTTTTCCCATCAAACAAAGGTGCCTTATTTGTATAAAAACCTTCATGTAATCCAACCATCATGCTTTCCTGATCTATCTTCAAGCTATAAAACTTTTTCCAAAGGAACTTGCTCTGATACCAATTGTTAAGCACAAAATATATTGAGAGGCGGGGGTGAATCAACATATTATATATCTTTTTACTTAATCAAATTCCTTTTATTTAACCCACTTAACCACACATTCAAGATATGTAATAAAACTAAAATAATAATATGCACCACATGAGAGAGAGAGAGAGAGAGAGAGAGAGAGAGAGAGAGAGAGGAGAGAGAGAGAGAGAGAGAGAGAGAGAGAGAGAGAGGAGAGAGAGAGGAGAGAGAGAGAGAGAGAGAAGAGAGAGAGAGAGAGAGAGAGATGGAGAGAGAGAATTTTATGTGGAACTCAAAAGTGAGAAAAACCATGGAGAACAATCTCAAGTATATGAATGAGGACCAACTCAAATTACAAAGTTCACAAGCACCAAAATTGTAGGCGTACCAACCCCTTTGTTGAGCACCAATATATAAACTATTTATGAGAACCAACCCCTTGAAAATATTTTTGAGCACCAACCCATAGGAGCACTAACCCCTCTTGTGTATAAAACACAACTATCTCTCAATGTTGCTTACTCAAAAAATGATAGAACTTTACAATATCTCTCTTGCACTCAAAAATAAATATAAACCATGCACTCTCTTGTATATTATAAATGGATTCTCAATCCTTTATTTATATCTTTCCAAATGAATTTTGGCATTCACCCTTTGTGACCCTTAAATCCTCATGAAAAATGGTGCCAAAATTGCATGACCCTTGTATAATTGCATTTGAAAAGCCATATGGTGACCCTTCATAAGCAAATGCATCCTTTCCTCTTTAATCTTTATCTTGGTGAATTTTCGTATTCCTCAAAGTTTTCCTTCATAGAAAAATGTTATATACCCTCTTTTTTCTTCACATGGTGACTCTTTGAATTACTCAAGATGACTCTTCATGAGTAAATTCATCCCATTCCTCTTTTTGTCTTTACCCCGTGACTCTTTGACTTCTCCATGGGCCCTCTTTTGACTTATATGCAACCAAAAATATATTTTTTAATATTAAATAAATATTAACACACATTAGCCAAGATATGAACATTAAAAACATCATTAAATGCAATGGGGCATTTATCACCCAATGTTAGAC